>VZSE01004582.1:91338-317236 GCA_013398275.1 Promerops cafer | reverse complement strand
ACATTGTATGACATATGCTCAGAAGAAGACATGCAGATGTACTGTCACTGGTGCCTCAGGAGTCCAGAACCTGAGAGTTTTAGTGATTGTTGAGAGAGCTTGCACAGCATCGAGGCCTTTTCTCTTTCTCCCTCTGCCCACCCCTGCAGTGAACAGCCTGGGGTGTGGGCAGCAGGCTGGGAGGGGGCACAACCTGGCAGGTGACCTGAACTAACCAGAGATATTCCATAAAGTGTCATGGACAGCAACAAAAAGTGAGAGGAGGGGGTTCAGGGAGGTCAGCCAGCTTTTGCTCAGGAACTGGCTGGACATTGATCTACCTGTGGGAGGAGTGATCATCTTTACATCACCTGTTTAGGTTTGCTTTTCTTTTTCCATTTTTTTCTCCACTTCTTAAAAAATATTTATCTCAACCCATAAATTTTTTTATGCCTCGTTTCCTCCCACCCCATCCCTCTGGGGGTAGTGAGAAAGTGGCTATGTAGTCCTGAGCTGCCTACTGGCATTAAACCACACAATTAACATAATCTTCGATTTTCAAGGATTCCTATTAAAAATATTTCCTCAGGAACCCCATCAGATTGTACAGCCTCTCCACTTAATTTTTTGCACATTACCGAGTCTGTCAGGAAAGTGGTAAGAAACACTTATGACTCCAGACACACCCACGACCATCCATAAAACTATGATACATGGTAATTGTTTTTCTCTTCAAGGAAAATTATGTAACAGCTGAAGAAACTGTAAATGTATGTATGCATTTGAAACAGTCCCCACCAAGTAATTTCATTAACAACAGCGATAGAACTCTTCTGAAATTCACTGTGACTTCTCAAACTGCTATTTTTCTAAGTATGAAAACTGTTACTCCTACTCCTCTAATCAAAATCCCTCAAGCACCTAATTCCCGTCTTGAACAAACATACAGCAAAAAGTTGTTTTATGAAGAGTTAAGAGCTCTCCTGATTTGTGTAAAATACCAATTTCCCTCTTTTCTTTCTCTTTCTGTGTACAGAAGTGTAAACCACAGATTCTTTAGAGCAAAGACTTCCTATTTCTTCCCCTTTAAAAAAATGTTCCTTGCATTTCAGTACTTTAACTTAGCACATAAAATAGTGATTATTACATGAAAGAGAAACAAATGAACAAGTGAGCAGAAAAGCAAAATTTCTTTGGCCTCCAAAAAGTTAGCAACTTGTACTAAGCATGGAAAAAACATCATGATGGAGCTTGAGCCTTGGTTGGTCAAGGTTTTTTAACACTGACGAACATCTGTTAAACACATAATTTGGGCAGAAACCAGCGTCTTAGTACGCTCAGAAAATCTGCTCGCCTGAGACACACAAGGCAAGCTCCACGTTGGCTTTGGTCATGACCCTCCGGCGACTATGCCAGGAATGCCTGGTGGCAGGAGAGCAGCTGGCACCACAGCAGGGATGCGCCTGGCGACTGGGACGCCAAAGTCCATCTGTGGGAAACCTAAGCAGATACTTTGCTTGACGCTACCTGCGTCCCGCTCAGGAGGCAAAGGAGGAAAGGGGATAGGGTCCAGCATAATCCCTGAGGCTTCCTTCCTGCCCATTCGCCTGCGCCAGGTGTGTCCCTTCCCGAGCGCTTGGCAGCTGTCCCGGGTAGGGCCGGCACAGGCTCTCCAGCCGCCACAGGCCGCCATTCCCCGCCCTTCCCCCGGGAAAGGGAACCCGCGGGACGCCGCCTCCTCGGGCCGGCCGAAACCCTCCCGACACTCGGTGTCAGCCTGGTCCCTCTCCATATCCTGCCCCCGGCACCCCTCACCGTCGCGCCCATGGCCCCCTGATGCCCGCCGACGCTTCGCAGGAAGCGACCCCGCCTCCTTCCCGCTCGCCCCCCGTCCCCGAGGGAGGGAAGAAAGGAGTGCGGAGCGGCCCCGGCCCCGCCCCCGTACCTGTCCGGCGGGCGAGGAGGGGCACGGCGGCTCCGGCCGGCCNCTTCCGGCTGGGAAGATCACGGAATCGCAGAATCGTTAGGGTTGGAAGGGACCCCTGAAAAGCCAGTCCAGCCCCCTTGGCAAGGCACAGGGTGACCTGACACAGGAACACGTCCAGGAGGGTTTGGAATGTCCCCAGAGAGGGAGACTCCACAACCTCCCTGGGGAGCCTGTTCCAGTGCTCTGCCACCCTCAGTGTAAAGAAGTTCCTCCTCAAGTTGAGGTGGAACTTCTTGTGTTTCAGTTTATGGCCTTTGCTCCTCGTCCTCTCTCCGGGCACCGCTGAAAAGAGGCTGGCACCATCCTATTGGCACCTGCTTTTGAGATATTTCAGGTATTGATGAGATCCCCTCTCAGTCTTCTCCAGACTAAACATCCTCAGCTCCCTCAGTCTCTCCTCACAAGAGAGATGCTCCAGACCGCAAATCATCTTTGTGTCCCTTCACGGATTCCTCTCCGGGAGCTCCGTGTCTCTCTTGTGCTGAGGAGCCCAGAACCGGGCACAGCGCTCCAGACGTGGCCTCGCCAGGGCCGAGCAGAGCGGAGAATCACCTCCTCCCCGCTGCTGCACACGCTCTTCCCGGTGGCCCCCAGGGCACCACTGGTCCTGCTGGCAGCGCAGTAACTCCGCTGTGCCCTGCCCCGCCAGAGAGCGGCCGGGACGTGGGGAAGGAGCACCGGGAGGGGCTGAGGAGCTTCTTGCCTGCCCGGGCTCCCTGCAGCTGTCAGAAGGCGTGACACGTGTGGGGGTTTCACGTCGCTTTCCAGCTGGGGCTGCCTGAATACTCTGGAAAACCTTCCCGGAGCAGGTGATCGTATTTCACACCACGATGACATCAAGACTCTTTGGAGTCCTGAAAAAGCATNGGGTTTCACGTCGCTTTCCAGCTGTGCTTCGGTCAGGCTCTGCTGTAGGTCCGCAGCGACTGGGGCTGCCTGAATACTCTGGAAAAGCTTTTCCAAGGTTTGGTTGATGCTCTGCTGTTCTGATGTGATCAATGAATCATCCACCCAAAGCTGCTGCTTTCAAAAAAGAAAAAAAAAAAAAAAAAAAGCGTTTAGAGAGAGGTATTTTTGTGATCATTCCACATGAGGCTGCAGGAAGGAAATAATAAAAGTATTTAATAATGACAAGCGAAAAGGTAAATGACAGCAATAACAGCAGAATGCATAGAGCATAATGGCCAAAGGAATCAGGTAAAGAACTTAGAAGAAAGGTAGCTAAAGGCATTTTGGGCAAAATGTGCAAATTAGATGTAGCTTGAAAAGACATAAAATCCAGTTATTATTCATATCAGTCTATAAAATGGCAGTGCTGTGTTTTCTGTATTATGTGCAGAGATATTTAACATTATACATAATCACTACAGGACAATAGATATATATTTAGGAAATTCAAGCTTTTATGTTTACAGTGTTTTAAAAGTTTTTTTTTTACCTTATCCAATGTTACTGTAGTAAATCAGTGTGTATTATAGATAGTAGCAACAAGTTCTCCAATATTTAACATCATATTTTTTAAGGGTATTTATTAAGTGACAAACACCAAAAAGAAAATGTGCACTACATGGTTACTTAAAAACAAATAAATAAACAAAAATTTGAACCACTTAAAACCTTTTAGCAACAAACTATTTCTGAAAATCGGGATTAGTGATTATTGAGAAAAATACTTGCAGCCACCCTGTGAAGTTCCAGTGCTTCTTGGTTTGAGTTTCTTTTATCTGATTGAGGGATTTCACATTTAGCAAACAATTGTGCTTTTTTTGCAACAATTTGGGTGGTGCTTTTCACCATCTCTGCGACAGAAGTAACTGCCCCAGTAACTCAAGTAAATACATTCAAGCTTGCGTGTGATCAGCTGGGATTTTCTAGTTTCCTGTAAATAAATTCTCTAGCTATGTCAGCTGTAATAAAATTTACTGTTACAGGTGTAAGTGGAGTGATTACACGGGAAGTTCCACCTGAACATGAATGTCGCAGTTTTTGGAACCAGGGTTCCAACACATGAGGAAGTTCTTTTCTGTGTGCATGGCTGAGCACTGGAATAGATTGCCCGGAGAGGCTGTGGATTCTCCCTCACTGGAGATATTCAGGATTCTCCTTCACTGGAGGTATTCAAAACCCATCTGGACACAATCCTGAGTAATGTGCCCAAGGGAACCCTGATTGAACGGAGTGGTTGGACTAGATGACCTCCAGTGGTCCCTTCTAACCTTACCCGTTCAGTGTTTCTCTGAGTGTGCCTACTGACTCTGTAGAAGCAGTCAGATAGCAGGAAAAATCAAACTGCACCACTAAATTGGATTGACTAAATAACCTCTAGATGGTTGGAAGGAACCTGGGTATGTGAGGCTCTTGATTAGGAAGAGTGTTGAGGAGAAACACACTGGCAGATATGATCTGATATTCCCTAATATCTGAGACTTGTTGATATCCTATTGAATTTTTTTTTTTTTAATTAAGAAAAGTAGAAATTAGGCTGCTCAATTATGGGAGGTCTTCTGCCTGTTGTTAAAGTGCATATATTTTACTGTTTGCAGTGTATTTTTCTATTTCTATTATCCGTATTCCATCATTCCAACTGGAAAGTGGCATGTACGCTGGAGAATGTTCTCTTTAAATAAGGCAGAAGAGTAAACGATGACTAGAATGTTTATTATTGATCTCACAGATGCTTTTGCAGTCTGCAATATGAACACGTATGGATTACTGGTAAAGTTGGAAAGCAAATTACATTTTCTTTTATCGTTTGTAAAAATGAAGTTAGGGCTTATGAAAGGTACTGGATTCAGGCTCTGGGGACCTAACTTCTCTGTTTATCCAGGAAATAGATGTTGTACATCACAAGCAGAGGCAGTGGAAGTATTAAAGATCTCAAAGTTCTCACACTCCCTGTCTGTACTTCTCCTTCTTGACCTACTCAAGGTACCAATAGGAGAGCTTAGTCTGTGCATAAACTTAATCCTATTTTTTTTTTTCTTCTGGAAGGTACACATTAATGCTGTTGGCTGTAGTTTTATTAACAAGAGCTTTTGTTCACTACAAAAGAGCTTTTGTTCACTGTTCAGTCTAATTTAGAAATGTCAGCTCTATAATAGGCTTTGTTGCCTTTGTTGTCTAGCCTAGATTGTTTTCATGCCCATTCAGTATGAGCAATTCTAATTTTTCTGCAGTGAAATGGTACCCCTGTACCCACTTCCCGTACACCAGGTTGGGAATTAATCAGAACAAAGGTGTTAGGCACTTCTTATTTGTGAAGAGAACACAAATATTGAATATTTATAATAGGTGTGCACCTTGCATTTTGTCAATGGTCTTTGGACAGTAATATCTTCATGGCACAATGTGTCTTGCTACTAAGAATTGAAAGGAGTGAAAAATATTTCCTGTTTGTGGCAAACTTACCTAATATGGATATGTTTCCCCATGAAACATGCGTAGGTATACCATGAGTGACACAAGTATCCATGCACATTTTCACTGGGGTTATAAATAAAATGAAGCTAATGAAGCAAAACAATGGGGGAGTTGCTATATTTCAGCATGAAAGTCAAATTAACACCGCTTTCAAATGCTTGAACCCACCTCTCTTTAGAATCTTCTATGTTGACTAAATCAGAGCATAAGCCAATGAAGATGCAGTTTGTGAGCCTTGATACAGATAAAGCTAATGTCATTTACTGGTTTATCATCTTTATCAAAAATGGTGGGGAATTACATGCGAAGTGACCAGTTTTTTCTGTGGATTTTGTTTTAGAGTTTACATTTGAGCCAATTAAGTATTACACAAAAGTAAGTATTTTGGTTAGATGAAAATATGTTTTGGCTGTCATAACTGGTCATCTGTTGAGTTAGTGGGAGTTAGGTAAACCTAGAAGCTTGAGTGACAGAAAAAAGAACAGCTGTTTACCTCTGTAGCATGGGGAAAAGGGGGAAAACAGTTCTCTTCTCCTATTGACAGATACAATGATATTTCTTATAATTTAATACAGTAAATTTTTTCTGCCGGCTTTGTACAAGTTTTGATTGCTGTTACTCTGAGATGCAGTAGAATGTGAACAAAATAAATAAAACACACACAGAAGAAAGACTCAATGAGCTTTTTGCTAGGAATATTTTTAAAATTAGAAATAAGTACCCATCAAAACTGAGGATGGCTAGTTAAGTATCACAATATCAATGCAATTAAATATCCATATGTTTTAATATATATGTTATTAAAATGTGTATGTTGTTTAGGCTTCTGTAATAAATGTTTTCTGAATACTTTCCTGTAATTTTCTCTAACAAAATTCCAGCTGCAATGATTTTTCTTAGCCTAATTTTAAAACCCGTTTCTAATGTATTCCTTGTGCTACTGCATTTTACTGCCTTAGAACCTAAATTGTGGCTTTAACAGTAACAAAAAGCTCTATGATTATAGAATACAGTGCTTGGATTGTGTGATACATCACTTCATATTCAAGGGAAAGCTATTGCATCTAGAATTATAAAGTTAAATTAAGGTTCTGCCTTCTGACATTACAAAGTACTGTAATACTGATTTTTAAATTTTTAAATTGCACTTAAAACATGGAATGTAGGGCCAGACAGACAATCTATCAAGTGTTGATAACAGTCTAGATACAGCTTCATTATTTTTGTCTCTTCACTAGTGCATATAAATGCTAGTACTTAGAAATGCAAACAGTAAGTAATTTGCTCAGAGAGAGTGGATGTCCAGATGTTTATTCTATGACTAATTTGGAATAACAATGTAGGGAATTTTGCAGTCATAACTGGTTGATATCAGAAAAACTGTGCTTAAGCCGGGATGCATTCAAATAGTTTTGTACTTTGTGATTGGAGGTGGTTAAAGTAACTTTAACTGGTCAGTTTAGGTCACAAGAAGCCTTCTTTGGAAAAACTTCTTTTTATTCATACGCAGTTGTGAACGGGCTTATGACTTGGTATTGACAGCATTACACTGTTGACACTCCAGATCATGGGAGTAAAAGTGGTCTCACTTGTGCCTGCAGGTCTTGTATTACGCTGGGGACAATGGCAGAATAAGTACTAGTGAGGCAGGTCGATTCACATAATGTTTTCTATAAAAAAAATTCTTGCTGTCCTATTGCATTATTTTTGAAATAATTTAGGGCCTTCTAGACTGTAAATAATAGAGTATCTTGTGACTGTACAAGGTTTGAATTCAGGCCCTGCTTCTGAGAAGTGAAGGTGTGATGGATGTTTTTCTCGAAGTGCAAGATTTGGAAGGTTTGCTGAGTAAGGATGAAGCTGTTTATATGTCCCGGAGATATGTGATGTGTGTTTTGATAAATGTTGGGGGGTATCTGGGCTTGAGAAGTAACCTAAGAACAAGTATTAGGTCTGTTTAGTCATTCTCTGTGATGGAGTCGAGGGAGCTGAGGATAGGTTAAGTAGTCCCTCTCCTAGCATAGGCCCCTGACTTGTGGTAGTAACTTTTGTGGAGGTTGTGTGTAGATTATTTAATGGCCTCTAGTAGACATTTCCTCCTACATTTTGTCTATTGCTTTGGAGTAATTTAAGTTTTTGGCCTCTGTAATGTTCAGTTAGGGAGTTTTAATGGATTATCAGTCTGGATGAATCTAGGACATCACCTGTGAAGGTCATGGAATTGATAAGTGAAGTTACCATAGAATGGTTTGGGTTGGAAGAGATCTTAAAGATCATCTAGTTCCAATCACCCTGTCATGTCAGGGACACCCTTCTACTTGACCAGGTTGCTGAAAGCCCCATCCAGTTTGGCCTTGAATGCTTCCAGGGATGGGGCACCTACAACTTCTCTGGGCAATGTGTTCCAGTGCCTCATCATAATCACACTAAAGAATTTCTTCCTAATATCTGATGTAAACCTACTCTCCTTCAGTTTACAGCCATTCCCCCTTGTCCTGTCACTACATGCCCTTGTAACTCCCTCTCCAGCTCTCCTGCAGGCCCCCTTTAGGTACTGGAAGGCTGCCCTAAGGCGTCTCCAGAACCTTCTCTCCAGGCTGAACAACCTTAGCTCTCTCAGCCTGTCTCCATAAGAGAGGTGCTCCAGCACTCTGATAGTCTTCATGACCCTCCTCTGGACTTGCTTCAACAGATCCATGTCCCGCTTATGTTGTGGACCACAGTGCCTGGACACAGAACTCCAATACAAGACTGGAGTAGAGGTGCAGAATCACCTCCCTTGACCTGCTGGTCACATGTCTTTTAGCGTAGCCCAGGTTATGATTGGCTTTCTGGCCCACTTGCTGAGGGTGTGCTCAATCCCACTGTCCATGTCACGGACGAAAATGTTTAACAGTGACAGTCTCAACACCGACCCTTGAGGAATGCCCTTTGTCACTGGTCTCCACTTGGACACTGAGCCATTGATTGCAATTGTTTGAGTGCAACCATCCATCCAATTCCTTGTCCAGTAAGCAGTCCACTCATCAAATCAATCTCTCTCCATTTTAGAGACAATGGCATAGTGTGGGACAACATCAAATGCTTTGCACAAACTCAGGCAGATGGCTTCAATTGCTTTTCCCTCATTCACCACTACTGTAACCCCGTTATAGAAGGCCACCAGATTTGTCAGGCATGATTTGCTTGTACTGAAGCCATGTTGGCTGTCACAAATCACCTCATTTTCCACGTGGCTTAGCATAGTTTCCAGGAGGATCTGCTCCATGATCTTGCTGGGCACAGAGGTGAGACTGACTGGCCTGTACATCCCCAGGTTTTCCTTTTTTTAATCTTTTTTTCTCTTTTTTCTCTTTATTATTTTTTTTCCTCTTTTTCTCTTCCTCCATCATTATACTTATGCATTATGTTTGGCAAGCAGGGTATGTTCCTGGAAAACAAAGCAAACAGGTTTTTTGGTTTCAAGTGGATACTAGAAAGGAAAGATTGATATGTCTCAGAAGAAGAAAAGAAGAATATGGGGGTCTATTTTATACTTCTGATTAGTAACTTTAGGGAGAGAATAAGTTTGGACAGGCTTGGCTGAAGAATGACACTTTTAGATAAGCATAAAAATATTTTATATTGGTTTGAAACGAATTTGAAAAAAACCTCCTGAGTTCCTGAAGTTCGTTCTTCATTACATCTTAATTCCTCTTAAAAGAGGATTGAAGTAATTTTTATGCTACATTGGTTTCTTCTTCTGAATTAGTTTATAAGTTAATAATTGGTGTCAAAGAAGTCTGTGTACTTTGCTGATGTGCTAGAAAATAAAATCAGCTGGGAATTAGTCACAACTAAGCTTAAAAGCAATATACTCTATTTATTACTAAGGATGTGGTGTAATAAATAATGGATTTTATACATATTCTCAAATTTTCTGAAGGCAAGATTCTGAAAAACCTCTGTAGCATAATGTAATCTGAAGTAACTAACGTGTTATGCATGGGAAGGTATTGAAATGAATTTTCACATCACTTGTTTTGTACTCATGGGTGTTTTAATGATATTTTATAGTGTCTTAGCAGTATCTTTCAAAACTAAAGCAGCATTCCTCTGAAGTAGTTTTGTCACTGCTTTATTGGCATCAGCACTGGTATGCTACAAGGTACGATATGCTCACATTTAAATGGACTCCAGTGTCTAAGATAAGAAGGAAATGCAGATCTTCCTCTTGTGTTAACTCTTCCTGGTGTTTTACAAGGGTTGGGAACTTGTCCTCTGTGTGCTGAACCATTTTAATGGTAAATTCTGTCAAGGTATCCTAATCTCTACCCTGCAGTTATCTGAGAATGGATCCTTGACACATTGCAGTGAAGTTTGACCAGTGAATCAGTTTGCAATCAAGCCTATTTCTCCCTGCCGCAAATCAAGATAAAATTATATCTTCAATGTGTGGAAAGACTACAGAGAAATTACCAGAGGAGTCACAGAGCTGATGACAAAGATGTTGTATTATTATCATTGGATATATGCTCTTTTGAACTGACATGTGCCAGGTACAACTTCCTCTGGTCGTCTTGGTGAGAAATGTTGTTCAATTTCTGCAAAATTCAAGTGATCAAAGCTGTCAAAGCCAGACACTTCTGTAAGTGCCAGCTTCACCCTCTGGCATATTTTTTGCTAAAAAGTTCCATTTTGGGTTGGTTTGTATTGTTTAGTGTCATCGGAAATGTTTTCTTTTACAGATGTCCTAGAAGACCGCTAAATATTTTATTTACACCGTATTTTACTTTTAGAGCAAATTTTTTAAAAATTGTTACATAATAAGTATCTTGTTTGCCCATTAGTAGTAATGGCTCCTAATTATGCTTGAATGTTTTTTGTTACTACAATAACATCTAAATCCTTTCAGCAAGACAGAGCTTGAGTTGTGGTCAAATTTGCATAAATTTACAGCAAATAAGCCTCTCTAACCAGGGGAGTTTATAATATGGAATAACTTAGGGAAAAAATGGAAATATATACTAATTCATATGATGCACATTCCATTTGGTGTAGTGCACCCTTTGCATGGTCACTTTTTTTGGGCATATCCTGCTATGTGTGGAGAGAATGCAAGGATAACTGGAACTCCATTGTCTTTCCAAAGCTTGAGGTTTTCCTGCATTATTGGTGTATGGTTGTTTTATTTTTATTAGGATTAAGTATATTGGTAAATTTTCTTTTCACTTTTTAAAGCATTGGCTTTTCAAAGTAGGGTAAGATACAATGTATCCAAAGTCTATCTAAAATGTTTGAACAGAATAATATTTTATGGTGTAACAAATGCAGCTGACAAAGATAAATTTATATCTAGAAAGTTAAATGTAATGCCTTAAGACTTATCCTGTGTCTTATATGACTTCATGGTCTTCATAAAAAATCTTCATGGATGCATCCAGCATCTAACTACACAGGGATCATGCCCAAATCTGTGCTCAACTCATTACACAAACATTCTGGAGAGGACAGTGTAAAAAGTGTTTTAAGTTCTAGATAATAGCAAGAAATTGGAAAAAACATAGTAGAGTCCAAAATATTTTGGATATAATTTTTTTATTAAATTTTTAATTTTATTGAATTTTATTTGAGTTCTATTTTATAATTTTATTTGCAAAATTTTTGTAGCATCTGAGTTACTCCTGTAGGCATTAGGTAATTATAAAGCACTACATTTCTTTGAGTATTTATTGAGTTATCATAGGTACTTCATTTTTATTTCATTTTTATTAACAATTCATGCACTAAATAGAAGGGAAAAGTTTACTGATTTTGCATTAAATTGCTAATTCCACAATCTGTGAGTACCTATTACACCATGAAGCAAAGAATATAGATAGATATAGATTTTTTTAATCTTCTACAAAAAAAGAATACATTGTATTTTTTTTGNTATAGATTTTTTTAATCTTCTACATTGTATTTTTTTTTGAAAATCACCACTATTTTTTCACCTCTTTTTTTTTTTTCTGGAAATAATAATTGCAATAAAATGGCATACCATCTCCAAATGTGCTGAAATGTCAGACTATTTACTGCCATAGTAGAGATGTAAAAATAAACTAGTTTTGCTTTACTGAATAAACAACCAAAAATATGTTGATTATGAATATGTAAGTGTCATTTATATGTGGGGTGGCTGACTTTTTCCCATCTGTCAAATCTACACAGATTAAGAGTCTGATGTAAATGTCAATATGAATCCAAGTATGACAGCTCTATTTATTTCTAAACATGATGTACACTGTGGTGCCTGTTTCTGTAACCAAGTGTGCCTGAAAATTAAGTGTGTCATAAGCATTCATTTAAAGAAACAGCCTACAGTCTGCTAAAGACATCATATAAAGAAAAATATCCTTTTCAAGAAGGGAATTTGTTACTTGACTATTTTAATGTGAATTGTTTCTTCTTTGCAGCATGTCTACTATGTCTTTGGTAGCCAACCTGATTACCCCATATCATAAAAATTTAGTACCTCTCTACTGCAGTAGTTACCGGGTTATTGTTCATTTTGAAGGTATAATCAAGTCCATAAATTGCTAACTCTGCTGCTGAACTTAGGCCAATAATCTAAAGTCTTTTTTTCCCTATGGTCCATCTTGCAAGCTTTTTTCCTTTGCTAAGCAGTTTAAACTGATATTTACAAATAAGTGAAGCAGCATTATAACATGCATATTATTCTCAGTTTAATACAGTTATATCCTGATTGCTTGGATATGTTGAAGGTAGTGTATTTCTGCTTTTTTTTTTTTCTTTTCCTGTACCTACACAGCCTTATTATTTGGGGTAATCTGGCCAATTCAGCCAAAGCCTTCAGCATGTTCTTTATAGACCCAAATCACATTGCACCATGGCTAGGTTGCAGTGTTCTTGGGCTCCATTAATTATATTGTTTAGTGATACCTGGAGCAGCAGCATTATTAATGGTGTGTGAGAAAGATGAAAATTACTTGGGGCACAAAACTAGTGGCAGAAAATCCTTCTGCAAGCAAGAATCAGCAGAGTTCACTGTGAGCGAGTAAAGGTAGTGTTAAACGATTTTTGTTTAGGTAGAAACTGGTGGCCTTTAGTTCTTGTGTACCCATTGCATTTAATTTTGAAGATTAATCAATTCTTTGAAAGAAAGAGAAGAATAAATTTTGTAGGTTTATTTACATAAAGCAGTGTTCTTTTAATGGTAATGGCCGTGGCAAATACTTTGACTGGTAAAATTGGTTAGAATTACTCTATTTTTTTTGTGTGAGCAATAATCTCAATCGGTCATTCTGAAAACATGTTATACTACAGTTGTATTAGAAGAGTACCTGTTTGTATAGAAAAATTAATTTAATAGTCCTTTGCTTGTAAGACATTACACTTCAGCTATCTTAAAGGCCATTTCTTATGAGAAGTATCTAGAATTGTGCTAGTTTGCAACCTGATAGTTTGCAACCTCTCTATTAGGAACTCTTTGATAGTTCACTCACCAGAACAGTTTTCGAGGGCTCCCTAAGCAGGATCACTGTTTTTGGCTGAGGTGTCTGGACATCTTTCAGTGCCTCTTCTAAAACAAAAATATCTCTATTTTTTTAGATTGAAGGAAAGTTCCTTTGTGTGATTTTCCATGGGATTCTATAGTCTCTTAATGTTCAGTGTTTTACATGCTGGAGTGTCCACATAGGTATATAAGTTGCTCGACTACAAAACTGAACATCTACTCAGTTCAAAGTGAGTGTAGTGGTAGGCATGACCTTAAGCAGAGAACACTGATCTTTCATGACTCACACCATCCCTTTTTAACATTTTCTATTACAAAAGAATGCAAACCATTTTGTTTACTCATTTCCTGAAGTGAAAAGTCATCTGCATAGAAATGTGGCCTTTTAGCCTAACCATTTATCTGTAAGACTTTAATCTAGTACAGTGTCTGATAATTTCTGAAGCTGCTGTAAGGTCTCACAAGCCGTCTTTCAACACCATGCTGTTTTTATTTCAGCTCCTGTTTATAGGTGAGAAAACTGAAGAAGTGAGTGAAGCATTTATAACACAGTGGGCAGTAGTACTTGTACTGTTAGAGCTCATTAATTCCTTTCACAGCCCAGTGATCATTGTCCCAGAATGCTCCAGCTTTAAGGACAGTTTGACTTTACTTTGCCATTTAAAATGTAGGCTGATTCTTATAATATTATTTTTTTAATTTGTTGCTGAAGACAGGTATATTTATCTTTGTTCTCAAAATTTTGCTGACTCGATGCATTTGTCACTTTTAAAAAATTTACTAATATATGTATGTTTCTGTTCTGTGATTTTTTTTTTTTTTTTTTTTTAAGAAGTATTTGTGCATGTAGCATAGTCATGGAAAAAGTTTAATTCAACCTGATTTTAGTTGGGTGACATTCAAGAATTAGTCAGGATCAGTAAGGCTTCTCTCATCATGAATTGTAAAAGTAAATTTTCCTCCTAATAGTTTGTGCCCATTTCATTGCTGGAAAATGAAGCCTGTGGATTAAGGAATGAATTTTAAGGAATTAAAATGCAACTGAACTACTAAACAAGCTTTTCATGGAGATTTCTATTTCTGTAATATTTGTTGAGGAGTAAAGTGTCAGTTTCCCAACAATCTGGAAGACTCTGAAACATTGATCTTGGGTCTTGCTGCATTTGTGGCCATGTGCTCCAACACTATTGGGCTCAGCAAAGGTTGCCTGAATTTAATATTCTTTGGCAAAACTATTTTTAATTTCAAGCAATTGGATTATCAGTGTGAGGTTACTAAAAATGATGAGGTGCTTTCACCTACTACTGAACTGAAAGTCTGGTAGGACACATAGTTTTCCCTGCTGCACACAATACTTGGCAGTCTGTGCCCGGACTTCTGCTAGATTTAATTTTGCTGTACTTGAGCCTTGCTTGCTGCTTCCTGCTGCTCTGCAGACCTGGAGAAAAACTTTTTCATTCATCTGTTTTGTTGCAAAAATGGCTGGTGTTTTTTTTGTTTTTTTTTTTTTTTTTTTTTTTTTTTAAGTGAAAGTGCTTTTTAATCTGCTCAGTGAGGCGCAGCTTGATTCTATATTTTCTTGGGTAATGGATTTGGGTGCATTACTTATTGTTCTTCAGAGTCAGAAGTGACTACCCTAATTTCAGCGACGAATGTATTCTCCAGTATTTTTTGCTCACTTAGTTGCTTTGGATATTTGGCTGCTTGAACAGAAGGGAAAGGGAGATTAGGGATGTACTTTTCCATGCCCTGGAGAGATGTACCTAGAGGCAGCTTTTGCATAGTTTCTGGTGATAAATGGATATAATGCTGACAGACAACAAGGTATTTTGCTGTATGTTTGTCATGAACATAAAAGAGTGTGGGCAATCTTGATGGAGCAGAGAAGAATAACTCAATGGTTATATTCATAATGTAATCTGTTATATAAGCACGTCCAAAGCTTTCCAAACTCATTCAAGTCCTGATATTGTTGACCTGCTAAATAGAATTTGAGGAAGATAATGCATTCATGATGAGTGAAAAATATTTTGTTTATTATTACTTTTATATTCCTTTCTTATGTTAATAAATCCTCTGGATAAATACAAGCACACTTTCACAAAAGCTTGTCTAAGAAGTGATATTTGCAGACATGTCAGTTGCAATCTTTGTTTTCTTCATGTCAGTTTGATAATGGAAAGAATAGCTTGCACTAGTATTTACTTTAGGCCCTCTGAAATTTAAATACAACAGTAGTTCTTAATAAATTATCTTGGTTAAACTAAAACTGTGTTCAGATGCTGAGAGTCAGAAGTGCTAGGGCTGGACTGGGGCGATTTGCCAGTGGAGAACAACCACCAGCAGTACCATCTCAGGATGGTGACTGAACATGACTTATTAAGGGAGAGGGCTTACACCACAAGTCCTGTGCCTTTCCTCTCATGGCAGTGGCTGACTAGGAAACATACTCTTTTTGGCAAATTCTGTAGGCAGCAGCAAAGAGACTTTGCATTCTTGCATTTCTCAGCCTGATTTTGATTGCTAGACTAACTACAGTATGCAGGAATGGATGATAACTAAAATTTCCTCACAAAGTAAGAATTCTTGGAAAACCATAGTACATTTAAAAATATTTGTTAAACTTGCATATTGATTTTGTAATTCTGCCTACTTCTAATTGTCAGAATAAAAATTTGGGAGACCTTCCCCAGAGGATGCTTTTCCAGTGCTGGCTTTATATGGTGATCCTGCAACTAGATGGTCTTAGGTCTCACTGAAGAGTTACATGTTCTGCTTTGAGGTAATGGTGAACAATTCTTTTATGAGGAAGGTAGCCTTAAGAATAGAAGGATCCTTTTAAACATGCAAAACATCAGGTGTGAGCCCACTCTTCATGTCCTTTATCAAGAGTTGTGGGTCACTATAGATATGTGTGTCCATCCAAGATTTTTCTTATACTAGACTTCATCGGTGTCACATCTCATTGTGAGTTTTGTATATGCAAGAGGTTTGGGCTGAGTAGACATCATCTGCTTCCAGACTCTGTCCATCATTTCCATAATGAATGCCTCAAGGAAAGTTTTTGTCTTGTGTAAGAAGAAAAAGAAACAATCTTTCCATGCTCCTACTGAGCAGAAGTGTACTGTATGACTTTCACAGCCTCTTGCTCGACTAGCATATTATTAAAGACGTTTAGGTCAAAGCAACCTCGTTAAACTTGGTATGGATTATTTCCTCCTTGGTGGAGTCCTCTCATATGGTTGCTTCAATTCCAACAGTGCAAATTTCTGTAGCTTGTTATTTACTGGAAATGCCAGCATAGCTTCATAGGGAATTGACACCAAGGAAACCAGATTAAACTGTATGGTGTGATATAGACATATGTATAAATATAACATGGTATATAAGTCTTACATGCCTTTTTGAGTATTAATTTCCCCAGAAGACTGCCCCTGTTCTATCACAAGGGTAGAAACAGAAAACATTTTAGAAATTAATGCCGAGTGGTTAGCCAGCACCAGGACCCTAACAACTTTGAAAGTATGAATAAATGTATTCCAATTACTGACTAATGCAGGTAATGGGTTTATGGTACTTAGAGGGCTGGATCTGTTCCCTGACAGCCTGCAGACATTAGGGGCCCCTCATGACCAGCCTGCAATGTAGGCATTATGGAGTGATTTTTACTTTACTGCCTTTTCCATCAGATCATCCCCTTTCTTTCACACACAAGGTTAATTCACTTCTTGATCACATTATTTCCTCTCTGCTCTTTGACAATATAAAAATTCTGAGTGGACAGCTCAATCCCTCTTCCATCTCAGATTTGATTGTTATGGTATTGCCTGGCGTCCCTCAGAGGCCTCCAGCAGCCTTAGCTGCACTTTATGACACTTAAATGGCTGGGCTACAATTTCTCCATCTATTCACGAAATGCTGTTAATAACTCATTTTCAAAGAGGCCCTTCTTTATGTCTTGGCATTAAAGGATTTTTTATTAGGTGCCAGGATAGGTGACACACAGCCCCAGTAACCAAAGAGTTAATTAATCTGTTGAAATTTATTGCCTTTTATACTGCACTCAGTGTGACAGTCCCTAAGAGAAACAGATACTATATTTACAACCGACCTGAAATATTCAGTAATATAGTCTGCATACTGACCCACTCCATCAGTGTATGCCTTTTGCTGGAGTACCCATTAATCAACTAAGATGGATTTGTGTAATCTGTCTTCTTTCTTATTCTGAGGTTCCAATAAATATTGAAATAATAATTTATTGATTACTCTGCAATATAAATGTGTAGTAAAGCCACCCAAGATATTTGCATACTAATGCATTTCAAAGCTCTTGGCATTCTGTAGGTATGAGGAAGAGAGAGATTGTAACAGGGGTTAGGATGTAATTCCTCTGGAATGTAGAACACTAAATTCTGTGTTAGCAGGATGTGGTGGTCCTCTAAGGTAATTTTTGAGATTTTATGTTGAAGGAAAACCTAACTTGTATTACTGGCCTTTCATTTGGGTGACAATAAACACAAGAGTGTGTGTTTTGTTTTGCAATCAAAAATTTTTCAATTCCTTTCAAGTGAGGTCCTTATCAGAAGATTCTGGCTTTGTTCTTTTTAAAAATAACAGTCTGGGCTGCCCAGTATATTGTAGTCCTGCTGTAAAGGATGTGTGTGCCTGTAATATGCATGACTCAGTATGGCAGATTATTTGATGCAACTCTCCTGAGAGCTGGAATAAAGAAGGTTCTGTCAAGGGAGGGATTATGACAGTTTCTGGCATAAATTAGAGAATTTATGTGGAGTGCTGTAATTCATTGCAGTCTTTCTTTAGCAGTGCAGTGCAATATACTGTGTATCTGCCGTAGCACTGAGATCCAAGGTTTTCACACACCTAATCCTGCTCTGTGCTAGGGCCTGGCATGGACTATAAGGCAGTTTTGTTTACTCTGTGTTGCTTCCTGTGGTAATTTCTCCCTACCTCCTTCTGATTTACTCATTTTTCTTGTTTATCACATTAGTAGTGGTTAACCCAAGCAGCTCTGCTGAAGTGTTACGTCCAGGTAGAACAGTTTGCATTCATTTGCAGCGCAAATCTCTTTGTTTATGACCTTGTATGAATCCTAAATAGGATTCAAACTATGATAAATTTAATTCTGTTTTCAAAAACACCCTACTCCATCAAAAAGTTAAGGCTGGACAATCTACTTGAAGTATCACCTGAGGAATGTTGAATGACTCCTGTGAGGTAGTAACAATGTATGTCTTTAGGCTTTGTTTTCTCTTCCTCATTTCTTTATGACTGTGACAGCTGGAAGCCGCCTTACAGTAGACAGTGGGACTCTGGTATTTTTGCCAATGACAGCTGCAAGAGAAAAGCTGAGCAAGGTTTTTGGATCTCTTGGAGATGTATTCCTTTATCAACTTCAATTAGAATGTTTGCCTTTACTTCATAAAGGCTTCTCCCTTTGCCAGCAATGGAGAAATGATTAGGTAACATCTTCCTTGCTGCCATTTAGAAAAAGCAGATCATTGTGCTTTCTTTGAGAATGCCTACAAGTAAAAAAGTCTGCTCTGGCAAGTTTTTTTCCCTAAGGAATTAGGAGAACCAGTCAGTATGCCTGATGACTTGCACTTCATTTTCTAGCACGGACTAAATTTGTTCTAAAGTTTCAGTGGCCTGTTTAGGAGACTCTACTGTCTCAAACACTGAGAAAGATCAATTTTCAAGAATTAACACAGAAATACATCCTTTAGAAAGTAGCTTTCTTATTAAGAGATTACTTATGATCATCAGCATGATGTCATGTGGTATATGAGATACTTGGTTCTGCCTAGCTCTTATGCTATAAATTCAAGAGTTTTCTCTCTCATGTGTATATGGATAACCATTGTGTGAGACTTCAATGTAACTGTTGATCTGATTGGATAAACATGTCCATTTTGCCCTGAAGAATCAAATGTAAAATTTAATTGCTGCTTATCTTTTCTAAATTCCAAATAAGTTACTGAGACAGGAATATTTGTGGGTTTTTTTGCATATGAAGAACTTTAACCTGCTTCAGAGTTCTCTGCTTTCTCAGTACTTTGGTACCAACCAGTATTATCTATTTGTCTAATATCAAACAGAACATATTCTCACTCATGAAAACCATGATCATGAGTGGAGTTTTGGGGGAAAATATTTTTTCCTTGAATAGTTCAGGGGCCCTTAGTTCGATTCAATCACAAGTGGTTTATGCAGCACATTTCAAGTCTCCATAACAATTTTTCATAGTTTTGGGTAACTGCTTCTGATCAGAATAACTGAAGTATAGATAAAATTGTACTGCACTGGATTTGTTTTCTAGTGTCTTGCTGATAAGGTTAACCAGATGGTGAAGTATAATCATCTAGGCAGTACCATAGATCATCACACACACACACACAAATAGACAAAAACAGAGGATGATAAATTTTCTGTCAGTTTTATTTGTACATGAATCAAAAAGACTCAAAACCTACAGAAAGCCAACCTTCTGAAACTAAAGAAAACCAATGCCACTAGTTTCTATATTTCTGTCTATAGTACATTTTAAAGAAGTCCAAACCTGTTGGTTGTCTTTTTTTTTTATTTAATGAAATTTCACCTATTGTGAATTTGATATCAGTTTTCAAGAATGTGTATTCTCTTTCATAATTCATGACATTAAGTATCTTAAGAGCAAAAACAAGCAGTTAAAAATAAACTGCTTAGTATGGGATTTTTTATGCCATGTTGCTTTAAGTGATCTGAAGTCAGCTATGTAGAAGGTCAGAGGATTAAGCTGCTTTCCACCACGATTTGGCTCTTAACTCAAAATTGGGTTAACAATAATAATAATGTTATAAATATACAAACTTGTTTTTGTTTTTGAGGTTTTTTTTCCCCTATTTGAGCCCTGTTCTCAGGAACAGCAACTTCTAGTGATAGCAAAAATACCAGCAATGGTCTTAGGGTATCTGGTGAGATTGTGCATTTTGAATATCAACTTATCAGTTATTTCTTTATTCAATAGCATTCCCCAGGGTGGTCTGGTGATTACACGGGCTTGATATAAAAATGATTGCAGCACATAGCATTGCAAGATGCACATCACTCAGTAACTGTGCTTCTTCAGTCACAAATTAAGTTGCATTGAGATTGACTATACTGATTGGATATGAAAGACTTCGGGTGTCATGAGATATGTTGCTGCTTCTGCTCAGCGTAGTGGGAATTTTGGTTCATTGAAACCCTTTTTGGAATGCAAGATCAGGTCTGGTGTCACGTGTATGTAATTACATTTAATATTGTGGGACTGGGCTTTGCAAGCTTTTCAGGGGTGTACAAATTTGGGTTTTGTGGTGCGTTGGTGTGTGAATTATAACACAGTGACCTGCTGTTTCAGTGCAAATGATGAACAAAATGAACGAAAACAAACTATAGCAAAATATTGCTTGTGGGAAAAGTTATGTGAGTTGGCTTTTAGTAATGTGCTAGGATTTGACTGGAAGAGAGGAGTTGGAAAGAGGACTGCTGTAGGGGTAGATGTGAAAATCATGTGGCAATTTATTGTCTTCCATTGGAAGTATTGATTGATACACAACTGTTTCATGACGGGTTGTAGGAGGAGACAAATTATTTCAATTTCATGGGTGCTTGCATTTCTTGAAATACTTCTCAATTTTTATGCAGAACTTTTTTCATTTTTGTTCATACTCTAATTAAAAATATTATCCTTTATAAGTTCAGAAGTTTATACACCTTCTATTATTGTCAGCTGTTGTTGTGTATTATTCAACTTGGGTGTGAAGAATCATTTTCTAACCAACTATTTTTGCAGAAAGTTTATTATTTCTATTTCCAGATGTGTTTCTATATGGGACATTTTTATTTTTATTTACTTTTAGAGAAATTACAGAGTAGTAAGAATTGTTGTGGGTGAGTGAACCCATCATTTAGGCACTGAAACAACATATATGTTTTAAAGTGAGAATACTCAGGAAAAAGCCATTCAATGGCTTATAGGTGATTTCTGCTTCAGTCTGCTTCTAATGATTTCATAATGAACCTGAAAGAAATGAAGTTTATATATATGTCTGTCTTTACTGTGATTAACACAGATTGTGATATTTCTTTAATTGAGAATGATATTTTCTTTACATTGAAAGTCACTTGGGACCATGTACAGCTGTCGTGTGAGGAAGTGTTACACCATCCAAAGTCAATGGCTATTGTGCCCTTATGTGCCAGGCCTGCCTACGGCCTCTGTCTCCTTAGCCATACTGTATTAATATCATTTGGATATTCCCAGAGGTTATTTTTTCTTACAAACTACGTATTATGGTTGGCAACTTGTGACAGGTGAGTTCTGGTTCCCATATGTTGTATGCAAGACTGCAGGAAAATAAATCCATGTTCTTCACATCAAACTGCCAAAATGTCAACCGTCGCATCTCAGCATAAAGACCTTCAGAAATACAAAATGAAAGTGCTTGGCATCATCCCTGGTAAATGCAGGCCTGTCTGAGAAGCTGTCCGTGGAGATAGATCTGTCAGTCACTGTGGAGTCTTGTGTGTGAGGGAACACGACGCAATGCTGTCTCAGCTCGAGCGCTGCACCTTCCTGCCATGGAGTGATGCATCTGGCATCAAGGCCAGCTGACCACAAAACTGAATGACACTCAAGGTGACTCTGTCATTGGCTGCTGGCTTTTATTAGGCCCCCTTCTAAAGGAGTAAAATTAAAGCTGGGCAAGTTGTAATGAATCCCAGAACCATTGAAAATTCTGATTTGGAAGGTATCCACGAGGATCGTTGAGTCCAGCTCTTAAATTTATCCACAGATCTTCACCTTTCTTAGGTTTACCTCTTTAAATTTTTTTTAAAGCTTTGATGTATGCATCTGAGCTGTTTTTTCTGGTCTTTATTCAAAACAAAAACCTTGTAAGTTTGTGTTAAGTAGAGTTATATTAGATCTCTTTTGAAAAAAACCTAAGCTGTGTGGTAGTTGATCTCTTTATCTTACCCAGCTCTGAGCTTCTTTTTTTGTTATGGTTGCTACTAATTAAGAGTACTTTATATAGCATTAAGCCAAACTGAAAGGTGATAATATGTGTAATATTTAACTTAAATCTGATTTGAAAGAAATTAAAATAATGGAATCAAGTTACAGTCTATGTTCATACCATCAAGAATTAAGAATTAAAATATACCAAACTCTAACATCCATAAACTTGACAGAAAGCAGAGCTGTCAATTAAAAGTCAGAGCAGAAATTAATAATATTATCTGGAGGTCTGATTTTTAGAATTCTGTTTTTTCAGTTTTTGTTTGATTGTTTGTTTTTCTTTTTTTAATATATAATTTAATTTTTTTCTTGAAAATTATGAGAAACTGACATATGTAACATACATTTTGAGCCTTCTAGTGTTGAGATCTGCTTCAAACAATGCTAAAATTGTCACATACTGAAAACTGGCAGTTACTTTGTTGAAAAACAAATAATAAATAGAAATAGTGCTTGAGGGTGGCATGTGAAAATTTCAGATTGCACACGTATGAACCTTTATCTTTTGGATTTGTTGTTCTTATTTCAGTTCTATTAATAAAATTCTATATTTATTTGTACAAACAACAGTATAAAATTTAAAGTATTCTGGTTGACTATTTTTTCCTCCAAAGAGAAAATCCTAGAAACAAGGTACAGAAGGGTATAAAACACCTGATACTTTATATAATGTTCCTTATAGATTTAGAGATTTAGAAATTTGGGATTTAGATTGCCCATACTTAGTCTTGCTATTTATCACCTTCTTGACTTTATTTTTTTTTTGTCAAATAAATGCTTTATTTAATGCTTGTCATCACTGAAACTGGCAAAAGTTTTCTTTAATTCCTCTTTGTTCAGCTGGGCTTCATGTATGGGAAAAGATTGTGTCATCTACCAATGTTAGCATTGCTAATGTGAGTGTTGTTGGGGGATTTAAGATTCAGTAAGCAAATCATCTGAGACAAAAGAAATTTACAAAAGCTTGTTTTAATATTCAAAACATTCTGTTTCTCTGTGCTCTATAAAAACTTTCTCTTATGCAACAATAATAAGTGAGGAAGTCAAGCTTGCAGAAAAAGTAAACTAGTATTTTATTTATGGAGTTTTTCTAAAAAGTTGTATTTTGAAGAGGTTGCCATTATAAGAAACTTTTGGTGCTGTATCAAAGAATATGTTGAAGGAAAATCTTTTAATATCAGGCCATTCTACCATTAAAATTCATTGTAATTCAATGCAAAAGAAGCATAAAAATAAGGATCGTTTAAGTCTCATTTTGGCCCATAACACAAAATTTCACCAGCAAAATATTTTTTCTTTCTAATATTTCTGAATATTTCACAACTTTTTCAATGAAAATTAATTTTATTTTTATAAAATTAGTGATTGACTTGAATTTCAAGGACAATATTTTTAGAGGAAGCCAAGTGGTTTTTATTTTTTCCTCCTGACTTTATTTTTCCTCCAAGGGAAAAAAGTAGTGATGTATAAGTTATTGTTCATATGGAGGGACACATATGGAGTACTTAAATATTCCAGAACCAGTTCTAACTAAACTAACTTTTATATAATTTGCTAATATAAAACTGTTTTAATTTGCCAATAAATTGGAAGAAATCCGTTTCTCTCGACTTTGAATATGTGACCATCCTCTTAGGCATTAACTTCCTCCAAGGTTCAGCATTGATAAGGCAGTGTAACAACTCAGACTCCAGAGAAAATCTGAGTTGTAACGAAGTACCTAAACTAGAACTGCACCAGACAGGGAAGGTAAAATGGCAGATGGAGGTAAGATAGATGAACTGGGTTTAGATAAAAGTCGTCAGGTATCCAAGAGGAAAACTAATAACATGGAAAAATAGAAAAAAATGTGTTTGGCAGATGGGAGATCAATAACATCAAAGAGTAACAGAGACCAACCTTGCCCCACCAGGCTGATGCCTGCCTAGCTGGAAAATACTCATTATTACTGAGGTGTATTATTAAGAATGGTGACAATATTAATGCTTAGTGTAGTAACTCATTTATCCTTGCTGTCTTTTTGTGTGTGTTAGCCAATAAATGTAATTTACAGTCCTGAGTTGCATGTAAAATATACCTGAGCAAAATGATCCAGAGAAGGGAGAAATACAAAGGCAAATTAGTAGCTTCTGTCCTTAAAGCTAAACTGATTCTTACCCCTTCCTTGCCTGCCTTCTCCCAGAGCAGGCTACCCTTATCCATGTTGTGCATTTAGAACAAGTCCTGTGTTGTGTGGCACCACAGATGAAGTCTGGGAATGGTTTTGGAGATTGCTTCTTGGCATGGCATGAAGTGGACAACACACAGCAGCTATGTACTAATAGATGATTATAGGTTAGTATTCAATTCTATGCCTCGGCTATGCTCTCTTTGCTGCTGTAGATGCAGCTCTTCATTCTAAATGAGGCTTGCATTGGGTTTTTTAATCACAGGTTTTTATTGAACTCTTTCAGTGGCAACTTAATTTTTTTCATGTTGTGTGCACTCAAGATTGCACCTTGTTCAAAATCTTCCTTTTCTCTGTCCATGTCCTTTCTTCCTGGTTTTCTGTGCGATGCTGCAGAGCCAAAATTGTATATTTTGTTTGCTTTTGTCTGTGTTGGTTTTGTTGCTGTTTTAACACTAAACTTTGATTACCTTGCTATGATTTTCCCTGAACAGAAAAAGGTAGGGTACAAACCAGAAGTAATAGTGTCAGTGTCTAAATAATAAAAGAAGCAAGGCAAGTTAAGGAAAAATGAGAGTTGTTAATAGGATTCAGAATTATGTGGCCACATCAACTTGGCAGAGGGAGAGAGGATCTTTTTTTGAAGAAATTTAGCACTGTGAGATTCTACCAAACAAGTAGAAGCCTTAAAGTACAAGAGAAGAGAAAAAATATTTTTTCATGTCCTCCCGTTTGCCATCATTAAGCAGGTAACTCCCTTGGCTTGAGTGACATGTGCTGCACAGTGAAACCTCTCTGTTGTTTATTTTTTTAGCAGATAGGGCTGATAGGATTTACAGTGAATGAGAAGCTGAAAGTCTCCTAGGAGAGGCAATATAATGCCTCAGAAAAGCATCAGTTTTGAAAGCACATTGTTTCAGCTCCAAAACTTAATGTTGGCTTTTATAAGGAATGTATTACAGTAATTGGGACTGCGAAAAAAAATTGGATTTCATCAAATTTCTCCAGGGTGCAATTCAAAAGGAGGGATGGACATGGGAGAAATGGTGCCCAGGAACAAGTGGATGGTGAAACAAGTAGGCAAATGGCTGAACTTAGTGTGCTTTTAACAAACTAACATGGAGCAGCCAATACCCTGTTCTAAGACAATCCCTACCTCCATGTACATTTCAATAGAAGAATCTCTCTGTTCGCATCATCCCCAAGTTCTGCATTATTTGTCAGAGCTTTAGAATCAGAATAAAACTTCAGGCCCTGTGAAAGTCCTGTCCTTTCCATTTTCCCTTCTTTTCATGGGAGTTAACTAGGAAGTTTTTCTTCCTGCTTTTCAGCCATTTCTTGTTTCTTTGCCTACTCTTTAGCTGGACTTTTGTAGACGTACTTGTGTCTCGTGGATGAGGTAAAAAATAGCTTCTGAACATGTGAGACTGGACAATTATGCATCGAACTCTGAAATTAGGTTCTCAATGACAATAATTTTCACTGATTTCCCAAGGAGTCGCTCTTTCAGTTCAGTGTGGTATTGCTTGTCTTTTTGGTACAAATTCATTTTTTTAAAATTTACCTTGCGGTGAAAACATGATGTATACTCTTGAATGAGCGCTGGTACTGTTAGTGGTGCAGTTTGGTTCTTGAGTGCAATATGTACAAAGGAGATATTCTGGTTTGGGGCTTTTCTTTAAAATAAATGTCCCTTTTAAGCTTCCATTGCCATAAATACCAGCAAGTATTTGGATTGCAGCACTGATGGAAAGTAAAAGTTTAGCCAGTGCCAAATGAGGAATGATTTTTTTTTTTAATATAATATTAAATTAGCTTTCAGTTTAGCTTTAACTGTTTCAGTGGGTTTTTTTTTTATAGTTTCTTTCTTTTCAAGAATGCATATTCATTATGTGATAAATGAGTTGGATGAATGTTTCTGAGATCTGTGCTAATATTGGGTTATCAGTAAGGTAAACTATACATGAAGCTCCGGAAAGAAGATATAATAAAACATTTCCTAAAGCATTTTCTGAAAATTTGTCTTATCTCAGGACTAATTTCTGAAAATATATTATAAAAATATTTAGATGAATTTTTTGTAAAGTAAAATTAGACTGATATTTAAATTTTAAATTCTACAAATTATGTGATTTCAATTAAAAAGTAAAATCAAAGTTTATTTTCCTCCAGCTTTGGCCAGAAGAGGGAACCATCTCACTGTATCAACCACTTCTGTGACGGCACTCAAAAACTTTGTTTGCTTTTGTTTTGATTCCTGCATTGCAACTAAATGCAAATCTAAGACTGCTGAACCATCTCAAGACTCCTTCAGAATCGTAAAGATATTTCTTTACCTTAGGATTTATTAACACTTTAGAATCACAGTGAGCATATTGTGTTCTGCATTTACAACCAGGGGGGAAAAAAGAGGAAAAAAGTTGCTTAATGCAGACTTGGTAGCTTGATTGCTTTGCGTGTGACGAGCTTACATCCTCCTTGTTTATGCACCATTAAAATAATACAATTTTTGATAGTAGTGTCTTTGATAAGTACTGCAAATTGAAAAGAAAAAAAAAGGTGAATATAAGAATTTGAGTAATCCGGGGGTTCATTAGTGCCGTTTTTGTTACACAGCTAATCCACACATCCAGAGGATTTCTAGATTGCTGGGAATGTAAAGTACTCAAGAATGACTGATAGAGTTAGGGGCTTTAAGCCTGGCAATATTGGTGCCAGAAACAAGTAGTTCTCTCCTCACTGCATAGAAACTTCCCTGTAGGTTACTGCAGACACTGGCTTTCATTGACTGGAAAGGGGCAAGAATTGTGTTTTCCCTCAGCACACAAACATTATTTTAAAAATATATTGAAATCTCATTTTCTTTGCTTGGGTTTTGGCACTGGGGATCTCTGTCCAGTTCCTGCAGTTATGATATTGGCAGGCAGAACAACACCAGGTATAATTCTCAGGCATCCTTCAGCTGCCTGACACTGTTACAGCTCTTTTTCTACAAGTAGATGCATGGAGGGAAAATGAATTCACAGGTCAGTTTTTCCTCAGCTGGGGAAGGATGTAACTTGCAGGTAGGCAGAGGGATAAAATATTGTTTCCTTACTCTTTTTCCCAATAGCCCAAGACTCTGTGCCAAATGGTTCTGGCACCTGGGAAGTGAAACATGCCATGGTAGAGTATTTTGCAAGCTTTCTAGCCTTAATCTGCAACATAAGTAATGCTAGTGCCTAAATACCAAGGTAACTCTGTTAAAAAAATTATCAGTCAGCTTTGAACTGGTCTTAACTTGTTGAGTCTCATTGTGCTGCTGAGATTATTCACTTGTCAGGATGCCACTTTGGTCTGAGATGAGTTGCAGAAGCCCTTGTACATTGTGCCCTCGGGACAGCAAGGCTTTGCGTATTAGATGACACTGGAATGCATTAGTGTGTTATGTCAAGGTACCTTTTGCTTTTAGTTTTGTTTTTGGGCTTCTGTTTACTAGTTTGGCTCAACTAATTAAAAATTGCTGGTAATGATAATAGGTGATCAACACTCAAATACATAATTTGACTGATCTTCTCTCCTTAGGGTCAATGGCTCTGAAATGAAAGCAAATAAGAGTGGATTGTTGGCCGATGACATTTTACCATTGCATTCACTGCATCAAAAGATCTCGAATTCTGTGAATAATTAGTCTTTGGACTGAGGTTTTGTCATTCAGCTTCAGGTATTGTTCATAGTATGCCAAAATTATTAAACTTATTTTTAGACTAATTTAATTTTCTGTTTGTGGTGGCTAGATCTCCCATGTATATTTACTGAAGTCGGCTGGAGCTGTAATACCTCACATTCAGGGGAATAAAATGACTTCTTAAACATGCGTGTAGAAGTATTGCTTTAAGCACCTAGTCGTAAAAATGTAAAACATACTGATAGACATAACATTAAAATGAGACATAGAAACACTCTTAGGAGGACCATCCACTTTAAGAAAATGGAGTCAAGAGAAGGTTATGACCAATTGAAAATGTTGTACTGAGCATAAGCAGGAGAAAATGTAATTGTCCAAGATGTACATTTCCTAGGGCACACTATTAATTGTAGTGGAAATGTTCAATTGCTTGTAATTTTGCAGAAAATTCCCTCCTGGGCTCTGAAACTTTACATGCTTAGTCATAGCCTAACAGAACATTTTCTTAGAAAGCTCAGCTAATTGTTTTTAGTTAAACGTGTTGGAATAAAAACAATTTTGGGGGACTTAGCTAAAAATGATTCAAGCTGACAATAAAAACTTTAGATTTACATGAGACTAGTAGAGATCAAAAGGAAGTTTATTTTGTTTGGGTGATTTTTTGTTTTTTATTGATTTGGGTTGAAAGAAATTGATGTCTTTTGATGTAATTTTGGGGAGAAAGAAACACAATAAATAGATTTGTATAAATAAACACATAATTTGTGCTGTAACAGTTTGTAGCTCCAGTGACTTCTCACAGCATTAGTGTGGCATATGTTCAACTGTGCACTGAAATATGCACTCACTGTCTCATAGAACAACTTAAAATATTTGGAATATCCTTAGTTAAGCAGTATAAGCATGTAACATTCACAGGAAGTTCCTTACTCTAAGAAAATCTTGGGAAGTTTTGCTTGAAAAAAGTTACTGGCTAGACCAGCACACCTTGTGTGCAGTTGGTAGACTGTTCAAACAATTGTATTTGTTTATGCAAATATCCCGATGGTGACCTTGCATTGAAATACAGTCTCTGTCTGTCCCTTCACTGACCTATGCTGCATTTTCAGTTTATATCACACTGGAATTAAAGTTGTGGTTATTTAATGATCAATCGTATTTTGTCATTATATTCTTTAGCTGAAAATCTGCATATTTAACGAACATTCCTTTCTAGAATTTGTCACAGAACTACTCAATCTTCTAAAAAGTATTAATATTATGTGAGTGATTTTAAGAAAACTGATCGAGCTGAGATTAGCATGTTATATTTGGATTTTACAGGATATTTTCAGTATCTAAATTGAAATGTTTCTTGTCTTTTAATGCTGTGTTTAATTAATATTTTTACTCTTCTATTATATTTATAACACTGCAGTGTTTGGTGTTGCAAATGGAATTAGAGTTTTAAATAAGTTGAGTATTTTAATAGTGAACTAATCTTTTCTAAGCAGGATGTTGCGAAACTAGAGAGCATGATAGTATGTAGAAGTCTCTCTATTTGTGGTGCGTTATATCAGAGTTTATTATTTGCTATTATATAATTCTTCCTCAGAGAGTATGCCCATATGGAATAATTCTTATTATCTACTTTGGAAGTTTTCACAGTAATTTTGCTACAACTTAGTTAAAAATGACCTTGGATGAAGCTAGGTTTTTTTTTGGTCCTCTTGTGGTTACCTAAGGCAAGTTTCCTTGTGTATCCTGCATCAAATCTTGGTGGCAAATCTCTAGTTAATGGAAGAGAGAGTTTTTCTCTAAATGCCTTAATAGCAGTTGTTAAATACATGTACAACATGTACATATGTACAATATACTACATATATAGTTAGTTTTGTATTTCTCCTCCATGGTTGTGGAGCTCTAGTTGCAATACTTTTATTGGACATTTTTGCAAGTTTAGGTAATGGAGGATTTAGAGACAGAGTTGTCAGTATTTATTGACGGATTTAAAAGTGGCTGGATTTGCACTGAGTTTAGGAATGGAGAGAGTAACTGTGTTTCCAGTGGGGGTTATTTCACCTCTCTTTTCAAGTTGTTTTTTTTCCCCAAGTGGGGAGCTGTAGAATAAATTTTGAGCTGGTGAAACGTTGTGATTCATGAAGCCTCTGTAACCATCACTTCCCTTCACCATCTTGTTTGTGCCTCTGCAGCACATTTAGCCATAAATACTCAGTACCACACTGGCTTGAAATAATATTTGCTTAGGTTCTGAAAATGCAGGAAATACTCTTCACCTGTGGCCAGCGTTTGTGGATGTAAGATATTATAGAGTTTGGATTAATTTTTTTCTAAACTTTGCAAAAGTGGTTCTGCTGGTTAAAAGGAAGACTCAGCACCTAGATGTATATAAAGCTGTCTACACTCTACTTTGTCTAGTTTAAAATGGCTATTAAAAGTGTCATTAGCACAAAACAAACTTCTTCACTCATAGAATGTTTGTTATGTGCTAACCACGGTTGAGAATGGAATAAGTACAGAAGAAAAAAAAGAGCTAGTAAACCAGAGTATTTATGGTTGCGTGAGTTTTGCTTTTCTGTTTAAAATAAGAAACATTGACTAATAATGAAATTGGAAAATAACATGCATAAGTAGTTGTGCAATATGCAGATGTATGATTTACATGCTCAAGCATAGTGTTTGCTTCCCTTTCTGTGCTGTTAATTAATGTTAGAGCGGCTAAATTTTTTTTATTATTATTTCAAGCCAGTAATTCAGCAAAACATGTTGAGAAATACCCACTATTTTGTGTGCTCTGCTTCTTGTGTGCCTGCTTTGAAAGGTCTTCTGTGTGATTTTTCACAGGAGGTGAATGATCTCAGCTGCTGTTGAGCTCAGAGCAGTGGGTACTGATTACCTTTAAAAGTTATGCTTTGGGAGTCCCAAAATGAGAATCCAGATACTGAATTACTCAAATTTAGCAAATGGTTTTAAATGCATAGCCTGTGATATCTGTCTTTCAGTTCCTTCATTTACAAGGAGGCAGAACAGCAATTCCCCTGTCTCATTAGGGTGTTAAAAGGTTTAGCTGAAAGTCTCTAGGATACTTTGAAAATGTAGAACATCATCAAAGACCAATTTAATATAAGCCAGAATCAATTGTAACCTGCTTGCTGGTGACAGAGAAATGAGGGTCTTCTTCCTCTTGTGTAAGGGGTAGCAGCTTTGCAAGCTCTGAGGAGAATGGGAACGTGTAATAATGTGCCTCAATCTGGATGCCCAGTATAGCCACTGAATGAGGGGAAATCTCTGCAATGAGCTCTGGATTGCTTCCCCTCTTCCCTGGAGATGCTGTTACCTCCAATTATTCTGTATAACAAACTCATCATATAGCTTGTATATTCTTTATTAATTTACATGAAGATCGAGTGAAAGAAAGTATTTACCACAGTCTAAACTTCCTTAAGACCTTTGGGGGGGAATTCATCTTGTCTTTAGAATACAGAGTAGAATGCTGAACCTGATCCTGTAGTCCCTGCTCTTAGTCAGTGTAAAGAAATGGGCATCTAGGATATGATTCATTTTGAACATCTTAGGTAAGCGATAGGTTAAAAGTAGAACTACCACAGCTGGTGTCATGAGCAGGCATCTACCTTCTGAATGTCTGAAGTTAGAAAAGGTGCATACTGTCATTGCTTTCTGGAAATCCCCTGAGGCTGACCCCTGCAGAGCTGCCAGATTCACACACACCTCAGCTGGGCTCAGGTTCAACATGAATGCTGCCTCGCTCAGACTGACCCGTCCAACTGTGAGAGGGGAACTACAAAGTTTGTAGTTCCCAGGATGTTTTACTGGGTTTGGCTAGTTAAATGGTTGACTGGGAAGTTACTTCACTTAAGTTTTTTTACAGGAGCACCATTGCTCTGTTTGGTTTTTGTGCTAGCTGCCTACACCTTGCACAGCCGTTAGACCACTTTGCTTTTCCTTCATATTTATCCAGTAGTTATATATCAAAATCTAGAGTCACTTGAAAACTTTTATCAAATTTCAGTGTTGGCTCTGAGATCTCTCATGGCTGAAGATTATCAAAGAGCAGGATTCAGTCTATGGCAATCTTGGTAAGAAACACACTAAGAAAAATGCATTAATTTTTTGTCTACTAAATAAAATTACCTACTAAGTGTATTTGAACTCTATTTAATCTTTTTTTCATTGGTTAACTTGAGAAAACCCACTCACTTGAATGACTAAAAAAACAGCAGAAAAAAGTAAAAATGAAAAAGAGAAAACCATAGGAAGAATTGTTCATTGTCAGATTCTAATGTGAGTTTTTTTCCAAGGGTAGGCTCCTAATCAGAATTTCTGTGAAAATATCCTTATAGCATGAAGGTTGCCTGGAAGGGCCTTTTATTTAAAAGCCTTTTATTTAGTACTGAACAAAAAAACAGTCAAACAAATTGTAAGCCCATCTGAGAAAAATATATGTGAACATGTAGGCTCCATGGGTTCTGCTCCAGAAAGTGTTTGAGAGGATGCCTGTCATTGAACTAATGGTACAAGTTCTTAAATATGTGATGCTAAGGTTTTGTTTTTCACATTGTCTTTTAGAAGTAGTCTAGCTAATATCAATCAATATTGTGAGTTGCTGTGCAATATTGTATCCTGCTTGTCTATTTAAGGGCTAGATCCTGCTACCTTCATAAGCCCAGCCGTGGATGTGCAGCTGATGGAAGCTGCTGCTCATGATAGTGCTATTTTCTACCTCAGCAGAAATCTATTCCTATAAGAGGCACCACGTCCCACACAAAGTACCTTTTATTTTAATGCAAACATCTTTGAATATGTTGTTATTTAGTGTCACAGAAAAAGAGAGAATCTGGCACCCTTGAAGGGTGAAATAAAAATAACTTTGATAAATCATATGAGAGCTGATGACAGTGAGCTGTGAAAGGCAAAGATAACAGTTAAATATTTAAATTAAATCAAAAGGGAGGAATAAAAAGTTTGAAATCATAAAGAATTTTTTTTCACTCCTCTGATACCTTATGTTGAATAGCCAGATCATTTTATTATTGAAAATACTGTGGCAGTAATCTTTTATTGCTTGCAGTATAGGCCTACAGCATTAAGTTAGAATAAAATTACATATAGTTTAATATATCTGTACAACACCTTTAAACAAGCTTCTCTGGGCAGGAAGGTTATCCGTCTTATAAATCTATTATTTCATTGCACATCTTGATAGCCTAGCATTGCTTCTAGCCATGTTTAAGCATTAAATAGTGCATTATTATTTCACATAAATCAACCAGAGATGTGTGAATTCATAAATTTTGCATTTGTACAGACAGTATTTTAAACGTTTTATGGCTTCGTGGGAACTCGGTATAAAAGCCTGTACACAAATCAGTGCCCAAGAAATTTAAGCAAAATTTAATATTGAAATGACTGCTTTTCAGAGTCATTGCTTGCATATTTTAGAAATGTTTTAACAGGGTCCAAAAAAAAAAAAAAACAAAACAAGGCATTCAGTCACATTTTGCTGGATAGCTCCTTTGCTGCTATGGAATGGATGATTGTTTTTTCTGATGTTTGCTCTGGTACCATTTGTGTTGTTTTTTCTGTGTTATTTGTACTTTGTTTAATGCTCGAACTTTTTGCTGCTTCTCGTCTTTCATCTTAATTCTTCCAGGCCTCTAAACTGTAAAGAATAATGCACAAGCCTGATGTTTTAAAGAAACTTCACTGATGGAAACTCTAAATATATATGTGAGGTTTCTCAGGTTTGGGTTATTTTGAATAAAAGCTTGAAAATACCTTCTCAAGAGATTTTATTTTCAGAGAATATGTAAAAAGTACAATGTAAAAAGTATAATGTCAAGAAAGGAAAAAGCAGGAAAAGCTGTGTATCTGGTATTGCACCGTTATATCACATGATAAGGTAGCTTTATGTTTTACAGAGAATAAACAAGAACATTGGGGCAAGATGTCCACAAAAAAGCTGAATTGTTGCTTCTGAAGTCTACTACGTTTCCCTTGTCCAGTTTTCAAAATTTGACAATTGCTTTATTTATCTGTAGTTAAACCTTGTGAATTCTCTACTACTGTAAAAGTGCAAGGTAATTCAGTATGCCTTTCCTTTGCAGCTGGGAATCAGAGTCACGGAAGCTAGGAGCTGGGTGTTCCCATGCCCATCCTGCCACAGGAATTACCTTTACTTCTTTTGTACAACCCAAAGAGCACCAGGAACTACTTGTAGGGGATGAAGCCCAGCTGTGTTGGATCTCCAAATGAATGGAGATGGGAGGAACATGGGAAATTACTCACAGTTCTTTTGCATTTTGTGGAGAAATATGCATCTCTGTTTCTTCTGCCATTCAGCCTCTTTCTCCTCACCACTGTATGAGCATGAAGAGACCTCAGTTCCAGACAGAACACCAGTGAGCTGAATCAGGCTCTGAGTATTTTACTTGCAGGTTGCACAGGTAATTTTTTGCAGGGACAGCAATGGCATCTGCATTTAGAAGGACTGAATTCTGTTGTCTCTTTCTTTTTCTTCCTTAACACTGTCCCATGTCAAGTGAATGGGAATTTTGCCATAAAATTTAATGGTGACAGAAGATCCATTATTATCTTTTTTGTCTATGCATAAGTTATCTTAAATTATTTAACTAAAAACTTAGAACAGTTTTGACTTTTTTTTTGTTGTGTTTTGCTTGTTTTTCTTTTGCACCTCTTTCTTCCTTATGGCTCAGAATTCTTTGTGTTCTTTGCAAATTGTAATTGAGGTAGAAATGCCTATGCACATTTAAATCATACTCTCATGCACTTAGTTTAAACATTCTCAGCTTCAATCATTTTAGCTGTGGTTAAAAAGCTGGGTAGATTTTCTCTTACAAGTTTGGAAAGCTTTTTATTTTACCTTCCCACGAATAAGTGTCTGAGGGGAATTTAATCAAATATTAAAATATTTCAACAATGGATGAAGACTTAAGATGAAAAAAATAGATGATTAGAGAGCATGTTTTTTTGGTTTTAATTAGGGCAGCCAAAACTGAATAGCTCATAGAATATTGGCTTGTCTTGGAGCTACACATACAGTACAGAATTCTTTTTACAGGATGGAGATCATGGGGCAAATTTGGCACAGATTCTGCTCATGGTTAACTCTGGGCAACTCTTCTATGTTTTACTGATTGAATGGGCAATAAGAATTACAAAGAGAAGACCTTGCTGCAAGATTTTATCTGGTCTGTGTAATTTGGGAAGCAGTAGTTTTCATTTGTGATACTGACAAAAAATGTCAGGCATGACTCCTATAAATACTTTCTCTTGAGCATGTTGCTCTTTTCGCTTTGTCCCGGGAGGTGTGGGGTTGCTGGTGAGGAGAGATGGAAAAAAATCATCTGCATACATGTATTTGAATAGCATTGACTTTACTCATAAGAAAAAGTACGTAATATCTGTCTGGGTGGCACACTATGAGAACTTACCTGAATGTGATAGAGTGGATCTAACCAGGAAGTTATGTAGGGAAATTTACATTGGTTGGGAAGAGGGTTTGTGAAAGGTGTTCTGAAATTGATGGGTGAAAATGGTAACACTTCCCACAAACATAAGTTTTGAAAGTTTTGTTTGCTGCATGAAAGTTTAATTATTTTTATAACCTTTTTCTTTTTACTTTTTAAATTTTGTGTTTTATTGAATGTACTGAAGAGAACCTGTGCCTATCTAAAATAGATATTATTAAATTCATTTCTTCAATGCTTGGAACTCTAAGGAACCAAGATATCCTGACTAGAAGAAGAACACAGTTAATAGTTTTGTCATGCACAAGCTTAAATATATTAACACTGTTTCACCAGTGGTTCTGAGGAAGAGAACACTACACTAGCTCAAAAAAAGCTTGTATTTGGAAGCCATATAGCTGGCTTTTATCTGAGTGAATAGTCACCTGCTAGACATGGGTTAACTGGTGTGAAACAGTATTGCTGTCTGTAGAACTGGATTTTCCAGTGAATTTGGTGTTAATGGAAAATATTCTATATGAAATAAAAAGGAAAAAAAAAGTGAAAATGAAACTTTTCTATTTTTAGTGTATTTAAATTTCTGCTAAGAATAAGATTTTTTTTTTCCTGGAAGTTGCAGATGAAAACTACTTGTCAATGTTTCTGGAGCAAGGAATATTTTTTCTTATTTCTAACAAACATTATTTTAAAGCAGGGGAAATGAAAGTGTATAAGTGAGAAGTTTCATGGAGAGGTGAGTTCTGGAGTTTTTATTGTGGATGAAATATTTGAGCAGCTGAACATTTGAGTAGTGATTCTAGAAAAACTTATTACCCCTTGCCACAGAAAGATTCTCTTTCTGTTGTACAAAGAGGAGTACATTTGTGGTACAGTGTTGGACTGCAGAGCCATCTGACATCTGTGTCATGGAGTGCATGTGAAACCCTGGCACAGTTTTCTACTCTGGCAGCAGCTATAATTACATTAACATAAACAGATTTGGTTTCATACAAAAATGGGGCAGTGATGAGGATGTCTCACCTAGGTTGCCATCTTACATTGATATTGTTCTGCAGTGAAAAATTACTCCAAGTGCAGAGTCCCAACAAATCAGGTCCCTGTTGTTTTTGAAGGAAAGGCATTTTTTGTGTTACTGCTCATTACTGGGCAAGAACAACAAAGAAGTTCAAGACTAAGATTAATGATATCAGCAGATCATTGTCTAAAGATTAATCTTTTTAAAATTATGAGGAAGGGATAGACACAGTGAGCCTCTAGCTGCCTACAGCTACAAAGAGTAATAATAAGCATTACTTTGGCGGAGCTGGCTCTGGAATACTAACAGAAGCATATCTAGTTATCATCAGTAAACACTAATGGAAGGTTCGTGTTGTTTTTTGGCCACTGATGATTGTTGAAACTGGTGTGGCTTTTCCCCTCTCCTTCTTAAAGCAACAATTGTGTACTTTCTTTCAATGTCTAGCTATTTAATATTCATTTGTTTGAAATCAATTCTCTCTTTCATAGTATTGCCAGTGTACTACTTTCTCTTACAAAAACTTCTACCTTATTGCCTGGGTCTAAAATTATCAGAAATTTTTAAAAAAAAGGTTCATTATAGAAATTACATTTGCCGTGTAAACCCAGGAGGCATTGTCTTTCTGTCAGCTTCCCTGTAACTACTCCTTAGTGCATGTATATTTTTGTGTATGCCTGCTGTTTTTATATTTAGCAGAGTATCTATTTATGCCACACAGGAGGTCTATGCAGCAATTGCATAAATCTGTTTATTTTTCAATAACTGATGGTCTGTGTAAGCTACAATATACTAATATTCTTTCCTTTTAATTTCATCACTATTTATGCATCTCTTGCCAATATTACAAATTTTGTAGTTTGAAAAGGAGTTGCAGACTTGTGTTCAGAATGGCCTGAGCTGAGGAGTCTGCAAATTTTGAAATTTGTTTATGCCAAGCAGTTCTTTTTTCTCATAACCTTAAAAAGACAAACAGTGATAGAAACAGCCCATTTTCATATCTGACAACAGCAAGAGCAGTGATGATCTAAACGTCCATGAGAATCAAATTCTGTTAGTCTCACCATGAGACAGAGCAGGATTTAACAGCAGGAGCAGCTCCACTGACTTTGACCAATCTCTTGGGGGAGTAAAATGTTAGTATGACTTGGTGTTGGTTGCGCTTGGAATTTTTATAATTCGTGGTGACACGGCCATAGATGTTGTTTTGAATAATTTGCTTCCATGGAAGAAGGCTTCTGTTCTTGCATTGAGACACAATTTTGATTCAGGTTTAAAATGAGATGTTTATGTATTATGAAGTTTGAGTTTTACCTACATTATGTCCTGAGGGCTGAGTAGTGCTCACTGCCCTTCAGATTTAGGAATAATTTTAGACTACATGAAGTTTTATCGCAATGATCAACTTCAAGCCATTACTTATAGTAATAAGTGAATGGGTATGGTCAGGAGGAAGTAATTAGTGTGGTACCTGTGAATGTATAATCATAGAATTGTCTTTGAAAATACCTCTGAGATCATGGAGTCCACCCAGAACTGCCATGTGCACTGCTAAACTATGTTCTCAAGTGCCACATTCAAACATGTTCAGAATGCTTCTAGGGATGGTGATTCCACCACTTCATTTAGCAGGTGTTGCAATGCCTGACAACCCTTCCAGTGAAAAAAAAAAATTCTTAATATTCAATCTAAACTTCCCCTGGCACAGCTTGAGGCTGTTTCCTCTCATCCTGCCACTTGTTACCTCGGGGACTGACCTCCATCTCATCACAACCTCCATTCAGGTAGTTGTAGGGAGAGATAAGGTGTCCTGAGGACCCCTTTTCCAGGCAAAACAACCCCAGCTCCCTCAGCTGCTTCTCATCACTCTTGTGTTCTCATCCTTTCACCAGCTCCACTGCCCTTTTTTGAACACACTCCAGCACCTCAGTATCTTTCTTGTAGTGAGGGGCCTCTGTATCATTGTCATTTGTCAGAGCTTGCAGTGTTTCCCAAACATGAGAGTACTGCTGATAAGAATGACAAATTTGGAAAATTTAATTTGGTTTTACATCTCTTTCCCTCTGAACCATTTCCCTTCTTCAGGGCTGGATGAGGGCTGCTCCCTTTGAAATAACCTGAAGGCTAATTGCTCTATTTGAACAAGGAAAGCTTAAATTTGAATTGTTACAGCATGGTGAATGCTTAGCAATGCATGACTAAGTCAAAAGAGTACCTATATGAAAGTTAATTTCATTTTAAAAGTCTGTAAACTTATTTATGATGGACTTTATGCAATGCATTTTTCTTGTGGCTAAAATTTGATGCAGTGTTTCATTGTTGGTATGTGTGACTGTGAATTCAGTATAGGAAATTGCTTCAGCAAGGAGCAAATAAATTATACTTTGGAGTCTTATCTAGCTTTATTGCAGGTACTCTTAAAACCAAAATCCATGATGCATTTTGTTGTCATTGATGCATAATTAGGCAAATTAGGTATGCAGCTTATGTCCTGAGATCTAGATTTGTTTTAGAAGTCATCATGGTGGAGATACCAGCTGGAATAAAAGTAATATTGGGAAGGTATATCCAGATCATTCCAAAGGTACTGTAGTGGTCCTGTTTCTTAGTGGCTTTGAGCTGGACAATCCTAAATTGTCAAAAAATGTTGTTGTGGTAAAACTTTGTCAAAATTTGGCATTAGGAGTGAGCCTTTGGGTTAGAAGTTCTTTGGATGATCCCACCATCAACTGTAGAAGTCAATTCCGTGTGCAAGTGTGCATTGCCTGAGACATTGTGCATCACTTTTAAAATATACGAAGCATTTATATTTGGAAAATATCTCCCTAATTGTATATATTGTTCTGGGTCATTATTTTCTCATTGTTTAAATTGCAGCTCATTTATTTAAAAGAATACTTGTCAAAGGAAAGCTTTAAGTACTGATTTAAGAAAGCAGTGTTAAATAATTGAAATGACTGTGATAAAATTGCCTTAGTTTAAACAGACCAGTTTTATCAGTCTGTTTAATGAATTGTGCTTTTATAGGGTGAGATAAATCTAATGTGAAATCAAGTGGTTGCACTAGAAATACAGCTCTAGGTGTGATCTCTAGTGGGTTTAGCTAGCAGAATTAGAGGAAAAAAATGGCATCTCCACTCCTGCATTTCCTTTCAAAACCACTTCATGTACAATTAGCAATGCTGATATCTTGCAGAGCTTTTTAGTATCTACGTACCTGTAATGTCTGGGTATTTATATTTGGATTGTGTATTGGTGACAAAGTGTCTTGGTCATTACTTAAAAATTTGTAATGCTTCTTGATGTAGAAATAAACTTAGAGTTTCATCCAGTCCTGGAATTATTAATTTTCACGCATTGGAATAGTGACACAATCAATTTCATTGCAGACTGAGGGGACCTGGCAGGCAGGTCTTGCTACTTACTGATAGTTTAGAAGGACGCTCCTTGCACAGAAACCATCATATCTGCCTTGCAACCAGGCTGAAGACGACCATTGGTCACTGGTTGACACAGGAGAATATTTTGTATTCTGTTGTTTATGCTTCTGTACATTGTGAGAGCACATCTTGCACCCAAGAAGAGAAATAATCATTAAAAATATGTAGTAAGTCTTTTAGTACATCATCAGCTCTTCTCTTCACTAATCCAATTAAATAACCTACACAGCAGGACTGATACCTAATTTGGGGGCATAAGTGGGTATTTCCTGTAGGACCCAGCCACTTTGCTCTTGTATGCCTTCCCATACTGGACTAGCATGCACGGTGCCATGAGTTTCCATAGAAGTTCTAGGAAGGTAGCACCCAATGTGTGAGGCAATGTCACCTTCTGGTCCCAAAACGATGGTGAAATTCTTGTCTAGTAGGACAAGGAATACACAGTTGGTGTTGCATAACTCAAAGGAGATAGCTGACCAGTTACTAGCTGTTTTTACAGCTGGACTTAGCCACATTAAGTGTTTCTTCAATGCTGTTGAGCTGATTTGGAGCACAGTTTGCCCTATCAGCAATCATTGTGGATCTAAGGGTATCTCAGGAGACAAGGCAATGCTCTGACTGGGGCATATGCATGTCCCTTCAACAGCTTCCAGTCCTTGGTAGTCTAATGAAAGAAACACAAACTTGCAGTGTGAGAAGAATTTGTCAGACAATAAGTCACTGACTTCCCAGGAAATTTTACACGAGCAGCAGTTGAATCCATTCAGATATTTCTTATTCTCATTAAGGCCTTCATCACTATTCTTGTGTAACGAGTCTATGCTATCAACTCTGCAACCTCACTTGCAGCACTAAAAATTATAATGATTAATTTGGGAAAAAAAAAAAGAGGTTGGAGGATCACTGCTTTATACAAAACACTTTCCAGGGGAAGGCCATGTTACAAGACACTTGTGTATCATGTCATTTTGCTCCAATCAAACAGACATGTATATTTCAAAATGTTGTGTATCTTCATGCCTGATATTTTTAGTTTGTTATCCTTAGGTATGCCATTCCCACTCAGGTTGTTTTATGCAGCATTGCTGTGTCTACTGTTTTGCTGTTCTGAAAGGTGAGCGGAAATGCTTTTTATTGCAGAAGTTGTGAAACAGGATATTTCATAAATTGAGCTGGCTATTACTCCTCCTCTTCTTCCTCCCCAAAACAATCTATCTCCAGGGTGTGTGCTTTCATGTTCTGTGTCTGCTACTGGCAGAAAATGGTCTTGCAGTTTTTATTACAGACTATCAACTTGTCTGTGGAAAAACAGACAGGATTCTTGTATCACTTAGCAGCTGTCTAAGGAATTCATCCTAAGTTTGAAGGTTGTTGAAATAAAGCTGCTTTGAAGAACAGCTTGATTCTGATGGATTCTAATAAGGGAAAAAAACAGGTCTACATAGCTGTCTTTCATACTGGCTTTATGATATGACAATGAATCAGAAAACAAGAAAAAGTGAGTGTATAAAATGGGGGCGGCATTTGAAGTACAAGAGGTTAACATTTTTACTGTTCAGAAAGTACTTACATTTTTATTAGACAGTAGACTTTCCTGTCTTTGTTTTCTAGCCATTTCATATTTCTACTACAAAATTTTAAATAGTGGAAGGATATATTAAATACCAAGGAAAATTATTTTTAAAAGCTATTTTAAAAATTAATTTAAATGTAGACAGACATAATATTATGGCATTAAAGCACCCCAGGGTCTTTTTTATTGGTCCATTAATACTTGCCTCGAGTGGTAGAACACACCTGAGGCAAGATTTAATGAACCAATAAAACATGCCCTAGAGTGCCCTAATGCTATATTGCTAACCATTCCTATTACATAAATGCACTGTTTGCATACTTCCTTCATACATTTCAGAAAAATCTTCAATTAAGTGAAGACCATATGACAATTCTTATCCAGAGTTTCCTTCAGCATATTTTGAAGTGATTAAAATGGTTATTTGATATATTCTCAATCAACCAATGTAATATATCATCCCTAGAACTTTACGGACTCTCCAGTTGGCAAATCTTTTAAGTGTGGTTATGTGTTAAGTCAGTGTGTTTCCTTTCAGTAACTGAGAATATTCTAAAGTCTTCCTAAAGAATTTGAATGGAATGCTGTTCTAGTTCTGTTTTTTATCTTGAAACTACCCCACTTGTTTGTCTAGAATCCACCCCAAAGCAGAAATCTGGCAGAGGAACTGGTCATATGTCCAGTCCCATTAAAATCCTCAAAGATTTTACTAAAATTATGCTGTCCAAAACCTCTGACATTGTTTAGTCCAAGAATCATTTTAGTCCTTCTTAAGGAGGGAGATTTTTAGTGTTGTAAATCAACATTAATGGAGGTAAACTGATTAACATCAGCTGATAGTCCAGCTCTTTGCTTCCCAGAACATTCAGTAGGATTAGAAATGTTGTACTCATATTAAATCCGACAGCTGAGATGGAAGAAAGTATGATGGATGCTTATTGTATTTTGCAATTGTTAATTTAAAGCCTTTGACTGAAGTTAGCTTTTGCCCTAATGATTTAAATTCATAACCATGAGCAAAAATTGATAAACATACCTAAGTGTATCTGTACACTTGTGTAGTAATAGGAAAAAGAAGGAGAAGATTGGTTTTGAATGTCATTGCATGAAGAATAATAACCCTTCAACAGAGAATGGGAGCTTTGTGCATTATTAGTTTTGCTTTCCAGCATTGTTTTGAGGCAGGATGACATTATCTTAAAGAAAGAAGACTGAGGTTTATAGATGTGGATTGTAAAAATGGCTTATGATTTTTACATAATTGACAATCTAAGATGAAATAATTTTTGCCTTCATGTAACTTCATAGTAGTCAGAGCCAAATTAGATATGACTTAAGAGGTATGCATTTAGCAGAGTCCTTACTTGAAGGCTTAGGAGGGGAGAAAGAGAATCCCGTGTTGTTAAACCGATATATAAAAACTGAAGAAATTACCACTTAGGCGTTTTCGGGGGTGGGGAAGCTCTGCAGGCCAGGCTTGATCTTTGCAAGGGTATTTGACAAGTTGGGCATGCATGAGGATATGAGCCACACAAACTTGTTAGGGCAAAAGTAACTTCACTTACTAGTGAGTCTAGATCCTCAGCTATTGTGAGCTGGCATAGTTCCATGTAAGGCAATAAAATTATACCAGCTTATACCAGAGGATGAACTGGCCCCTAATCTTAAGTAACATGCTCATTAAATGCTTAGGGCCAAATACTTTCGTGGCATGACTCCATTGCACTTAATGGAATTAAGCCAGGAGAGCATTTGGCCATTATTTAAAACAGATAATAATCTAAGGGGAACCAGGTTTCTCTCTTTGTTTTTCTTTTGATATGTAGCATTAGCAAACTGTATGTGATTTTTATAAGACATAATATATGAAATACTGGCTAAAAGAGTCTGCACAGAGATCTCACAGGTACACCCCCAAATGTTCTTGATGTGCTACATTCTTTGGAACATGACTTGATCACAGGTTTAAACCTTTTACTCTCTTCTGGAAAGGTACTGTCCAGACTGCCATCTCTTGTCCCTATTTCTTCTTTTCTCATCGTTTAATTGTAAGTCATCTCAGGGTTTAGCTTATTGTGGAAGTTAAGCCTGTCTGAAAAATGATGCTGTTTTAATTCTAGGACCAAATAACTGATGTACATTTTCCAGAGTCATTATTAGCATAGTTTTGTTTCTTTCAAAATCATGATGAAAATTCTGTTTAAGACTTTTTGCTGCATCATCTAGCAGCTAAAAGGCTCAAATGGGTTAAGTATAGCATTGCTGTTACCAGAAATTGTTTCCTAGAGACAATTTCATTTTTTTAAAAGCTTGAGGTATTTGTCTAAGTTTTACCTTCATGTCCTTTCTGCAGCCTAGTCATAGTTAGCTAGGCCTTTTTCTTTTGGCTCAGTGTCTGGATGGCCTAAGCTTGTTAATGCTGGACATAAAATGTGGCTGAGAATCAGTCATGAACATTCAAATGTAGTTTGTTTTCACACCCTCCCTGCCCCCGTGCTCCCCAGTTACCTCAAACATAACTCTTTTTGCCTTATTTACTATTGTGATGCCTCTTTTTTTATGAGTTGCTTTGAGATGTTATGTACTACTGTGAGCAGCAGTTAGGTCTAGACCTTTTGGGGAAAAAAGCTCTTTGCTATATTTTCGGAGGACAGTTTTGGAAAGATGAATGTAACTGCCACCCTAATCCATAACTGGTATTTACTAAAGAAGAAAACATTTTTGAAATAAATATTTACTATTGTAGGGCTCGAGGCCTTGATACGGTGCTTTGCAGCTGAGTTCAGGCATAGCAGGAATCCCATCTCAGGGAAGATGAACTTCCCATACAAAGGTTATAAATCCAGTTCAGTGGTTGCTTTGTGACCCTCATGCAATTTTATGGAAACATGAGTAACCCAAACACTAAAATCCAAAACAGAATCACCAGCCCTTTCTGCAGCATTCTTATTAAAGTTGAGCCAAGAGAGATCACTGCAAACTATTTGCAGTTGTGAGTGATGTAACACAGCTCAAGGGCATTCAGTACCTGGCAAGCAGAACTGTCTTTGAATGGACTTAGATAAAGGACCACCACGAAAACACAGAATGAAAAACAGTGGAAGGGAAATCCTTTGCCAATTAGTACCCAAAACATTCAGATGAACAAGAAGAGCTCCTTAAGCAAATCAAGTTGGGGGATGAAGTGTCTGGAAACCAGGTGGTAGGATGAAATGACTCATTTGAAGTTATGCATGAAAACATAATCGGATGTCAAGGAGTCAGTAAAACTTGTGGCTTGCATGAGCAGGGCTAATGTTTTCACATATCTTTCACATTTTGGGCTTGACCTAGGGCATGTAAAAGAAGCAGGTATCTTTCCATGGAAGGGGAAGGGCACTATTACTGTTACAAATAATACCTTAACTGCCTTCTTTAATGGAAGCCTCTGCCTTCTCTCTTTGCTCACCATCCTCGTTTGAATTACTCTCAATCAAAATCTAGCCAAATAATTTTTTGACAAGTAAATGTGACAGAGGGAGAAGAAGCTGTGTTACTGTCCTGATAATGCCAGCCTGCAGAGTTTGCTTGCAGAAATGAGAGTTTCCCAAACCTCTGATGAAGTAATACAGTGGAAGCTCCAGAGCACAATAGCACCAGGAGTTCTTGCTGGGGCTGGTGAGTGGCTTAATGGCACAGTCTGAATCTGTTTATTTGATTTTTCTTTTGTTTCAAAGAGGGCATCTGCACACGAGCATTTTCAGTTCTACTGAGCAGAAGAGTTGTAATCTTGTAATAACAGTCAATGAATGTGTTTGCAACAAATACATATATTTTTTTTTTTTCCTGGAAAATCAAGTATAGAGATACCAAGTTTAAATTAATGACTGTGCTTTAACAGTTGGGGTTTTTTTTCCTCACTGCATGCTTGAGTTGATGGTTACTTTTTCTATTCCTAAACACAACTTACGAGAAAAATATTTGTGTGAGATCGCCCAAGTAATTAGCCGGTTTACTCATGCAAATAAATATTTTTTTATTCGACTTGGAACATCTTTTTGGCAGCATTGCCTTTAATTACAGAAACATTTAAAGGATGACAAGGATGTAGTGCATACTAAAACTGTTCTGTGCAAATAGTGAGAGGATTTAGGTGAGAAGCAGCAGCTCTGTAATTACTTTGCAGCCAGAAAGACCCTCACGTTGTTCGAAGGCTGTTAAAAATAAGGAAAGAAATAATTTCCTTCTCATGGGAAAGGAATTAATTAACAACGTGCTGAGGGCCTTGGGACTGGTTTTCATCCAAGGTAGATAAATAAACCAAGCATTATTTCAGACTACTCAACACGAGCAAATGTTACACTGGGAGAGCACCTTTGTAGGGCTGAACAGCAAATCTGGCCCATGAGGGGAATGGCTAAGGGAATTTTAAAGCACCTTTGCACCTTTCCAGTGTGGCTTATTCCAGAGGTCACTGAGATGCTTTACTAAGTAGAGGCAGCCTGAAGGCCTGTCTAAGTAACTCCATCCCTTTGGCTGACCTGCCAACTGACCTGCTCTTCTTTTTTAATCTGTGTTCTGTCAGTTTGGGCTTGCACTGAGGTCTGCAGAAGGCAGCTTCAAAAATAAGATTGTGAGACATCTGCACCGAAGGAGACAATCCTTAGCCACATCATTTGATCTGGAGTTTGATTGTGTTCCAGTGTTTTCAGCTGATGTCAGGGGTCTAGATCCTAGGATCAGAGACCTATCCCTAAATACCAGTGTAAGTAAGTATTTGTAAATTATCTCATATTTATTAATGAATGAAGACTGCAAAACCTTTGCCAACTATAGCTTAGCATGCCCTCTGAAGGAAATAAGACTTATCCCTGCAGACATCTGTTTTCTAGGGTTAAATTTTTAACTATTTGCCTGATTTCAACCATGCTATTTGACAAAAACCTAGAGGCATAAAAGATTATAATTTTGTGGACATTTCTTGCAAAGCATCTGGATAGAGAAAAAAACAATTATTAATGCCTCTGCAGGAAAGAATTAATGTTGGAAGCATGTTTATAACCAAAAGTGAATCTGTGCAGGAGGGAGAAATTATAAATGCTCTAACTGTTAGAAAAATTGCAATTGGATGTCACATCTTGTTAAGCACTAGAAAATCCCAGTCATAAAACACAGACTCCTGTGAGGTATTCTTGATTCCGCTGCTCGCAAAACTTACATATTTTTATATATTTATAGGGTTTTCCCCTCTCTGTATACTGAAGCCTTACCTTTAGGCCTGCTTGCCTCTGTTAAAGATATTCATCAGTATCTCCTTAAGATTTTTTCTAGCAAGTTGCTTTGTCTGGTGTTGGAGTTCTCAGGGGATCACAGATAAAATTTCATACGTAAGTAGTGCTAGGTGTCCCCCTAAAATTTATAGTGTTTTCCATGTGTTGTCATTGACTGGTATTTGATTCTGGTACTGTAATAGCTGCTAATAGAGACAATTACAGTCCCACTATGCAAGATCCTGTGAAAACACAGCACAGGAGTGCCAGATGTTCTGTCTTTAAGCCTGCAACTGATCTCATAGGCTTGTTTTTTGTTGACTAACTTCTGTGTTGTAATTTACTAGCAAGTATTCAACAGTCTCTTTTAGAATTAGGATTACTAAGGTGGGCATTTGGGAAAAGCCTTGTACTTGTCGTAGCTCTTTAGTTATCAAGTTAAGAATCTGAAAATTCTTAGTTCTACAGAAACAAGAAGAGAAAGCTGTTGACAAGATTTTGGGTTTATAAGAGAGAAGTGTCAAAGACTATTAGTTTAAAAGGAAGAGCCAATTTACAAAACTGTTTTTGATTATTTTCTTTTCTCCTCAGTAGCGATTGAATTTTTGGAAATTTTCATGTAGCTTTGTGCTGCTTTCTTAGCTGTCTAATTTGTGTAAATTGAGTTCACTTTGTATTTTGTTTAGTGCAAGAGAAGCATCCTGCATGTGTAACAGCAAAGAGGAAATAGTTTTCAATGCCAGTTTTTAGGAGAGGAACATCTGGAATTCTAGAAAAGATTTAATATGAAATATTAAATATTAATGTAATATTAGTGCTAAGATACTGATCTACTGACACTTTGCTCCTTGTCAATATTGAGTCTCTGTAATGTGTATTTCTTGAGAATTTTTACTACTAAAACGAGAAGATCCATTTGGTATTCCTGCTATGAAATATGCTTAAAAATACTTTGCAAAATGAATGAATTATTAACTTTGTTTATTAATATTTTTCTCATATGTTCATTTAAATTTCTTGTATGTGGAAATTTGAGTATCTGATGTCTATGTCTAGTCAAGATTCAAGCTTACATTTTATTTGAGAAAACATTAAGACAAAAGGGAAATAATATTTTGAGGATAACACGCCTTCCTTTTGTGGAGAAACAATGTGATTATTTCATAATTTTGGAAAAAGGGAAAAAAATTGAGCTATTTCTGCATGAATATAGGAAAATGTAAAGCTATTAAGTATGGACAAGAGATTAAAAAGTTCAATAGGCATGTTAGCAGAAGATATATATATATAAATGCATTATGATGGATTTTTAAAGATGTTATAGCCATTAGGGCAATTTAGGTTTTGAGTGGTAAGGACAAGAAGCTTACTTATTTAGTTGTAAAATACACAAACATAAGTACAGGAATGAGTTACTTAGCCCAAGAGGGCTTGGTTTTGGTGACAAAAGATATCTCTGTCATTCATTTATTCCTAATAAATTCTGTAAAACAAACAGTATTTTAAACAGTGTTTGGTCAAATAGGTGATTGCAAATATTTGCCCAATGCTTTTTACCGGGTTAACTCTTGTTATAACAATTTTCAAATACTTTGATTCTTGTGAAGCTGCTTAGAGTCTTAAGAGTTTAGAATGGAATATACTCCAAATGTCCTAGTTATTTTGATGGGGCCAGGTTTTTCAATATGATAGATGGTTTTTTTTTCATGTACTATTCTCTGAACCTTTCAAAATTATTTTTATTTGTTCACATGAGCACAGACACATTCCTAGCCAACCTGATCCAAAGTCCACTGATACCAGGATTTCTATTTGATTTTTGGACAGGATCAAACAAAAGAAATGTTGGGAGTTTTTTTTTTCGGTTGGTTTTTTTTTTTTTTTTTTTTCTGTCTTTGCAGGGGAAGGATTAAATTCAGGTAAAAGAGCCATCTCTCCTGTCCAAACTTGTATTGTCCTGTTCTTCTCTTTGTTCATATATATTCCTGCTGTTATAAACTAAATGCTTGTTTGAAACAAAAATTCAAGGCCCCTCTTACTAACTTGCATTGTTTATTGTACCTTCAGGCTATAACTAGTGTGTACACCAGAATTGATGCAGAACTATGAAGCCAGAAGATCTATCACAATGATATGATTTTGGAAGCATCTTTGCACCAAATTACTTGGTATACATTTTCAGAGGCCCAGAAACCTAATATTCTCTCAGACTTCAACTTAATGGGTAAAGCTTCAACACATAAGAATAAAAGATGTTTACTGTATGGGTGTACATATGTAAATACTTAAGTCTGGCTTCATTGAAGGCAATGCTTTTTTACCACTGACTGCAGTGGGAGCAAGCTTTTGTTCATATGCTTATACTGTGTGACAGCAAAAAATACACTCAGAAAAATGTCTCTAAATATATAAATAGAGAATTTCTTTCAGTTATTCATTACATTCACCATATTAAGCAACACTTGCAAATCCATATGCCCATGACCATATATTTTCTGTAACTGTGAATCTGTGGCAGGTAGTATAATTACTAAGTCTTTGCAATCTTCCTTTCTTTGTCTAAATGGAAAAGCAGGAACCTGTTAAATATTTTAAAATTGTTTCTCCAATTGATATTAGTAACATCTTGCATTTTTAAGGCTTTTGTTTTTTTCAGGACTTAAATTTTTAACACAATATTGCTCACAGCATTTTCTTTGCTTTGGAGATGACATTAAAAATGGTTTTTCCTTGTCTCTGCTTTCCTAAGATGCACACAGTATCTAATTTCAGTGAAAACTAATTTTTTAACCTTAAGTTAAAAAGTGATTGGACAATGGCTGGGGGCTTCAGCAATAACACACAGTTCCTTTTGCCACTGAGATGATTCCCGGCTGAGGAATGTAGCATTTATTAGTGGGAGGAATTGTGATGAGATTAGATGGACAAAGCAGGCTTAGGTAGCTGTCTTGTGGAAGATATTGACACACCTTAAAATGACCATGTTATGTGCAGCCCAGCTAAAGGCAGAATTCTCCCTGGTTGACAGAAAATGGGAAGGAACTTCCATTGTCTACATTTTGCAGACAGCTGAGATGGATCCATTTTTAGTAATTTAAATGAGATCTAACCATACATTTCTGCACTGTCAGCCTATTGGTGAAGGAGTATTTTCCCTCTGTGCTTTTCATAGTGCGTTCTTACCAGCGCTGGGCATTTGGAGGGTATGTATGTATCTTCTGGAAGAACAGTGAAAATAGTTTCAGAATTTCTTCCAAGCCCTCTGGAGCCTCTTGGCTTTCAAATGGAGAGGAAGTGTTCTCTTCTTTCTCCTTTGGTGAAGACAACTTTCAGTGTTGATATTGCTAGTGCATGTGATGTTCGTGTGCAGGTTTACTGACAGAGAATGGTCCCTGCCACTCTGAGGAATCTGCACCAACATTAACAGTGAACTTAGACTCTAGAATGACAGATCTGCATTTGACGTACAGGAAATGTGAGTGGTGGAAAACTGAATTGGGTCTCCCATTGTTTAGAATGTGACAGGAAAAGGAGAGGATCAAAGGGGCCCCTTAAAAAGATATTATTTGGATTGAAAAATTAATATGGAATATTTGTTTATATTTGTTAAATTTGGGTATATTAAATACATCTGTAATTCAGATTCCTATCTCTCCTGTGGGATATGGCGAATTTCACCTAGAAAATCTCATATCTAATGCCACCTAGGATTTATCAATTTAATTCTTTTCTTTTTTTCGAGTTAGTGTCTTGCACAGCACCATCTCTAAATGTGGCTCACTATATGATTTCATTTCTTGTTGTTGATTCTTTCCAGGACTGACTTACAATGAGGAACTTACGAACTTGCATTATTTTTTCTGGAATCTATTTTGACATCCTTTTAAACACAGGGCTCCTGTAATCCCTTCAGGGTTTAACCATCTCCTTTTCCTTTCAAGTCTTCCTCTTCTGGCATTTAGGCTATGGTTCTCTCTTCCCTCTGATCCAAGGAAAAAGTCTTCTGTATTTTTTTTCTCTCTGGTCTTTCTGGGTAGTCTTTTCTGCAGAGAGAGATGGACATATTAATTCAGTGCAAGGTGTACTCCTTTTCCCAAGACAGAGTTATCTGATTCTTGCTGTAGTTGTGGTTCTCCACTGCTCCTGGGGCAGGTGCTTAATAGAGCCAGGACAGGCCTCTCCATGCTGTGGCTGAGCATGAGTTGTGAGGAGGAATGGTTGATGACAGGGCAAGCGCAGCAGTGTCCTCACTATCTGGTGATGCAGTTCCACAGTATGTAGTGCAGAGTGCAGAGGAGGAAACTGATGGCAAGTGGGATCATCTAACAGTGTACTGGTTGTCAGACATGTCCTACTAATGTCCACTTAGTCAGAACTGGAGCTGAATAGTCTCCCCCTTGAATCAAAGCAGTGCACTGAAAACTAAACCCCATTTGGACCTCTGCCTGCCAGGGTCTGGAGAGGACTCACAACCCACTCCCAAGGGCTTTGGTTGCCTGTGATTAAAGTCTGTCTCAATGTGATATAGCCTTACAACCTTGTGTCAGACCTGTGAGGAGCCTCCTTGGAATCCCCCACCCTGAGGCTTGAGAGCCTTGTGCCTTACTGTCCCAACCTGCTGACTTGATTTCCCAGCTCGTCTTCATCCCCAGCTCTTAAGTGTTGGGACTGCAAATTTACAGCCAGCACTTAGCTTTATATAATGCAAAGTTTAATTCTAAGGTTAGCCGAGATGTAAATGATTCACTGCTCTTGCTTCATTGCTGAAGTTTGCAGTACCCAAACCTTGGTTTGTATCATAGTTTTATTTTAGATGGCCACATAGCTGAGATGCAGTGATAGTTAGGTTTTGTATCAAATAATCAAAAAGTCTTGCCAGAGCTTTAGGAGTGAGAGCTGTGCCATTTGCTTGTCTCTGTCACAGTCCTGTAGAGCTAAGATATTTGTATATACCCGAATAGATTGCCAGAATCAATCCACTTTCCAGAGATGAACGTGGACATGTCCTCTTTTCCACAGTAATGTGAATACTCAAATCTTTCCACATAAGAAACTCAAATATATGAGTTTCACAGCACTCCCTAATAAGGTTTTATAGCCATTAGTGTCAGTGCCATATATCACTGAGGCATTGAAAAAGTGGAGTTTCTTTCCCAAACCACCTTTCTAAGCATCCAAGATGAAGTGATTTTATAGCTTACACTTCCACAGATCTTTCAAATCCCACAGCACAACTTGTTTCACCTGAACCTCAAAGATTTTTGTCAATGGTTTCCCAGAAGCTCTTGAGGGGGTCTTTTCTCTCTTTCTTTATTTAAATTTATGCTTAAAATATTATTAGATTCTGCTCAACACAAAATTGTTCTAGAATACATTGCAAGAAATGTGTGTACAAAAGGTAATCTACACTATCTAATAAATAAAATCGTGTAACAGTTTGAAATTTCAAATGTGATCATTTGCTTTAATATTGCGAAGTGTTTGTTAAACCTTTAAGCTTATGACATTTTTCCACACTGACAGCTAAATAATGAATTAATGGCTTTAAAGTCCATGGCAGCCTGAGGGTTTGAAATACATGTTTAGTCAAAATAATTGGTGCTTTAATCATTCGTTATGAACCAAAATTGTTCCTTAGTTATGCAGGAGCAGTGTTATAGCAAATATCTATGCTATGAATGTTCTTTTGTGTTTCTAAAATTATCTGCTAAGTTGGAAAATGGTGTCTGGATGCATTTTCTTCTCTGGAGTTTGAGGGGATTTTTAGCTCCCTTAATGACCACCTACAGAGCTACAGGCTGTGCTGTCCCTTCACTGACAGTGAACAGCTTATTGTTGATTTTGTATGTGTGTACAGAGACAACCAAGTTTCGAGAGCAGATTGGAGGGTGTATGGGATGGGTGGTGGGGAGATCTGCACTGTCAGATACAGCGTGTAGGACATAGGTAACCAACTAAATTAGGGGATCTGTTTGCTGCAAACTAAATCTCACCCAAACTACGACACAGTTAAAAGCCTCATCCAGAATATCTTCTGGTAATAATGGGAATAAAAATCTTAGGTTAAACAAGGGAAGGAACTCTGTCTTAATTTTGTGATTGGCATCATATTAGTAGACCACTGTGCCTGCATGATGTTCTGTTGAGATGCTCATTTTGATTTCAGTGATGTACCTGTGCCATATGAGGAGGAGATGCTAACACGGTTAAGACAGATCAAAACTTGCCACAAGGCCAAAAGGGCTCTAAGAAGGTTTTTGTTCCTGGTATATTTGTGACTTATATAGAACCTCTTTTATAGGATGAAGATGATTTAACATCTGTTACAGGGAAGCTTGGTGGTGAAACCACAGATAACTATGATATGTAAGGTATCTTAGAAAAAATGTTAGTCTAGGTTTGCTGTTTCTTTCACAGAACAGCCATTAGTGACGTGTGTTTGATCAGATACAAGCTCAGATGAGCTGTAGATGTGACCCAGCTCTTGTGTTACGTGATGAACTTCTGAAAACATTGCTTGTCAAGTAACTAAAATGATTTTATTGGAACTTTTGTGTGCTTTTTTAACAACAATAGTGAGGGCAGATCACAAATGGAAATTAATTCTCTTCAGTACATGCCTCAGTACGTACTTAGATCAAACTTAGAGCATACTCTGAGAATTCCTGCCACCTTATATGGTTTTGAAAACAATGTATTTTAGAAATAACTCTCTGAGTATCAAAGATACTTCTGGTAGCAGTTCTTCAGCCTTCATCTACAACCAGTGAATTCCCACAACATGTTATCTTCTGTTGTCACAGCTCTGTGTGCATTTGAAACAGCCTTTCTCCAACAGCCATGTTGGACTTTTTCTCTGAACTCCTCATGGGGCTTTGTAATAGCCTAAGCACAAAGCACTTTGATAGAGGAATGAGGATCTGGCTGCTCCTGTCTTCTCCCCAGTACTTGTTAGGATTGAACTGGATACTGTAGTTGTAGTGTAATTCTTTGAGATAGGTCTCCAAGCTGGCAAAAACCCAAAACCAATAGTGTGAATGGCTGCAAAGTGCAATTATTCTTCTCTGACTGTTAATGCAGTAGAAAAATGGCTAATTTATAGCAAATTTCTTCCTATTTGAATAACATGACTGTATCTGATTAAAATGGAATACTTTACAGAAGTTTTATTTCCTGACTTCTAGCTAAGTCTAAGCTGGTACATCGGCTTGTTTCCTTTCTGCAGGTAGAAGAGGAAGCATGTCCATGATGTTGGGGGTAAATCTGTCAATATTGAGGGGTAAGGTGTCTTGGAAGGGAAGAAAATATCCTAGCAAGATAGAGCTGGCTCTTGTAAATGTTAGATGTTTTTGACAGACTGCAAAAATGTTTCTGCATTTCTTTGAAACTTTAGTTTAGTCTGTGGCAATTAAAGTGTAGAATTTCATCTGTACCTATTTTTTGTCCCTATGTATCCTTGTTAAGGTAAATCCTGTATTTCCCCTTTTTATTTGCCCCTCCATTCTTGTTGCAGCTTCAAAATGGTACAATAAAAATTTTCCTACGTATATAAATTACATATTGGCATAAATTGTAGCTAATTATATAATTAAAACAGTGTGTAATCATCTCCACTGCAGGTGCAACAACTTCAAAATTGGAGTGCTGCATCTGTAGATGAAACTGTGGTAGTAACAAATTTTTTGACATACAGGCCTGAGATATTGGACAAATTCTAGTCTTACTTTGTTGCAAGAGTAACAAGTAAATGCAGATGACTTTCCTAAATACGTTATCTGGATTTGGAGTTGGAATAGAACACAATTACAAACAAGGACAGTACTGAAAAAAAAGAGAGGGTGAAAATTTGTTCTTTGAGAAGTAGGAAGTTACTGTGGCCAAATGAAGCAAACAAAATTAAGAATGGCATTGCAAGATTACAGCCAAAAGAAAGAAACATGCATTCTCAACTATTAAGCTTTGGAAATGGATGTCACCTTTCAGGTGCCTTTCCAAATTTATATTGAGGCTTCATTCATTCTCCAGCATTGGCTCAGTTTTCTCTTCTTTTGCTCTTTGAAGCTAAAAAACCACGTTTTTCCACAAGAACTCCTAGAAAAATCTAGGCTTCTTAAGCTTTTCAGCCTTGAGTCAGTCATGACCAGAAGCTGTACAAGCTGTTAAAAGCTGCTATTGTTGTATAACTGTGTTCCAGTTATTGTTTGAATAAACAACCATGAAAATCTGAACTAGGGAAAAATTAGTGAACTTGCCCCATTTCCTGAGAAGGCAATGCTGCAGTTTACTATGTTAATTTCAAAACATACAAATGAATGTTTTAATTTCTACCATAGTTAAATCTTTCAATATTTTAACTAATGACTTAGAACAATATATTTTATTAACTGCTCCTGATTGTGCATGAATTCTTCTCCTGATATCATGACATATTTTCTTTCTTTGCTGTTTGACTGTTAACTGTCTCTAAGGGTGATTAAATATAGTAAAAAAATTTCATTATGGTTACTGCTATATTTGCTACTTAATTTTATTTCTTTCCAAATTACCTTTAACATTGATGAAATTATTAACAAGTCACTGGTAGTACCCTGAAAATATTTACACCTTGAATTTTTTGGTTTTTGAGCTGAAAACGTAACCATCTAAATATATTCTCCACAATTTCATCAACAGAATTTAAATGAATATCTGTGGTTGTGATTTCTTTTTTCTCGAATTAAAATCTATTTCTAATGCAATCTGTACATTACAGCTCCTGAAGCCCTTAAAAAAATGTATTTTAATACATGAGATAAATATGAGACTTAGCAAAACTGAGCCTTCCATTTTTTATCTGGGAATATGCTGAAGTTTGAGTCCATTTTGATAGTAGGCATAAGAAATACATGAATATTACAACTTGTCATTGAATGCACATAAAACTCATAAAAATGCTGTCTGTTTTGATTGTGTCTTCAGCTTCAATTTTTGAAGTCTACTTAAACATAAAACTCACAATGGAACATAACTGAAAAGGTGATGTGTGGATTGAAATGAGAGAAAATATTTATATTGAAATCTCTTAAGCTTCACCATTGTGTATTCCTTAAAAAAAAAAAAAAAGTGTATTGAATCTTTTGAGAACGTTACTGTGAGCGTCCTAATGGAATCTGACTCCTTTGTCATAATCTCTTCATCTAATAATTCCTGTGTAGCATTTTTTCCCCTTATCATTCACTGTGTGTTAATTTACATTTTGATTTCTCTGTCCTTGACCCAAAACTGTCAGTCCAGGATGATACCATCACATGCAACAGATTGTGAACTATTAATTCTCTCTCCCTCTATGTGCAGTAGTGTGCCATATGCAGATGGGGCTCCTCCCCAGAACTTGTGCTTTCTGGTGTTTGAGGGTCCTCAAGTCTGCCACAGATGTTCTGATGTGAAACAGGATTTCAGAATGGGGTGGGTTTGTCTGCAGCCTCAGTCTCAGGAACATAAGGTGTCTCCATGCTGTGTCTCACCCATGAAATGTCTGGTCTCGTATCTCCCTTCTAACAGTGACCATTACCACCCATCCCAGAAGAAAATGCAACCAGTTTCAAGCTCCTAGAAATGATGTATCCATGGAGGAATTTTCTTTTTTAGTCACCATAATTTGCCAGGCTATTTATTTGCAGAATAACACATCTTTTCTAGGTGTATATTCATGTCTGGATTTGTATATAAATGTTTATGTATATATTTTGTGCCCATGACTACATGTATACACGAAGTTACTTACAGTCTGAATGACAGAAACTCAAATATGTGGGTGGGGGAAAGGAAAGAATTGAATTTGGAATTTCAGTGGAAACCTAGTTCTGATTTATAACTCCAGTGATTTTTCCCTCTCCCTTAGCAATTAAAATATTTCCGACAGAGCGTATTAAAACACAATAACACTTAACAGGAATACAAGATGGCGTAAAAGAGCAGAAAGGTCAGAAAAATACCTTTACATGGGGTCTGTACATGCTCCTTGAGTTGCCTTTATTGTGATATCTACCCACTCACTCAGCTAAGGCTGCATCTGTTTCTGGACAGTGTTGAGGAATTTTAAAGGGAGAATCAAACTGAGCATATAGGTATGACATGGCCGTGGGTAGCTGTCTAGCTGGACAGGATTGCTGTCTTTCTCATTCACTGCTTTGACTAGTGCCATGCATGGGGCTCTCAGCATTGTCCTAATTCCTATGAGGCTGCTTTAACTCACTTGCCAAGTCTCTTTCTCCTGCAGCAGTTCCAAACACACAGTTGCTTCATTAAGTAGCTCTGAGTAATATGAACCATCTCACCTTTTGAAAATGGCTTAGTCAAATCTCCCACCATTGTGGCCTCAAGACCTACTTCAGCAATGCTACCTATCATTTGATGATGTAAACCCAGACATCATTATTGTGTAGCCCTGCTGCTTGAAAACAGGCATTATTAATAGCAAATGCCAGATAGATTAACTGGTCATACTGTTGTACAGCAATATGGGTCCTCCTTCTCTTTTTTCCAGTTAAAGGGTAGGATAATTAACTAGAGAGCAAGGACAACTTAAGTGGTGCCATTAGAGATTGTTGCTGCATTCCAAGTAACCCCTTTTCTACTAATCTGCTGGAAGAGAAACTGTTCACCTCAAAATTCAGTAGTGAGAGCACTGTTTTTTATGAGATGGAAAACCACCGGGATTCGCCTTCATTCTCGGGCAGCTGTTTTCTTTCCCCTGATTTCAGCTCTCTTGTTGCTGAAGTGCTAAAATGAAATGGTTATATTCATACCTGTGCATATCAGTGGTTTCTGTACAACACATGCTCTAGTTACTGATAGATGGGGATCAAAACTAGAGTCAGAGTTTGGATTCCTAATACAATTTAGGAATCCAATTTCTTTACAGCATCATAATTTCTGGAACCATTTTTAATATCCTGATGATGATCCTGAATGAGGAGATGATAGCAACTCTGACCAGTTGCAGTTAAACATTTTTGGTGAAGTATTTTTCTCATTGAACCTAGGAATATTCAGTTTCCAACTGACTGGAAGTTTGTGCTGCCTATAACTATTCAGAGTGGCCAATGTTTTGACTGAGATTGCAGATAATGGATTTTCGCTACACTTCTAATATGGTGGCCATGACAGAGATAACACAGGAGCATCAACAGCAAACAAAATTGACCCTATCTGTCATGAGAGTGCAGCCTTCCTGCTATTTGAGAAAATCACATTCCCTGAACCCATAAGATATTCAGTGATATTGATGATCTCTTGAATAAGAAAGCATAGCAAGTACAGACTTTTTATTGCTGTAGAAAAGAAACCAAAACCCTCTTTCATATTATAATATATGTATTATTTCCTGTGTCCTGTTTATGTAGAAGTGGAAACACTTCTGCAGTTGATCTGTATATCAGAAAAGTATCATTGGTCACATTAATTTATTGCTGGAAACACATTTCTTATAGGAAAAGTAGGAGCCACAAAACTTGATGATAGCTTTTCACTGCTTACCTTAGAGTTTACATATGTATACAGAAGTAGTTTTGTACAGGGTTTGTGAGATCAGCTATATTATTTCTTAACTTCCATGCTTCAGTGATAAAATTCAGCTTTACTAGAAGAAAGTCTTATAATCATCTTCACATTTGCTATGCATTACTCTCTTCTTCTCTCCCCCTCTTTCCTTTTCTTAAATAAATAGTACTTTGCAACAAATTGATTTTACTAGATAGTGCATTGATCATGCACCTTGCCTGGGGACAGAATATAGCTTCAAAAACAATAATAACTAAGACAATCATCTAATTTTACTGAAATAAAACTGAAAATGTACACCCAATGAAATAATCTCTGAGACTACTTTAGGTGCATTTGTGCTTGTACTTTATCCTCAGTGACACAGTAATCTACTAAAGTTCTTCTCTCGATTTTTCTCTTTGCAATCTGGAAGAACAGATTCACCAGTGATTGTGCTCATTTATAAAAGCATCCAAAACAAAATTGAACCCCAAGGCTGATAAACTATAAAGATGCTGATCAGATCTGAGCAGAATGGACGGGATGCTTTGGGGCTTGCTCAGCTAAAGATGGCTCTGCAAGACTGATGGCTTTATATACACAATTACAAACACCATCGCTTTGTCGAATGAATGGGAAATCATAAAATATGTTGCTTGCCCGTTATTAAGTAAAGAATGGTATTTTGTAAAATACTTGCAAAGATTTACTAAATTTCTGTAATTTAATTTCTGCCGCTGTATTTTCTTTTCTTTGTGGAAAACTATACATTTGTTTGGAAAGGACAATCTGATAGACTAAACCTCCTAGTCCTGGAGAGCAAGGGCCTAATTGATCTTGCTTACCAATACATAGCAAGTGGTGCACACTCTCTGCCTCATATAAAACTCATTCATTTTTACTAGCTGTGTCATACCCAAAAATGGTTTAAAATGTCATTAATTCTCACAAAATTCTTCTCTAAAGGAGACCCTGAATGTAAGAGTTCTCTAAAAATCAGGTATTTATTGGAAATCATAAGATGACAAATGCAACAGGACAAAGATAAAAAACTTCTGTGACTTTTCTAAGTGATATTTCCTGTTACCATAAACAAGCTTTGTGTTTATGATGACATGAAAAAAAACCAAAAAACTATGATGTAGTTATTCATAGAGGATCTGTAGTGGCTTTTGAAATAAAATCATGTAAGACAGAATAACTTTAACATTTTAGCAATAATTTTCAATAGTCTTTTAAAGCTCATTGATTTCCTAAGGACTGTTACATTTTCTTGCATTTTACTAGTCAATGGATATTTGAGTCTCTTGACAGTCTCTGTCATTTAGGGAAGCTCTACATGTATAGAAATATATATGGCAGGATGAAGGGGTGGGGGACAGAGAGAAAAAGAAAAGAAAATAGGAAAAAGTCATTAAAAGTTATCTATGTAGACTTTAAAAAGGAAGAGCATATCCCAGGTGCACAGACGTGGTAAAGTCAGAACTATTTATCAATGCAAGGGCCTACCTGTTAGGTCAACTCAAAATAGCTTTTCAAGTTAGAATGAATATTGTGTTACCCTTGACTTTTAGTGATTCTAATTACTTATGATTTTAAAATTAAAATGCATAGTGTGTCAGAAGTCACACACACAAGCCTCTTAGCTTGCAGAAAGTAGTTTGATGTAGAACCGAGTACTTTTTTATTTTTTTAACAGGCATTCCTAGGATCATGTTGATTTGCTATAAACTCTAGATTGTTCATACCCATCTTATACTCAAGATATCACAGAATAACAGTATGGGTCAGGTTGAAAGGGACTACACTGGTGGTCCAACTTCTCTGCCCGAGCAGTGTCGTCCCAGAGCACATTGCACTGGATTGCATTCAGATGGTTCTTGAATATCTCCAGTGAGGGAGACTCTGCAACCTTTCTGGGCAATCTTCTCCAGTGTGAGTTACCCACACAGTAAAGAAGTTCTTCCTCCTGTTCAGGTGGAACTTCCTGTGCATCAGTTGCTGCCCACTGCCTTGTCCTATTGCTCAGAATCACTGAGAAGAGCCTGGCTCCATCCTCTTGTTACCCTCCCTTCAGATACCGAGAAGTGTATTCTCAGTTGCCTCTTCTTGAGGCTGAACAGAACCAGCTCCCTCAAACTTTCATCATAAGAGAGGTTCTCCAGACTCTTAATCAACTTAGTAGCTCTCACTGGACCCACTCTCAGAGCTCCATGTCTCCCTTGCACTGTAGAGACCAGAGCTGGGCACAGCAGGTATGGCCTCACCAGGACTGAGTAGAGGGGCAGGATCACCTCCCTTGACCTGCTGGAAATTCTTTTCCAGATGTTCCCCAGGATTTCATTGGTCTTCTTGGCCACAAGGACACGCTGCTGGCTCATGGACAGCTTGTTGTCTACCAGGACCCCGAGGTCCTTCTCTGAAGAGCTGCTTTCCAGCAGGTCAGCTTTCAGCCTGGTGCATGGAGTTGTTCCTCCCCAGGTGTAGGACCCTTCATTTGCCTTTGCTGAATTTCAGAAGGTTCTTCTCTGCCCATCTCTCCAGACTCCTGAGGTCCCTCAGAAGGGCAGCACAATCCTCTGAGGTATCAGCCACTCCTCTGTGTGAAGTTTCTGAGGAGGCATCTGCCCCCTCATCTGAATCACTGATGAGCAGAACATATGCCTGTGTCAGGTTTAGGCAACAGAGAAAGAAAAGCCCTCAGGTGATTCAGAGCAATGAGGCTGGTCGGAATTATATCCTGGGGAAGTTAAGCATTTTCCATCAAGTATGCAAGGAGATTTGCCTTATAATTTGTGCACTGGAAAAAGATTTTATGAATCTTCCCCTCTTTCACCTCCATGTTTTGCATAAACTTTCAAATTGTGCTTTGCCCCTTTTGTCTGTGACAGTTGAGGGCTTATTTCTGCTAGTGAAATCCAACTAACAGATCTGTCAAAGGAGTGATTTTGTGTGTGTGTGTGTTTTTGTAGAACTACTGCCTGGTGGGATTAAAAAAGGATCTTTTTTCACTTAGAGTTTGTTTATAAAATTTATTGTTTTCTTTCTTTATTTTCTTCCACAAAACACCACTTTATTTGCACTCTTAATGACTTCTTGTAGGATAAGAGATTTGCAAATTTTGAGGCATAAGCTAAAAACAGTTTCTACAATATGTACATGAGATAAAAACTGAGTTTATAAGTTTTTTTTTAATGCCAGACACAATTTTGTCCTTCAGATTGGCATGCATCTTTCTCACATAATGACAATACACTGAATAAAAGGAATAACAGACTGGCCAAGAGTATACTGAATACAGTGAAGCAGATTATTTGGCTCTGATTTTTTCCCGTCTTTTTCAGGTCTGTGATGTCTTGTTTAGGGGTAGTAGCATATTTGCTGTACAAAGCTAGATTTTTCATTGAAGTAGTAAGTAGTAGTATTTTTTTTTACTGTCTGCTATGAAATTCTGTTGGTCTAAAACTGAGTTACTTTTACTTTTAAAAACATGAGCTAAAAAAAAGCAGGTGGTCATTACTGATTTTTCTCAAATATTTTATTCTGAATCTGATAAGAGCAATCCATTCCCTTCCACTCCATTTTGTAAATGAAGAGAACTAATTTTAAATGGTGTGAGCTAAAGAATATCTTCATAATGTGTTTGTAATTTTTTTTTTTACTGTTCTAGCTTTAATTCATAATTACAAGCTTATTCCAATCTCTGCATTATGGAACCACATTTTAGACCAACAGCTGTTATCTACTTTCACTTGTAGCCTTGGGGTATGCATATTTTAATATTCATTTACTATGTGCCGATAAACTAAATACTTCCTACTGGAAGTCTATGAAATTAATCACAGTATCTTAGTTGCTGTTCTGTCTTCCATGAGCTCATATTTTTTAAACTTACTATGTTATATAAATTCCTCTCCTTCTCCTCCCCTGAATAAAAGGGGAAGAGGAAAGGTTATTACAAAATATACAAACAGAACAAGTTGATTAAATCTGTGATAATTAGAAAACAGAGAGGAATACAGTGTAGTCATTCAAATGACACAACCTTCTCTCCTGTTCCTGTATCTTGCATAAAGCTAGTATAAAACCTTGCCACATTGCCTCCAGCAATATTTTAATAGCTGGCTTTGTATTTGAAGGTTGTGGTTTTAACTGTTATTTAAATAGTATTAGGTCCTCATATGCATATAATATAGCCCTAAGCTAGATATTTTCCAATCTTCCAGGCACAAACACAACTCCAAGTGTCTTTGTGTTAAAAATATAAAATATGTGACAAGTTTGGAGATGAAATGCAATGAACAGGGAGGAAATAAAAGTCATGCAGCCCATTAAAGTTTAAGGCTGTTTGTTGTGCAGCAATGGATAAAGGATTGGTGAAAAGCTGTAGAAGGGCATGAAAATAGATTATTTCAAGGATGGGTTTGGTGATACAAAGTAATAATGTCAAGGCTGGAAATGTTTAGACGTGTTTCTCATATATTTATATTTCTGGAGCAATGTCCTCTTCACACAAATTACAGTTCAATGGCAGCACTTAGCGACAATAACAGACAACATGTACCTGCTTCTGCTCACACTACAGTGGAGAATTTTGCTACAGAATTTGGTGGAAGCAGTGTTACCCAAAATCCCTTTGGGACATAACATTCACTACTGCATTGTGAATAATTAAGCTCTGGGCTGTGCTACTGCCCACCCTTGTACCTGAATATTCCCCAAGAGTGACCACAAGCACACTTCAGGCTAGATTCAGTAATTGAGCTTAGGAGCATGAATAAGACACAGACATCTGAAACCACAAACTGTGTCCCAGAAAGTCCCTGTTCAGCTGTTGGTTAGGGTTGCAGATGTCAACTTCATGAGGTACCTCCCCACAACTGTTCTGGAGTCCCAAGGGTGTTAATAGTTACCTTCCACGCTTGAGAACTAGAGACATTTTGATGTTGTCAGTGTAAATTCCTTAAAGGTTCATTTGGGATGCAGAAACTGGTTCTTCCTTCATATAAGACCCTGGAAGAAAAATTCCACTAGCCATATTACAAGCTGGCTGGATGCACTGGCACTTTGCCTTGACCTGTGCTTGAGAGAATTCCTAGAATTTGGGTCCTCTCACTCTCCTTAGGTCCTCTAGCCAGTTAGTCTCTCTGATGCAATGAATCTGGGTTTCTACCATTCCAGTTTCATAGCCTCAAAGGAAATAGTGAGAGAATTCCTTATTCCAGAACAGGACGTATTTTGGCGTGGACAGTGCTCTCTGGAGGTGGGGGTTTGAGCTCCTTAAAGCTGACAAAGGTGCTTTTGGAAAAGGCTTTTTCATTTCCCAAAGAACTCCACTAATCACAAGGCTTCTAATGAAAAACTGGGTAACAGCCCTACCACATTCCACTTCACCAAGAGGAGTGGTAGGTTCCAGTCTTCAGGGTACCCATGCTGGGAGGGCCATGGGACAGAGGTACCCATGCTTTGAAAAGCAGTGGAAAAAAAATTCAGACACATCCTCATTATCAGTATATCTTAAGTACTATCCAGTTCCTTATTTAGTGTGAAAGTTCTCTTCAGTTTAATTCTTAATTACCTTAACATGAATTTATTATGATTGTTCTGGTCCTTGAAACATTCTGAGGTATAAGGCTGGCTTTGTTTAGTTTTCTGTGATCAGAAAAATAGAAGTGGATGAAAAAATGTGCTACGTTATGTTGATATTAAACACCTTGAGGAGGAGCTGACAATTTTATTTGTAATCATATTAAGATAAAAAATTATATCTAATCTGAAATTTGTATCTCTCTTTAATTAATCTCATAAAATGTATAATGGCCTACAAAGTGCAGTTCACCTTCATAAGCTCACTGATGCCCTTCATACCTCTTATGAAATACCTAGTGCCCTTCTGAAGACTAAAAAATTGTAAAGAAAATTGAATATCAGTTTATCAGTTGCATCTTTTTTTTTGGTAGTGAAAAAAATTTTCCTGACTCATTAAAACACACACACACACACACACACACACACACACACACATATAATAAAAAACACACACTAATAATAATAATAATAATAATAATAATAATAATAATAATATAGTCATAAACATAAATAGAAAGCAATGAATTAAAAAAAGTAAATTAAGTCACAACCTGTGTCAAACCATCAAACTTTACTCAAGTTTCAGGAAATCAGAAATTGAACTGATGACAGGTCATTGAAGCTTTGTCTCAGCAGAATCACGAGGAAAGCACAAATCACCAATTAATTGGAAGCTGACTTATTTTTGCTTTCACGAATCTATACAAAGCACTCTTTTGGACTGAAATATTTCAAAACACTCTTTTTAGCCCTATGTGGAGTTAAAAAGTGGAACACCAGTCCTGTGGGACATTACATTTTGTTTAGAAGTGGTACAAAACTAACAGAATACTTGGAAGTGGAAAGGTGCACGTTTTCCTTCAGTGGTACACTGCACTTGCCCAAAATGCTCTACTGAGAGCTGTCATGTGGCTGCTGTGTTCTGTGTTTGCTTTTGCCCAGCAGCACTGTTGGGTTTCCCATAATGGCTCATGTTGTGTGATCAAAGCATGGGCCACTCTCTGATGGGAAATCCAGCCCCAGCTGAGCCAGCAGCCTTCGTGTTAAACTGTGGGCTACTGCAGGTGCAGAATGGTAACTAACTAAACAAAAATGTTTTGGTTTGCAATAAAACTAACTTGAAACACAGTGCTTTGTTTTGCTTTCAGGATTGAAAATACCTGTGATAAAATTAAGATGCTTCTAAGAGGAAAGAGCAATCTCTTAAGAAAACCCTTCTTATACAAGCAAGGAGCTTTCCTTTGTATAATTGCATATCTTGCTTACTGAAATTCTGTGAAACTTAGGGTCTACTGAAGTGAATACTGGCATGGTTCTTAAATGATTTAAGACAGAAATCAGGTCAATAATGAAGTGAAATTTGCATCAGACTCTGATGTCATTGTCATCTGTGTAACATTATATAGTCCTCAAAGAGGAGACTTTCTTCTGCTTTAAGTAATATTGATATTGCTGCACAGTTGCTTTTGAAGTTCTTTGATTTTCAGATTTCTAAACATTCCCAAACGAATGTCCAAACCCTTTTGTAATTAATTTATTATGGATGCTAAGCTCTTGTCATGGTCACCTTAGAACTTGCCCATGGATCATGTGTAAAAACCATTGAATTGAACTGTTTCACTTCCATTAATGGAAAAGAAAACTTGGTGGACTTCTTAGGAGAAGCTGTAGTGGAATATAAGTAACTTGTTACCTGTTTTGTGCTTTTATATGTATTCCTTTTGAAAGAATTGTCACTTAGATTATTTGGCCAAAGAACGCAAACGTAGTAAAAAATTTCAGGTAACTATAGAAGCTTAGCAAAGAAACATGGAAGAGTGCTATGAATGAACCAAAACAGATCACTAAAAGTACCCACTGCTGCCAAAAAAAATTCACATCAGTATTAAATGTTCATAATAGTGAAATTTTATTGGGTTTCATATTTACTTCCAGATATTGGGTTTTAGTCTGCTGCAGTAAGTGAAAGAGCGGTACCCATTACAGATGTTGCACTACAGATTTCAAGGACAGATAAAGCCCTCGTGTGTCTGTATGTAGAGGATGCTTTCTTATGGCAGCAGATTAATGTCCTCATGCTCTAAGTGCCTTAACTTCTTTTCATTGCAAGAAAAGTAAATATGTTTATACAATAATAATTTTGCATTATATATCATAAATTTGTTTATGTGTCCGATACCTCAGATTGCTGCTTTGTTTTCTTACTCTTTCACTCAGTGGTTCATGAATGCTGTTTCAACTCTACCAATTTTCCAGTGATTTCCATTGATTTTACAGTATTTCCCCCTTTTCCAATCTACCAAAAAATCTTTTCAAATCTTTTCAAAAAATATATGAAACACATTTTCTAGTTAAATAAAAAAGCTTTTTTCCCCTCCCCAGCTGGCACCCCTGTTTTTCTGTCTGTTTTTCAGCATCTTATCCTTCAACTCCATGCCAGAGAGGCTAGATAATTCTGAAAGTCAATGTTAGATTATTCTAAGATTGATGTTTATGTGAAGTCTTTAATTTATTTAGGTAATTATTTGTGTCATCAAACCTTAACCATATCGATTGCTTGACAAATGGAATTTGTCATTTGGTTTTTGTGATTTTTCTCAGGAGCTGGTTCATCAGTTACAGTCTGTTTTGGTTTTTTTGGGTAGATGATACAGAGTTATGCAAAAGAAGACCTCTTTTTAATGTTTACAAGCTTTTAGAAATATCTTATTCATCTCTTCCAGTGTATTGTATTATTATTGTTATTGTTATTAAATATAATTATATAATTCAACAACAACAACAAAGCAACAGTAATAATAATAATATTAATAATAATTTGGGCAAGCCTTAGCTATTCTTAAGCTTTCTGGAAACATTTGTGTGAATGAAGTATTGGTCAGCAGAGTGAGTGTAACTGAGAAAATGACAACAATAAAAGCAATTAAATGGACCAGAAAGCTTTGTTTATGGGGTTGTTTGCTATTTTGAGTTTTGTAATAGGATAATTTTTGTGCTCATAATATGCACGTTTTTGATTTTCAACCTGCTTTTTTTCCCTGATCTTTCCCCCAACTTTCCCCCCGCCCCCCCCGCTATCTTTCCAGGTTTGGGAATGAAAAAAAAGGAAGGCAAAGAAAACAAAGGAGGAGGAATAAATTTCCCTCAATGAAATCTATTACATTGAGGTCATATTTCAGGATAATGTGGAGGGACATGAGGAATGATGTTTTCCAGTTTCACAAAGATAAAGCATCTTTATTATATGTTAACCATATCCAGTTCTCATTTCTGATGAAGGACAAAGGAATTTAGGTGCCTAATCTTCCAAACTACAAGGATCTGCAGGAAAATTAGGGAAATTCAAACATCTGTGTTCTTTCTGAAGAATGATGGTTTCAGAGAGTAAAATGAACAGTAGTCTTTGTCTGGAAGTTGTGAATTCTAGCACTTCTTGAACTTGGCAGCTAGAGATCCTCTCAGTAGTGTTAATTCTCTGGTGCGTATTCTGTTTTTATGAGATTTGTTTCAACTGAAAAGCATTCCTGCAGGAAAGCAGCCTGAGTGGCATGTTATTAAAAAAAAATTGTAGAATCTTTTGTCTATCTGAAATCATGTGGTTCTGAACATTCTGTCTAGATTTCATTAGCGCTGTAGTGTAAAGATCCAGACAACTATGTGCAGAAAATTAATAAATAATTGGATTTAAAAGGAATTATCATAGAAATGAAAAATCAGAAAGAATAAATGTATGAAGAATATCATAAATGAAATAATCACATCAAGTGGGGTTTAAGAGTTCACACATATGACCTTCATGTTATTATAGATTATTAAAAAGAAAAATGAGTAGATCAACAAGCATTCAAAATTACTGTTATTATCATTGCAGATATGCCCACAACAGATTCCAGCAGCATGTGTAGAAAGCACATGCAAAAACAGCAACCAGAAAAAGTAAAATAATTAAAAAGCCCATTTCTCTTCCAGAAAGTCAGAACAGGACTCTAGTTCAAGTGCTGTGAGAATTCTCTTGAGTCTCTAGAAAGTTCCTTCTGAAATAATCTCCTGTCTTTCATATATACAGGAAACATGAAAACATAAACTTCTAATGAGGGTGCTATGATTGTCTCCCTACTATCATTCTTACACCTAATATATATTTCAAAGGAACATGACTCTTGACTCTGGGATACTAGTTTCTATCCATATTTAAATTCTTAAATCTGCCCAGTTAGAATAGATTTATTGTGTATATCTATTAGTTAGTATAGATCTATTACTATTTTCTGACTAAATACAGTAAGAGGTAGTAAGCTTATAATCAGAAACCTCCATGCACCCAATGTCTTCTTCATGCACACAAGGACATTTCAACAGCTTGAAATTGCAAATATACTCAAGCTTCTTTCTGAATCCAAATCCAACATCAGCAAAGTTTTCACACCAAGCTTCTTTATTTTTTGTCAATTTTCAGTTTGGGATATTTCTGCTTCCTAGGTTAGAGTATTGTTTTTTCCACAAAGGCATAAATTTCTATTTGTGAGATGGCTATAACTTCCATGGCAACAATCATAGTATTAGGAAGGTAAGAAAATCCAGCGACAGAAGGCTGCCAGTGGTGTGGATGAAAGCTTGAGGAAAAATCATAGGCTAAGTAAAAAGTGTTTTTTTTTTTTTTTGTTTTTTTTTTTTAAAAATTCTCACTATCTTTGCTCAAGGATAAAAATGTTTTTAAGAGGGGTGTTCCTGAGTTGTCTGAATTGACCTTGCACAGATTTGTACTGGCTTCTGACAGAACTCTGATAACACTAACTCCTCCATTTCTCTGGTAGGTTCTGAATACCTTATTCAGGCAACATCTTTACTGAAGTCTCTGGGAGTTTCCCAATTATATGGATTCCTATATAATAGGTTAGTACAGTTACAAAATTTTAACCTATAATTTAAGTGTATAGCTTGTACAAATATACCAAATGCTTGCTTAAGATTTTCAGAATGTTTCATCAAGCATATCTTATACCCACAATTGGTGTTCATGATCTTGCTGGTGATGTTTTAAAAAAGTTTTGCAGTAAGTGTTTGAGGTACATTAATGAAGTGTTTCATCTGTACAATGGGACCTTATACAAATTAGATTCAAAAGAAACAATTTTTTAATGGTATTTTAAAGATTATTAGATTTGCATTGAGTACTGCAGCAGTTTATTTTCTTCCATATTGATTTTTAATTATGCTGACTCTGTACATTATTTAAGAGAGGGAAGAGGAAGTTAAATCCTAATCTTATTAGTACTGGTATAAAATGCATCAAGTTCAATGGCATTTCAGCTTGTCCTGAGCCTGATGTGACTGAGAACAGATGTGAGCTCTCTTGGATTAGTTTTTTTGTTCCTATGACATAGTCATTTTGTTCTGGATTAGATTTTTCATTCATATGACATGGATTTGGCACATGTTGAATTGATCAAAGAGTAGACAAGGCCAAGCCTATCTGATTATATAATTGCTTCATCTGTTGTACTGTAGTTGCACAGGGCCAAAACCTGAGATCTCCAGTCATTTTGAATCAGTCCTTTTTAAAAAAGGCCTCAGCTGTCTTTTAGGTTTGTTAATGCAATGGCACTGAAAACTGAAAATTTGCCTAATAAGTAAGAGTGGTTTATTTAGAGAGGTGTAAATCTGTTAGTTCCTTTTAGCTGGTAGATTTGTACCCAGGTAATTAAAACCAGAGGCTGACCATGACCAGAAGAGGGAGGTTTCAACTGTTTGCCTCAATGTTCAGCTTTTCCAAGTATTTCTGGGTAACCTCAGTCAAGGTATGTTGTTACTTTGTGCCAATTTTCCACATAAATGTCTTTAGTTTCCAGCTTTGCTCTAGCATTTTGGAAATCAAAACCCAAAAAACCTGAAATGTTTTTTTACTGCCATTAGGAAGTGCTCAATAGAACAGGAACACAGTCTTAGAGGATATTACGGGATCTGACCTCAGTTCAACTGCAATAGCCTAACAGTTGTGTATGGCAGGGGTTTTTAGTGTATGTATGGCTGTACAGGTAGTTAAGGGGAAAAAGTCATCCTGTGGCTTCTACACCTCCATTCCAGTAATGGAATGTAATCAGGTTGCCTTGTACATGAGGCTTATGTGACCTTTGGATGGTACGAAACTGTCTGATAAAGTCAAAAATCTCCTTGTATTAAAAGCAAAATGTTTGGCTCAGTTGCCAGTTCTCTAATACTTTCTGAAATTGTTTTTGTGGACTAGCTCCTTTCTTGTTGGTACATAAAATAACTACAGTCACAACAGATGCTATTGTGCATATTGCTTGAGAAAATATCTTTCATTCTTCATTTGTTCTGAAAAAAACAACAGCACTAGAGAGCCCTCATCCCTGTCTGTAATAATCACATCGTTTCACTCACTCGTAGCTGGTGACTTTTCTAAATATTTTTGATCAATAGAAAGAAATGTAAAAAATCAGTAGATTGCAGCTTGTAGCTGGAATTGATAGATAGTTTAGGTGGCAGGCTTTGAACTCCCTTGGCAATCAGTAGTTGAAAGAAATTACCTTACTTCCATAGCTAGGATCTTCTGCCAAATTTACCCTGTTCACGTCTAAATCTCTTACATATTTTAAAGGATTAAAGTTAAAGATGAGATTAAAAACTTTCCTCTTGGCTTCAAAAAGAGAACAGAATTCTCTATACAGGCATAACTGACAACCTCCCATGAGAAAAACAAGTAAAACACTAAAGATGTTTCCCCATCTCCTTAACCATTTCTTTTCCTTTTTTTTTTTTTTAACTAGATGTCTCACTGAGATGCCTCTTTACAATATGGTGTTGTTAGACCTTATGCAAAGGTTATACTTTATGATTTGACATACTGTATTTTTCTTCCTTTGAACTCTTCTTTGAATCTTAATTCTTAACAGTGTAGTTAATTCTGCATGTTGTGGCAGAATTAATTGTGTTGCCATAACATCACTTTCCCCTAATAAATTTTCCACTGTGGGGATTTCAGCACTTCAAAGACGATACAACATACCTTTTGCTAACCAGATGATAAGGTTTCGTCTATGCAATGGAGCCAATGATTATTTTTGAACCAACATATAATTATGAAGGCACAGTGAGAGAACTTTCAACATGCTCACAAGTGGCAGAACTAAATGCAAGTAGAAATGTCATGTTGGGGTGGAGGTTCAAAGTTAGCATCCAGTCTTCGACTCTGCAGCTGCTATAATTACACAACTCTGTAAATTGGAATCATTTATCCTCTGCCAACTGCAGTAATTAATTTTCTCTTCAGTCAGTGGAGGGGGGATTGATCTTTCCTTTGTGAAACTCTTTCTCACGCAAATACCTCTTTGCTCTTCTATGTTTCCAGTTCTGGAAATTCGTCCTTCTATGCAACAGCTATTAAAGAGTGGGGCTGCAGCTTCCTTGCCTGTGTGTTCTTGTCTGTGTGGCAGTGATGAAAATGAAGATCCGAAGTACAGGGTTTCATCATAGTACTTAATCACTACCTGATTGTGGAATTAGGGTGGTTTGGCTAGTAGCAAATGTGCAAACCTTTATCTGATTCTAATAATCACTAGAAGACAGATATTTCTTCTGTCTAAAGGCCTCTTGAAAATTATATGTGATTTACATTGCATTCATAATGTGTGTCTCCATTCTGACACTGCCCTTATTACCTAAATAAGTGGCAATTCAGGAAGAAATCTTGCATTAAAAAAGCCATAATCTGAAATTCGGGGATTTATCCTTAGAGATAAATTTTCATCTGGGCTTTAGCTTCTTTACAGTATTTGGTTGCTGCAAAATAGCTATTGCCACAAAGTAATACCTAATAGATATTGTGCAGGAGCAAAGTCTACACTGTGATAGGGTTTGTGTTGTAGTACTGTCCTAACTGATCTGGAGTTAAGCACAGAGGCTGTATGGAGCTGTGAGTGGCAACATGGTGTGGCTCTGCATGATGGTCAGTGTTCCCAATGGCCTGAAAGCACCTCCAGGCAGTGACAGTGAATATAGGATGGAGGTTTCTGCTGGTTGTAATTGGCTTGATCCCTCACAGACCACAGAAATGAATCAGCAAGAATGGAGTCACACTTACTTTCCAAAGGGCTGCTGATTCTAAATATGTGACTGGGCAGGAGTCAGGACTTGTAGCCAGGGAGGACACGATCTGACTTTTCCAGAGCCCTCACTGTTGTCCTTCCAGTTCAGGAAGAGGCATTTCAACAATGCAGTGTGGGAGAGACTGAGTGCATGACTCAGTACAGAGAACCTTCCTCCTAAACAAGAACTTTCTCAGGTTTTGTTTGGTCTTAAATACTGTATTCGTTTGGCCTATAGTATGACATACTATACCTCCTACTTTCGGGGCCAGATCTTCCACTGCAGTAAAGCTGTTGACATTTTTCTGGTGGCTTACTGGGTTCTGGTGAATTCTGAGGTGTAAGCTGCTCCTAACTACTGTGAAGCTACTTCACCATCCCTGGTGACTTATGCTACTGGACCATACCAGCCTCCAGTTGCCACAGATTGCTCACCTGTGAAGGCAGGTAAAAACACAAGGGAAGGTTTTCATCCCTCCTTGTAGGTGAAGTTGTATTTTATTTAGGCTAGTGATCCCCCCAATGTCTAGGACCTGACTTGCAGTTTAGTGTGATTCTGAGTGAAGATACAGTGCAGGAAGGATTAGAGCCAAGGCAGAATTCTTCACTGTGTTATCAGTATGAGGATGGGTCTTTTAAAAGGTTTGTCTTTCTTCCTTTGCTGGTGCCTGGTTGAACCCTTTCTATAATCCTCTGCAAATGATCTGGTGCTCCTGAAAGATTTTTTTTGTGTTAAGTAAGAGAAAATAAAACTATAGGAATTAGAACACATGTAATGTAAGAAGTAAAAGAAACATTCTTTTTGTTTTTTTTTGTTTTTCTTTTAGCCTCTACATATCAGATATTTATATGTTAGTAAAACTACTGTATATACAGTAAAAAAATATGGCCATTTGAGTAGAAATAAAATTATGTTTACCTTTTGATCATAAAGGAGAAAGGGGGGATTTCTCTCCAAAGAGAAACTCACTATATTCCAGTTTGAGATACTTGATAATCCTTCTTTGTATCGGAGTTTACTACACAGTTAAAACACATCAAACATGATCAAGCTACATTTATCAGCAGAAAACAGCTCAACTAAAATTATTAAAAATCCTTTGAATTTCAAAGGTAAGAATACAGCGTGCTCCTTTGGTGTTTAACTTCATATGGTGATGCAGAATAATCTGCTTCCAGGCCTTGATCTTTGCATATTTATACTTCCTTTATTGGTGTTGGGGGTTTTGTTTGTATTTAATAATAATGCAGCTCAGAGTGGCTGCTGAATGCATTTCTGGAAGTGTTGTAAAAATCAGTATCAGTTTGGACAGGCAAAGCCTGCATATTTTGACAGTAGACGTGCATTTGAAATTAATACATGACTTGGATTTGGGAAGCCTGGAGCAAAATCCTCAGGTGGAGTAAATCACCATAACTCCTTTGACTTCCATGAGATAAAGCTGATTTTCACCAGCTGGGAATCTGGACTTTGTTTTGGTTTCCCATTTGATTAAACTGAGACAGAAGCAAAGGAAATGTTTTATAGATACTTAGTTTTCCTGAAAAAGAAATTAAAAGGGGAAAAAATATCTGAGTGGGGATCACAGTAAATGAGCATCTCTGAGTGGAACAAAGGAATAGAAGAGAGGGGCTAATTGTTTAATTAGTAAATGTCTGCTTGGTTAATGACATATTAATGAGTTTTTAAGACAGTCATATCATTTACCATAAAAGACCCATGTGCGTATCCCTGGATGTACTGTATAATTAAGTAATGTGACCCATAGGAGTTCATCATTTAAAAACCTGTCAGCTGTCTCATGTTTGGTAGCAGATGAGTAAGCTCAGGAGGGGCTCACCAGGAGGACTCAGTTAGTGTCCAAAATATCTCACTGTAAAACAATCTGTTAATCTGTCAGCAGGGTGGTACCTGTGCATAAAGACAACATAGATTAGGATTTTCCCATCAGTCTATTGAATTTTGTTAACAAAAAAGTTGTTTCTGTAAGGTGGTGGGTCTCACCAGAGAGGCTTCTTACTCTCAGCTTATTTCATCATCTGTGGGAACTGAGCAAGTTAGGTGCTTCTTCAGGGTGCTGGGCCTGGGTTGAGAGGTGAATTTTACCCAGCACTGGTGCAGTTCATTTTATTCTCTACCTATTTTATCTCTGCTAGTAAGAACTTACCTTTGGTTGTAGGTCTGATAAAAATGTGCTGTACTCCTAAAGAATTCTTCAGGCTATGACAACAATGCACACCCATCTAAAAATTTCCTCCCTCCTTCTCCTGCACCCCACTGCAGGGCCACAGAAGGCATAGGGGTGTTTTAATCACAAAATGTATTCTTCACCCTTTTCATATTTGAATACTGCTTTGTGGAGTGTTGCAGCAAACTCCTTGCTGCTCACATTCCTTTAGCTTTTAAGATGAAGGTGTACATTAGGAAAGGTGTGGCTATTGGAAACTACTTGCCTTCACCTTCAAAGAGGGGTGTAAATGTCAGTATCATTCATCCTTTCTGTCTCAACGTGTATATATATATAATTTCATACATGGATACATTTCATACCTGGGATCCAGATTTGAAGGTTATCAAAATTTAGAGTGAGCTTCAGGTGCAGGGTATGTGGGCCTAATGTGTATGCTTTCTCTCAAAACTGTCTAAAGCCACCGAAAGAGCAAGGGCAAAGTAGTGTGTGATAAGAAGAGAATTTTATTGATTGGAATGTGCAGATCGGATGCTGATCAATTATGCAGCAGGTGTGGTAAATCTGATATATATGATGTTATAGACACAGGTGATGAAATCTTGGGTCTTTGGGCTTGGCTTGGCTTGCTGGTGTATGATATACTGGAAGAACACTCCCATTATTTTTGCTTCCTTTCCTCAAAAGTTTTTGGAGGGATTACAAGAGCACACTGTCTCCAGACTTCCAAGCTTCAATGCAGAGAATACAAGGAGCCTGAAAAGAGATGGATAGGTCTAACTCTACTGTGCTCTTCTATTAGTAATTTGGACTCTGGACTGATGAGACTATGGGCACATCGAGAAAGGTCTTTGGTTTCCATAATACATGCTTAGCAAGTTAAAAAAAATATCTGTGTACAGAAAAACATTAAGGAACATTGAAACAGTTTTTAATTTCTTTGTGTTAAATTTGCATGACTTTTTCCAGTTTATTTTTTTAATTGGACACCTATGACAAAATATTGTAGTAGTAGTTGACTAAGAAAATACTATAGTTCTAGAAGCAGGCTTTGTTCAAAATAACTAAAAGCTTTTTTCCCTATTTTCCATGAAAATAAATACACTTATATATGACACAAAAATAATTCCAGGAGTTGTAGAATGAAAATCGTGGCTTGTTGTGAGTTGTGGTATCTGGGAACTGGATATGTTTTGAGGTTCTCCTTTCTAGGGCACCCCTTCCAGTCTTTTCAGGTTTGGTAATGAAATAGAAGTAGACAAAGGAGTTAAACTTCTTTATCATTCATGTAAACAAAACCAAAAATGGTGCTACCCTAGCAGTAGGGATGAAAGACAGCAGAAGCAGCTAAATGGATCATTATATCTATGCACAAGCAGAAATAAGAGAGCATTTAGTAAAATACCTGTCCCTAATACACGGTGTAGAGGTCACAGAGAAAAATCATGTAGACCTTATGAACTTTCAATTTTTTTTTTCCAATTTGTTTTTTTGGCAATGGTAAGTGAAGTACCATTGCTCCTGATAGATGAAGTTTGAGAGCAAATATTACACACTGACTAAGGGCTTAATTCTTATCTCCCCTCTGCGGGTCTGTATCATTAATGATTCATTGCATATTTTGAATAATAAGCTGTCTGCATAGCAGAGGGCAGAACGTAGTCCTAGGAGACTTTTGCATGTGTGATGCATTAAGAATGATATTGAGAATGTGTAGCCTATTGAAGTAGTTGTCTTGGGTTAAGTCACTTTTGGGGTGTATGCATGTCTATTTATCTGAAAATTAGAGAAAATTTAAAAAACCATCTCAGAAAACATTCTACAGAATGAGACTGTAGAAATATAATTTTAAAGGAAAGCTATCTTTTTTAAAGGACATGAAGCATGACCTTCACCTCCTGAGTTAATAACATTCAAGCAAAACTGACAAAATGTATTTGCCTGTTCTAGTTCATTTAGATTCTTTTATCTGTTTAAAGTGTAATCTCTATCTTGTAAAATGAATGTGAAAATAAGTGACTTTGGCAACATTCTGCTTTCCTGAAATGATAACTATAATGAAAAATGAATAATATTTCATTTGTCTATAAAATGCATTCCTGTGTAAGAGAACAAGCAGAACCTTGGAAAGTTGCTACGTGTATGATCTGTACAGAAACATGTATGGACTCAGTTTTCCGTGTGTGTAATGTGCACACACATCAGACTGTCAAAATGTTTGTCCTCTTACTGACAAGTAAGTATGGTTACAGAAAAATAAAACTAAAACAAAATCCCCAAACTATTTTTTTTTCCTTTTTCTTTTCCTCTCTCCTTTTTCCCTTTTCTTTCTTCTTTTTCTTTTTTTCCTTTTTCTTTTCCCCACCATCTTTCAACAAGGCTAAGTATGGCTGGCTTCTTAGCTTAGGGTTGAGTTATGACAGTCTGCCTCAGCTGAGGATGTGCCTCATGGTAAGTATGGTGTGGCCTGTTAGAAGAGCATGTTAATGCAGTGTTATTCCACATTCCATTGTACCATTAATGTATTTCATCACACTATGATTATGCATATTATATTATGACTATGGTACATATTATGATTATGCAATACAAACTTTCAGGAATGTAATCCTAGCATGACTGAGGCCAATTCACACTCTCAGGCCAGGAAACTCAAACATCACATCTCTAAAAAGAGTATTAATTTCCTGTACTTACAAGAAAATGCTCTTTCTAAGAAGTATCTTCCATTTTTCAACTCTTTCCAGAAGAAAATCTTGTCAGCCTACTTTAGGAATGCAGCAGGACTGTTGTGTCCAGATTGGAAGGTGAAGGTTTTTCTACTTGCTCTTCTGTTGGCTGACACTGAGAATGAAGGAAAACGGAAGGGCAAAACAAATAGAATTGTAAAGTACAGTGGCTGTTACCTTGTTTCCCATGCTTCCCATTCCCTAACCTCCCTTTAAGCACAGGCAGAAATATATTATTTATAAACAAACCTTAGGCATGTGGGAAATTGGGATTGATCCAACAATGCACATGTACCTTGAAGACCGTGGCTAGCCAGGGGTACTGGTATTGTAGTTACATTGTGCAATTCTAGTAGTTGCTTGGAGAATACATGTGAGGAAATGTTTTGCTTGAAGAAAGTCATGGACCCAGGCTTTGGCATTCTTCCTGACAGGATGAAACAGTGAAAGAAGTAGTTTGTCTGTAGTAGAGCAGGGATATTTGGTCTATTGATGCTACCATTTTCTAGTTCAGTCTCAGTTCTGGGAATATTTGGGGTAAATAGTAGCTACACACTGGTATGTGCAGATTTATTATATTTACTCCTAGCGTATCTTATTGTCTGTTATGTGTACAATATACATAGATAATAGAGTAGAAAGAAATGCAACTGCGTGTATACTGGAGTAGATAGTGCTGTCTGTGCTGGGAGGAAGGAAGGAGGGTTATTTGATCTGTGTTTTAAGAGAGAGTGATACTGTGAAGTTTTTTTAACTTTGTAAGCTTTCTCTTTGAGGGAGATATGTGTGCAATCTGCATGCCTGGCTAGCTCTTTGATGATAAATTTGGACTCAGTTTTTAGTCAACTACAAGAAGGTGCCAAAAGCATTGGCATCTGTTTTAGAAAATTGGCAGACTTTCCTTGGCTGCAAATTTCTTTATCCCGCCTCATTACTTTGCTTCTATCAGCTTTTACCTGCATGAAGAAAGACCAAAAGAAAAAGGCAAGAAAACCCTTTAAAACTTAAGTAGCTATTACAACAACAGAGCCTAAACCACTCAGGGTGAAGATTCTATAATTTCCACTCTTTACACATACTAGGTGCAATCAAACAACTTGAAGCAATAACACAGGGGGAAATATGTTTTACATAACTTGACTTCCAAATAGCGATTATCCCTTCAAGGCTGTTTGTTTTCCCAAGAATCCTGCTGATTATAGGCTCTATGTTAAACCTGTTTCAGATGATAACCTAGCTAAACCCTGGCATCCATTACACTAACTGTGTTGTGGTTGCTATGAATGAGCAGGAGTTATGGATTTCTTCTGCACGCATATATGTTGTCTTAGACTAGTGTGGTGATATGAGGCACTGATTCCAGGAGATTACAAAAGATGGGGTGAAACTTCAGTAGCTGAAGACCAGTAGCAGAAACTTTGTTGGCCTCAGTGCAGCCAAGCCATTGTCTCTAGTGATTCCACAAGCCATTCTTCTGGTTGGCTGCATGTGACTTTAGATTCGGCTGCATGTGACTTTAGATCCTAAGAAGGAAACTGGTTTTGTTTTATGGTGAATAGTTTCATGGCTTAGTTGGTCTTCTCATATTTTTCTTTATTTTTTTAATTTTTTTTTTGTTGTTGTTGCTTTTTCCCTCCAAGATTTCCTATGATTATTTTGGAAATATGTAGTAGAGTCATGTTCTGATCAGAATTAGGTGACAAAATAAATGGGAGATACTGTTCTTAATCTGTAATTCATTGTATAAGGAGATCTAAAATCATCTAAGCAGATCTGAAGTTATGAGATCCTAGAAAGCTGTCAAGAATATAGCCTCTATCTTTTGAAATAATATGTGGTTCCAAGGGAAATCACATTCGCATTTCATGCTCCTTGCTTCTGTCTGGAGCTGGCAGAGACTGGATGTTTCTAGGAGACAGAATATCTCAGTTCTACTTGTAAACTGTTAGTTTTTCTTGTAGGGCTGTCAGTGCAGAGCAACTTAGGCATATAGTGCAAATACCAACCCTTACTGATGGTCCTTGTCTCGCTCTCATTTAGTTCACAGCCCAAATCTCTCTTTACCTGGGTTTCTGAAGCCTGTCTTGCATTGAATTTATGATGTTTGAAGAAAGTTATTTTGGAAAGAAACTCATAGTGCATTTTAGTTCCTCGAAGCTGGAAATCTCTCCAGCAGCAATTTCTTAGGTATGAGGGTTTTTTCCTAGTCATTCTTCATTCCTTCCTCTTCCTATTTCAACAATGGAAATTGATTCTACCCTATCTCCAGAACAGGTAGCATCTGTAAAATAGATGAATCCTCAGATGGATAATGTTAAATTTGTGGTAGAGAGTAAAAGACATGTGAATCAACACAATACAAATAACAACTATTATAATTTTTACTGTGCATATTTCAAGAAATGTTAGAATGTTATCTGAAAATTGTTTCTGCAATTATTTGAAAATTCACAAGGGTAACAACTATATGTAAAGAAAATAATTGGTATTTCATAAGCATATTTTTAATTTTAGCAAGGGCTTCGTTTATATTAACATGCTGTGTCAGTACTAAGATGTCTCTGTAGCTTTGACTTTCAATATTGCCAATTTAGGTCCTTCTGTTAAATTAATTGTGTTTTATAATAGGAAAGCCGAAAAAAAAAATTAAAGAATCATGTTAGATATTTTCTTCCTCACGCTTTAGAACACTAAAAGGATTTCTTGCAGTCATTTAAGAATCACTATTACATTCACTCCCCACTGCAAATGCTCTAAAACATCCATCTTGTGGTAGTGCTCAAGATATAAGTCATTGCAGCAGCTCTGCAGTAAGCAAGAAAACATAAGGAGTCAAAGAATCGTAATTCACACCTTCTGCAGTACAAATGGCCTGACAGGTGATTTAAGAACTTAGAGCTCTGTAGTTTAACTTGGTCAAGGTACTAAGTAAAAACCCAGGCTTCTGCACATTTGCTGGCATTTGCAGTCCCTGACTTTTTAAGTGGTGTTAGATATGCTTAATGTTATGTGATAAGTTGTGTATACACCTTTATGGCATCAAAATATCATTGGCCTTTCCAAGAGTATGGGTTGATCAAGGATTAAATAAATTGATCTCCTCTGTCTTCTTGCCTGTTACTAAAGCTGGCAGAGTATTAGTGTTGTTCACGGGCATATTCATGAATTTTTAAGTTAAATATTTAAACAGTTTGAAATACACATGTGGGAAATACTAATACCTAAATGTAATTGTTATTCACTCAGCTATTCACATTGGTGGTGACTCATCCAGGTCCATAAGAAATAGAGCTGAGGGACTAGAATTAGAAAAAAAAAAAAAAAAAAAAGTTTATAGACATATGTATACCTATATATATATATGTATATATATATAGTGATTAAAAACTTAATTCTACTTATGGAATTTTATTTCTTGGTTGAAATTTCTTTATGTTTAGATGGTATAATAATTACTAATAGTCTCTCAGGATACTAGGTAGTTATTGGCATTACATTCATAAAAGGGATAAAATCATTGAGGCTGTGTCCTATTGTGCATGTATTCATCCACCTGTGAGTGGAACATTGAGAAGGGTGCCCCTTAGATGAGCATAAGAATCCTTGACTTGCATATTTTTATAGATATCTGGAAGAGTGGGGAGGAAAATTTTCTGATGCCTGAGTTCATTGGGCATTGCCAGTATGTCAGTCTATTAATTTAGTTGTGGTTTTGTTTGTTACTTGGTTTTCTGCAAATATAATGTCTTTCCATAATCCCTTTAAACATTATTGAACTTTCCTCAATGGATTGACTGATCTGCAGAATTGTTCATAGAGATTTTATACAGTCTTTTTAAAGACACAGATACATGAACAACTCTTGATTGTAGAACAAACTCACAATAGCTGGTGGGGTTTTTTGGTGGCTGTTTTTTGGGGGGGATGGGGGAGAGAAGTAGGGGAAGATTTGTTTGTTTCTGGGAGTTTCTGGTTTTTGTTTGTTTGTTTAGGGAAGCACACTTGAGTAGATTGAGTATTGCCTTTCCAGACAGGAAAGGTTGTGTTGGCAGGCAGCACACAAGTACTGAGTGCTTAAAAAAGTGGTACATCCTCATTTTTGTTCATTCTAGCTGCAATGCAGGCTTGAGGAAAGAAGTGGAAACTTTACACTCTTTTCCCAGATTCAATAAAGTGCCATTTGATGCTTAGAGTAAAATTCCCTCCCTCTCCTTTTTTTGCCTGGTCTCTTTCATCTGTGTGTCTCTTAAGACAGAATTACTAGGAAGAGAATTTTGTGTCAGGAAGGTCAAAGTGTTGAATTTTAAGGGGTATCAATTGCAATTGGATGGCAGCCCAGTAGGAGGATCTCTTAATGGAGTGGAATAAAAAACTTACTTTTTAGTCTGCTAAAAGGTAATACTTCAAAATGTGTGCTCCAAGGGAACAGTCTTTGATTTAGCATATTTTGTGTACTGCTCTTCAGATCATGCAGGCCTTAGATCTTTGGATGATTAGACTATTTTTAGTAGATGAGAATTCCTCTGAATTTCATTACGGTTTCTTTTGTGTTTAACCTCACCTGAAGAGGGGTGCAGCTGGGGATTTTTCTTCTGTCAGTTTTTTGGTGTGTTTGCTGGAACTGTGTCACTTTCTCCTTTGTTCATCTTGGTTTCTAGCTATTCATATTAATTTCTACCTATCAGTAAGTATGACGTAATCTCTGAAAGCCAGAAACATGGAAATGCTCCTTGTTCACTTGATTAGCCAGGCTGGGTAGCTGATGAAGCAGGAACTCCTCAGTCACAACTGAACTGAGCAATAGAAAAGTGAAATTGTTTATCTCTTGTAAGAAACAAAGCAAGTTTTCTTAAGACAGTCTTCTCCTTTCCTTTCTTCTCTCATAGAGACATTTCCATTAGTTTCATCTTTAAGTGTTCTGTGACCATATGGACATTAATATTTTCTTGTAGAAATTTGTTGTTGCCCCTAAAAAGCCCAAAGTGGCAAAACAAAAAGAATGTGAAGCTAGTAAGTTTTAAAGGAATATAGCCAGTATAAAATGTAACATCTTTAGACAAGGACTGATTCCCATTTTCTATATAACTAAGTTGGCTTTTTGGTGGCAGACCACCACCCTAAGGAAAGATGAACAGCTCAGCAATGGATGTGTTTTCTGCTGCTCAGCTCTAGACTTTACTGCACAATCACCCTTTTATGGCTAAAGCTCTGGGGGCACATATCACTGCTGTCTTTATATGTCAGGAAATAAAAGCCAGCAAGGAAGAATGAGCAACACTGGCACAAGAATAAATGGATATAAAACAGCCATAAATTCATTAGAATGGAAATTAGAAAGATGTTTCTGTTCTATTTGAGAACTTAGGTTCTGGAACATCTCTCTGATAGGAAGAGTGGGAATGAAAAAAAATACGAACACAAATACCACACCAATAAACCCAAAACCTTCTAACTCCTTTAGAAGTTAGAATTAAAAAAATTGATAGTAGTAATATAATGCCCATGCTTGGGCTTCAGTTGTCTGACTTAGCAGCTGAGATAGCCTTGGTGGCCTGGAAAATATGGTCCAATCCAGTGCTCCTACAGCTCATCCCAGTGAAATCACTGACAATGTTGACATTCACTGGGTCTCTACCACTTGCTGTCAGTGAGAGGTGAGCACTGTACAGCATCTAGAAGATGGCTTGTTGAAAATCATTATGTAGATTGAATGATAAAAACACATGAAAGAAATTTTCTTATTTCAAGGCTTACAAATGACACGGTGCTTTTTGCACTTTTCTCTCCAGAACTCTGAACAGTCCAGGGTGAGCAGAGTTGGGGAACACAAGCCCTGAAGCTGTGACCAGCATGTATGTGTGACTGTTAATACAATACTAAGATATCAGTCATGAAATGGTGATTGTCTTCTCAACATCTATTCATTTAAAGGAATACAAAATGCTGTAATTTGAGTGGCAGCTCTTATCCATAAAGCATTATTCTCTCTCTTAAGCTTTGATTAGATACATCATGTGCCATTAGATTCCACTACATTACGTTTAATTTCTCTTCCACAAAGTAATAATGTCATATATTAAAGTTAAACCTTAAAAACATTAAAGAGAAGATACTTTAACCTACATTCAGGGTGTATTTGGCTATCCATAAAGCTTTTCTCTCCCCTAAAGATAAAAACCCAGTTAAATAGGCACAATACTTATGCTAAAACAAATAGATTCCTATAATGGACTACCTTTTTNTTTTTTTTTTTTTTTTTTTTTTTACGTATGCCAGGCTTGATACAATTATACTGTAAAGAAAGTCTGTTGCTATAGGAAAACCTGTCATCTGACAATTTCCAGGAACCCTCTGCTGCTCTAAAGTCTTTTTCTCTTTGGACAGCTGCCAAAATCCACTTTAATCCAAAACTCTTTAAAGACTTATGGGTTGGATCCAAAGTCCATTGAAGTCAGTGGAGATTTTTAGTGCCTTCAATGGGTTGAACAGGCTGTCGAAACAAGTTGAAGGCTGACATCTCATTTACTTTGGGGATACTGTTATCTTATTTATGTAGGTTAAGAGTAATTATAGGTAACATAGTGGGACAAACCCTGCAATCCTTAGATAATTCCTATTTAAACTCAACTACTGTTTAAATCAAGGATACAGATGAAAATATTCTACTTTGTTCTTTAATTAGCAACAATAACCAAAGGCACATATCTTTAATTTCTCATTAACTCTCAGTATATTAGGCCAGGTAAGAAGCAGATATGGAAAAAAATTGTGTTTTGGTTTTAAATGTTTATCCCCAAGAAGAAGTGTTCAGAGGATTACGGCATTCATTTTCTTGCCTAATAAGGTTTTATGACACACCCTTAAGCACATTTCTGAAGTATCTTTAGGAACAGTTCATATCAACAATAGACTAATTTTCCTTTCCTCCCTGAGGTAGTTGGTGCTCTTGGTTTACTTTTTTGTTTTCTTGCTTACCTACTTTTCTCTTTTGCCTGTGACTTGTCACACTGAAGCTGGTACTAAGTGTGTTGTAGCCCTCACTGCACTTCTGATAGCAGGGAAGGTGTCCAAGGGTCCTGAGCCAGGATGGATAGGCACAGCTGCCTTTTATTTCCACTTCTGAAGTAGTGCACTTTTATCAAATTCCCAAATCACTCCAGTGTTTCACCCCTTTCAGTTCCTCCCTCTGAAAGGAAAATTCATGGGATACTATATTTTAAAAAGTCTATAAAGAAACTATCATTTTAACCTTCCCTTCCCTTCAAAGAAGCTTGTGTTTTGACAGTTTACTTTTCTGAAGAGTAGTTTTAGTTAAAAAAAAAATTGTACTGGAAAACTTCTGATCAGATTCTACCTGAAATCCTAGTGTCTTCTTAAATGTTTTTAGCTGCTTTACTAACGACAATGTTCACCTTAACAGTTTTGGGCTGATAATCTGTCCAAACTCTCGTGTCAATCTGCTATAACTTGTCAGCAAGTGCAATCAGGTCTATGTGATTTTGTTTTATTAAAAAACATACATATTTGAACCTGTCCTACCAGCAGCTCTGTACCTTTCCAAAATCTGTCAGAGACTTGACTATTCTTGACCCATTCTATTCTTCCATTTAGACACAGTACCTTTTAATTGCTCAGGAGTATCTGAAGTGAGAGGTGTTGCTCAATTTAATGCTGATTTTCTCATTATGGCATACAAGAAAGAATCTTCAACAATTTTTCATCATTTAAAATATATTTTATTTGGTGTCTGTTGTAGATGTAACATCAATACTACTGTTTTTCTCACTAAAATCTATATCAAAGAGATAAATTGTGAAGATAAAACTGAAGGCAGCTTTCCACTCAGATTCCTAATTGTATTTTCTTCTGAAACAGATGCATCAATGTGAATACATGTATATACATAATTAAAAAAAAAAAAAAAAAAAAAAAAAAAAGCCATGCCATTTTTTAAACTTTAGTTCTTCATATTTTCTGGCTGTGGTTAAAATGAAATTTTCTGATACTTACCAGTCAATGTTATTTACAGATTAGCCAGGATAAAAAGGGCAAAGAAAAAGACAATCAAAAGACAATTGCATTCATGACCACCAAGTATTTTTCAAATAAGGCCCTTGTCAAAAGGGTTCAGGTTCTTGACGGGCAGAAGCATTTAACCTTTTGTGAGTTACTTTTGCATTGTGTCTGCTGGTGACTTTGTGATCATTTGGTTTATTTTGGCAAATGTTAGCTCTCTCATGGTTGCCACAGTTGCAGTAACGTCAATAGGAGAGAATTACTTTAACAAAGCCAGTGTCAATAGGAGCTGGAAAAATATTGCTTTGACAGATAATGCATTGATAATGCATGACAGACACATCAACTCTGCTGCACTGTGGCTGTTCATCACCTTGTGCAGTGCAGCACCAGGGATGATTTGCAATTTGATGACTTTAGCCATAGTTTGAGGCCATCAGTAGGACTCTGAAGAGCTATTCTGACCAAAAAATTCTATCTATCTTCCTCAAAGAGTGATAGTCCCCAAGAATTAGCCACTCTTTATATTGATTTTGTGGACACCCCAGATAAAATATACAGTCTTGATCACAATTTTTGAGGGCTACCAATTTTCCTGAGAGAACGTCTCCATACAGTGTGGATCTATACAGTTCCATAGGCAACTATGTCTTGAAGAGACTTATTGGCTAAAATTTTGAGATAACCAAGGCATTTTGGAAGTTACTTTTAATGTTCATATGGATTGATCAAATACTTAACACTAATGAGATGAAGGAAGACATCTGTATTATTTGTTAGTTTACTGTGAAATGGATCAACATTAAGCATGAGTTCAGCAATATGTGGTGGTGTTGGCTGTATGGAAATGTTTTACCAGCTATAGAAATGCTGGTCTCTGAATGTAACCCCTGCCTTGTATGTAGCTTAGGATTTTGGCCTTAGAGCTCTTCCTGAGCAGGTTAAACTAAACCATAAAAGGGGATACTTGTGCTCAAATAAAGTATGTTAGACCAATCTGGTTTGAGACTTAGATATTTACTTTGTTTTAAATTAGTGATCTGGCTTTTTATGTAGAAGAGATATCAGGAGCAAGTAGCGGTAAAATTTACCAGGGTAGGCCTGCCAATAGCAGCCAGTTGGCAGAGCATTAAATTGCAGTGGTGAATGAAGGAAACATGTTTTCCCTTTCTTCTAGCAGACTGAAGGAACACTATTTGGTGATGTTTGTTCAGCATATGTTCCTCAATAGGATATATGTCTCCAGAGATCTCATTAGAATATTTTATTACAGTACATGTAACAAAACTTTAGAAAATAAAAACTATTATGCTAGCTCATTTCCGCAGTGTCCATCAAAGTATTGCTACTATAGTTTTAGGAAATTATTCCATTGTCTAACAATTGTGGGGATGACTGTAACTTTTTGAGAGTGGAACTGTAGAGAAGAAGCTACTATTATTCAGTCTAACCTTTCTCAGAGAATTTTCTATGATACTGGGGAAAACCTCTGTCTGCATGCTGCTGGCAGATACCAGGATGAGGAACACTTATCCATAGCAGTCAACTCCATGGAAGACTTTTTAGAGGAAGAAGACTAGATACTAGTCTCCACCAACTGTACTGGTGGACACAAAAATGGAGGGGAAAAACCCCAACAAAACAAAACCAAAAACCAACACAAACCACCCTGCTCTTGAAATATACTCTTTCCTCTGGCTAGTGCCATTTTATCTTGAGGAATGACAAAAAGAATTGTAAACCTAACTGCAAAGTATACAGAGATTACTTCACACATCATTGAAGTATATCCTGTCTCTGGGGCAAAAGCTAGCAGTGGTTTAAGAGCATACGGCGATGCTGTACAGGAATTTCTTTCTGATACAGTTCCAACTCCTAGATGTAATTTCCCACTATCAAGTTCAGTGCTGGTGATGAAGCTAATGTTGCTGTTCTTATTTTAAATGTGCCAGAAGGCTCTTTGATAATCCAAAATATTCTGGGCATCTTGACTGTATCTTAAAATTGAAAGAATCTCTCTTCAGTGAGAGTAATTTCTGTAGAGTTCAACAGGGCTAGGTGGATATAGATAAACCATATTGGCCTATAACATCTGTGACAGTACTGTAGGAGATTGCTTTGCTTCTCTGTAGCTGGCCAGATAATTCAAATCAGCCAGTGCTTAATTAATGAGGTTTTCTTTGCAGTAAGACCGTGTTCTGGAGATGGCCAAGTACTGATTCACTTCAGATGTGAGAGAAATAAATCAGCACAAAGTAATATGGCTGAGGTTTTGGTGGGTTTATAGGTGTTTAACCGGGGAAAGTTGTGGTGTTTAGTAGTTTAGAAAGAGGGGTTAGAGTTCTCCAGGACCAGTCTACACTTGGTCTACTGTGATATGGATAGTAAAAGACAAAAAGCTGTAAGAGAGAAAATAAAAAATCCTGTCAGGACCTGTAATAAAAAATGAATCCCACAAGAATTTTGAAGTGTTCACTTAATACATTCCATGTGTTGTAGCTATGGCAGAACTTTTTGAGTCATGAGGTAACATTCCCAAGTAATTCCCCAAATTGGACTAACTGGCAGGGATAATTTTTTTCAGTCAACATAACTGTATTTATAAAGTTTGACAAACCAACTGTAGTTTACTTCAGGCTGTTGTATCTGGTTTCTTATGATATGTTTCACCAGTTTACTTGATAGCTGTGTTGCACAGAACTGGCCAAATCTAATTTACATACTGGAGGCTCTGTGGTCAACTGGAATTACGTCTTCCCCTTCTAATTCTGTGAACCTGAATTCACATGTGATGGGAGTTCAATTGAATAATGTGTTTTGTGGTCTCATTTACCAGCATGTCACCACAGGAAATTTGTCCGTATTAGACAGACTACTCAGATTTGATGGAGTCCAGGGCAGTTTGCATCCTCTGATCCAGAGAAGTCAAGTAGTGGAAGAAAATGGCAGGAGTGCAGAATGGATTACCTCTGATCTGGGTATCTGATAGTCACAACTGGTACTTGTACAGTAGACACTGCAAGCTTTGTTGATGTGACAATACTGTGAGGCAAATATTTTCCTGAGAAAGGACAGTTGTTAAAATTCTTTTATGTGCACATGATGGATTCTTTTTTCATCTTCTAGATTTAGTGAATGTCCATCTCTGTACCTGCTGTGATTGCATCTTCTAAGATACAGAGCAATATCCTCTCCAAGGCCAATGTAGATTTCCTCTGGTTCTGCATCAGGACATAATTACTGTACACCAGAAAGGAGAAATCATTTGTTCTATGGGGGTCTGTCATTTGATCTCTTTGGCTGATTTTCTTCAATTTTCTCAATGACAGTAGACATTGTGTACCAGTGACAGTACCCACTAACTTTTGTATCTGTGACTGGAGAGCCTGTAACCATATACTCCTACTATCACCCTTTCTCTGAGAGTATGTAAATATGGAATAGAAGAATCATAGAAAAATTTAGATTGGAGGGAATTTATGGAGGTCATTTAGTCTTTCCTGATCAAGGTTGCTCAGCTTGCCCTATTCAATTTTGGATAAGGAGGTTCAGGCACTTAGACAAGGATCTGGAAATCCTCAAGATGTAAAGTTCTCTGCCTCTCTGAGCAACTGTTTCATGCTTATTGTGAGGAATTTTTTTAATATATACAATTGGAATTTCCCTTGTTGCTATTTGTAACTGTTGCTTTTTTGTCCTTTCATTGAAGGACTTTGCTTCTGTCCATCAGCACACTTCTGGAAAGTCATCATTAGTCTCTTCTTCATCTCCTCACTCCTCCCTTCCTCTGGAGTGCTTAGCAAGTCTCATAGGTTTGGCCTCAGACTTTTCTACTGAATAATTTTCTTCTGGAGGGGAAAAAATAGCAGCCTTAAAATTATCTTCCCTTCGCGCGCCCCCCCCCACCCCCCCATCGTGGAATGTCTTTACATAAAGGATGCTAAATTCCCTACATTTTGCCTGCCCCTTGTCAAAATTGCTCAAGAGATGGAGAAGTGCACTAGGTACATGTTTTTAGGAAATCTTCAAAGGCAAATGAAACTGAGTCAAATCCATGCTACTCAACAGCTCAAAGTAGTGGAGGCAGCTGCATATTTTTGGGGTAAGAATCTCACTTTGGTACCAGTGCAAACCTCTCACTAAAGTTGGTGAAAGTCTACCATTTAAGAAAAATTTTTGAAGTAACACAGAGACTGCTTGGATGTTTTTCTATATATTCATGGTAAATCTTGATTTATAACGCAATTAAAATGCTTTTGTATGTACGTGTAATCATAAAAAAGCTGTAAAAAGTTGAGTTGTGTTTTTACATACTCATCTGTATGCTGAAAGAGAATCTTTTATATACGTGATTGTTAATATACCCAGACACAAAATCATACTATGGGATCAGCAGCAGATTATCATGTGCAGAGATTCCATTAAATGCCCTGGAAGGAATGCTCTCTTCTGCCAAAGTGTCATGGTTTAAGTCCAAATGGCAGTGCAAAGGCTAAGTGGATTTTTTTCACAGATGCACATTCTGTTGCTGGTGCTCGTGGTCTGCTTGTTCCAGACAACTCTGGACACTTGTACTTCTTGATGATCAACAGGTTGTTTGCATGGTTTGGCCATCTAGTTCCCTCAGCACCACAAAACTGATTGTTTGGGACAAGTGTGTGGTAGTTTTGCATTTATGTCTGTCATGGCAAAAGGTAGGTTAAAATTCACAGACTTATTCTAGGAGCCACGCTAGTTGCACATGACTCGTGTTAGCTGCTATGTGAAGTTACCAGGTTCATTAGCTGGCCCAGTCCATGCGCAGTCTCAGATCTCAGATATGGTTGTCCTTTTCTACAGAGTGAGGACACTTGTCCTAGTAATATTTCTCATATTAGAATTTCTATATAAAATAAAGTTGGCAAAGGTTTCTGTGTCGTGTTGGATAAAACCGATTCCTGTTTTGATGAAAATGAGTGGCCATTATGTGTTCACAAAATGCATGTTATCTGGACCGGGTCTTATCTTAAGAAAATATATACCAAGAGGGCAAAGAATGAATATTCTTACTGAAGTTATATGAAAAAAATTGTTAGAAGGAAGCAAACAGATAAAAACCCCACAGAAACTACACAAACCCCCCTAATGCCCCTAAAAACCACAACCAGAAAACACCCGAAAAAGCAAACCCATTTGAAGGCCAAACTGGAAACAATGAAAATTAAAGAAGAGTCCCCAGTCAGAGATTGGAGCCCTGCAGTTGTGGCCTCACTATGGTAAACTAAATCATCTGTACAAGCTGGTTCCAATAAACCATTCAACGTGATAAAGGGATGCTATTATATTACAAAGCCCAGAAGGCTCTGGTACTTCCACTGTCATGAATTGAATAGGTTAAAAGTATTTTAATGCAACTGGCATAGCTTTCTTCAGTGAAAACAGAGCTATAGACAGAAAAAAAAATACCCCTTTATTAATGTATATGGTAGGTCACTAGGACAAATTAGAGGGAAGTAATCTGGTTTGTTCCAATCATTCAGTACTGTGAAAACAGTTTAAGAAACTATGTAAAAGCAGCTGAGAAGCAAGTGATTTTTTTAAGAAGTCTTGTAATAAAAAGTTTCTCTTGAAAAATGAATTGCATGTTGGAGTAGAAGGGCCCCTGTCAAGACACAGTCATGTTTTTTACTTGAGGGAAAGTTAGCCCAGAATCAGTCTCTGGAAGGAAGACTCTGCGCCTTGCCACCTTGCAATTATTGTTTTATTCTTTCCTTCTTGGTTTCAGTACTAGTGGTGTGACAGAGGAGAGGGACTCTTGCCTGTGAATGATAATTCCTTTTCTGAAACATCCGCTCTTCTTGGAGTTCTGTATTGCCTCTGTGGTCATCTGAAATTCAGCAAAATAGGATAAAGACAAAACAAAGCCTGCGAGCCAAATGCCAGAATCCTTACTCAAGCTCCATTCCCTGCTTTTTGATGAAAAATATGTGAGAATGGGCTGCAAGGGAGATGAAATCACTGTGACTTTCAGCTCCTCACAGTTCCCTCTTGAGTGGGGTTAAAATCCCAGAAACCTCTGCCCTTAAAATGTGAAATGCATATCTTAGGCAATGTGAAGGCATCAAACATGAATGCTATAGCATTTGATGATAGCTCTGTGGCAGCACGGTTCTACCGAATTTGTCTGATGGTGTTTGTTTATGGTGTATGTGTAGAGGGATTTCCGGGCCAGGCAAGTTCCTTGGGTGTGGGGCTCATGTGGATGGAGTGACACAGGTTGTTTGTACAAGGACCAGCAAGGCGTGATTTGTACTTCAGCCTGTGTGGGCAAAAATCCCAGCATTCCAAAAACCCTTGAGCTTTTAATTATTTTCTGTTGAGAGTCATTTTTGCGAACTGGATGGATTTTGAGAAGGAAGGAGTTACATAGTCAGGGTGCCTTAGCCGTGTTAGGTGATCTGGAGTAACAAGCTCCCCTTACCAGTAAAGCCTTTGGAATTTTTGTTGTGAAAGTTTTTGAAGCCACAGGATGCTTGGAGGGATAGGCTGTAAAGACAAAGGAGGGAAAACACTGCTAAGTCAAATTTTTCTGTACAAGGGGGGAGCCCTGAATTTCTGTAGCTCTTCTGTAGCTGTCAGTGCAGCTTCTTAATGAAGGTCTAGGGTCTCTGCAGGTGCAAAAGGACACGACTCCTCCAAAAGCCCACCCCGCTTTGCCTGGCTACCTTGGATGAAGTCAAGCCTTTAAACACCATGAGGCTTTGTAGAGTACTATGATTTGGGTCAGGTCTCCAGGAGGTACAGTCAGTACAACTCAACAAATTTCTAGGAAGTTGCTCCAACAGATAGAGGCTGCACAATTAGTTCTTGGATTTTACTCTAATTCACAGAATCACAGCCAAAAATAGAGTCCTAAAGGTCTCTATTTTGTCAGTTATGTATGCTTAGGCATCAGTGGCCTTTACCACAAATCTGCCAGTGCAATCATGGCAATTAGTATCTTTTGTTTTCTCATGTTAATGATGAATTGAGACCTATCACCTCTCCTCATCACACATCCTTCCACAAACCCTTGATTCAGCAGTATTTGAGAAAGAAAAACAAATTCAAATATTAAGCAAAAATTCTTGTCACAAAATATATGGAATAAAAAAAAAAGACACAAAATGCTCTGTATCATTTACGATGTAATCTCCTGGCAATAGAAAGCTGGCAATGTGCTACAGTCATGTTTTCAATTACATTACTAAGTAATCACACATTAAAATCTAATGGCAAATGATTCTTTATTCCCAGGCTGCCCTGTCCAATTGTTTTCTAAATTGGTTTCAGGAATAAGGATGCAAGTATGACTGCAAAAATATTATTTATGGTTCGAAAGTCATCTTTTGTATATTTTTTTTTTCCCTGTGTGCTTTTGGCAGATAGTTCAGAATGTAGTTTATTATTTCTAGGGACATGTTATAGTTTGACAGTTAAAAAATGCTTAAACCTCATGATAAACTTGGTTGGATTGATGGATAGAGTTGTCATATTTTCACTGCCACCAAATATGTTGTTTGTCCTGTAGGAAATTAACAGTGTCTTAGGAAAGACCTGTGTTGGAATTTGGTATTTTTTGCCTTTCTCATGCACTTCCATTGCTCCTTCTCAGTGCCTGCAGCCACTGGTATGCAGTGAAAAGAATGTACAGGTTTTGTGTCTTAACAATACTAGAGTCTTCAAATATGACAAAATGTAGGACTTATGGTACTTTTCTTATTAATAATTAATAATAATAAAAATAAAAATAATTCCCTGAAGAATAGAGAACATCAAAGTACAAAATAATTTTCGAAGTTTTAAGAAGGTAAAAACTCAAATTGTAGTGGAAATTCATGCTAAACGTTTGAAGTTTTCCTTTATATTCCACTTTGTAAAAGTATATTTATACAGCTGACATTTTCTTTTCTCAATATCATTGTGTTTAAACATTTTGGAAGTACTTAATCTCATGATAGTTCTTAACGAACGGGTTTTTACATTCAACTGCATTTTTGCATAGAGCAGAAAAATAAAACACTTGATAAAGTCTAATTAATCAAGCCATCACACATTAAGGTCAGTGGAAGAATGCTGTGTCTCTGGTGGTTTCTTGAGTATTACTTGGTAACTTGCCACTTGGGTACAAAGAAGGAAGAAATGCAAAGCAGGCTTTTGTGAAAAATGTGTACTGTGAGGTCACGGAGACAAAAGAAGTTGTAGAGATCTAGTTCCATAGTCTGCTACAGACCCACTTGAAGCAGCCAAGACCATGAGCAGCAGCTGTCTGTCCATCAGTGTTTGATGCTCTGAGCATAGAACTTTGGTCTTGAAAAATTTAGATGTTTTGGATGGCCCAAATGGAAGTCTGTTTCCCTGTTGACATCACTCCCAATTTTGGGAAACCTTTCTGTGGTACCTTCAGAGAAACAATGCTGCTTTTTTATGCTGCTTTTAATATCAATGTGCATATATAGAGAGAAACAAAATACATTCAGGATTTGTATTGTGTAGAAAAGTATTTAACAAAGACACAACTGTTGTTGGGCTCCAGCTTATAGAGGAAATATATAAGAGCAATGTGAGTTTCTCTTAATTCCTGCTGCTCTTACTATTTCTGCCTCCTGTTCTCCCTGTGCTGTGTGGTGCATTGTGTGACACGGAGATACTGTGAAACTGATTCTTTTTTTTTTGTTTCATTCTTCCTATGCTTTAACACCAAGTGTGTCATCTGGTGGAAAAACGCTGCTACCAGAGACATAGACCCAGCAGGAGCCCAATGTGAGCACTGCCAAGCTGCCCCAGAGCCCAGTATGAGCCCTGCAAGGTTTGATGAATTCTAAATGTTAATTAAGTCAGATGGCTAGTTTTAGTTAAGACCATAAGTGGGTCTGATCCCTGTGAGATTTTGCTATAGTGAAAACGCAAGTACTAGAAATTACATTGCCGTAATGACTTTTACAGGGTCTGTGCACTGAGCCCGCTAACTGAGCTAGTGAAAGGGGCTGCTTGCTGAGTGGGAGGTGCATTATGAAGGCAACATTAGACCGTAGTAAAGATGATGTTTAATATAGAAGTGGAATTGGAACGAGTGTTGTTGTGGTAGATGGATCTGGTTCTTTGATTTGGCTGCCTCAGTCTTTGCTTTGTACTGCAGCACTTTATATGATTGTGGCTGCCAGGGCAGGCGACCTCTGAGTTTTAGGAAGGAAGCCACCACAATCAATCAAGCTGTGGGAGAAGAGTTTGTCTTGGTGGTGTTTTTCTTAATGAAATACCTGACAATTAGATGAAGATTTTTTTTCAGAAAGGACCCGGTGCTGCCCCTTAACTTTCAAATCAGGAGATAAAATGGGTTATTTGAGAAAACTGTTGTGTTTGGGACCCACAGCAGGACAACCCCGACCTTACTCCCTGCAGCACTGGGAAAGGAGATGTCTTGCAAACATGTTGTGAGCTATGCAATGTGGACTTTGAATGAGACTCTTACCGAGACCTTTCACCTAAGTCCTGAATTAAACTTGACAGACATAAGTAGGGTTGTGACTCAGTGCAAGTAGATAGCCTGAAAAAGTCCTGCATTATTTATTTTATTGGTTTGCTTTCGATGTAACATTTTACAGGTACAGTGGATTTTATGTGGTAAAGTGATCATTTTAAGGGTAATGCTATAAATACTAAGGTAAACAAGTGTATGAATAATTCCTTTAAGTGTTTCTGTGCCTTATAAGTGCTCTTGAGAGACTTTACCACTAACATGCTTCATATTGAACTATACTTAAGCAGGAGGTCTAGAGTATCTGCTTCTTGCCTTTATTGGGTCACTTCTTAACCTGAAACAAGATCGACTGAGGACAAACCCTAAGCATAAAAGAATAAGGTTTCTAAAAATGGTAATTGCTGCAAGTGTTCTGTAAAGAAATACTTTTGTTGTGTGATTTTAACCATATCTGCCTCTTCTAGTGAAAGAAGAGGGAGAAGAGAAGAAAATGAGGTTGGAAGTGTTCCAAATACTCTAAGCATAATTTACTGATGCTTGGTTTTGCTACAAATGTTCAGAAATTAATTAGAAAACTGTCCAAATTCCCTGAGAGTACACTGACATGTCTTTCACCAAAGGTTGTTGCTAACAGTGAGAAATTGTTCTGGTAGAGACTGTATTGAGAGTGTGCTAAGTGCTTACTGGTGTATCACCTTCTTTAGAGGTCCCCAGGCTTTATAATAATCCTGAGGTTTTATGCTAGGTGATGTACAAAGAAAATGGGGAAAGGGAAATCAGTAAGGGCCCTTGAAATGTGGAAAATCCGAAGAGGAAAATGTGTATGGTGTATGGTGTGTATGGAAACTGCACAGGTGCATGTGTTTTGTAACTCAGTTCAGGTTAATAATTTAACCTTGTCACTGCAGAAATGCACTGAGTCACAGAATTTTGAGTCAGCTTGAACTACAGGGATGTTTTCATGGGTGTCCAGGGGGAACAAGTTTACAAGTTTTGTACTAAAATGCTTACCTACACTTTAGTCAACATTTGTTCTTCCAGCCTAAGCAGATCTTAATTCCTCTTTTGGTATTACAAGCATAAAGATTTCACTTATGATTGCATTCAGAAACATTAAAAAATTGATTTGGCTTCATTATATATGGGGGATTTAATTTATTTTGCATTATTATGATTCCTAAAGAAATATTACACACGAAGATGAAGTATGTTTGAGATCTAATTATCTTGTTGTTATGGAATATATATATTTTTTTTCCTTGAGAGAAGATTCATAGCAAATGAATGAACTCATGATCTTGGAATAATATAACTTAGAATGGACTTTGACCTTAATAGACTGTGGAATAGTCTCTATATGCATCTTGCATTTTGGATTATGAGGTTCTTGTGATTACCATGTACTGTACTTGAAGTCAGAGATACTTTGTGTTTGGTAATTTTGGATTTCACTTCATAAAGATTAAAATCTATGACGTTGAGAAATGGTAAAAGCCTCCAGGGATATTTCAGATATAAGAAAGTGCAGTGAGCCTGTCTATATAACTGATCACACCTTGACTTAGAAGCTTATTCTGAAATCAATGCCACACAACGACACACAACATCAGGGGAAGTCTTCAGATGAAAATATAAAGTTAAGAGTGTTCAAAATTATAAATGCATGATACTTTCTTCAGATGAAAAGTCAGTTATAGAATAATAAAATTTTTTGTTTCTTTTAATTTAAAGAACATGACCAAAGATAACTAGAAATTGATTCAGTTGAATTGTTTTCAAGGAATCAAATAACTTATTTCCATGGACTTGCAATTTAAGCCTGTGGATAGGGCAGCTTAGCTGGTGAACACACACTTTCATATAAACATAAGCTGTTATCAAAAGGGGGTTTGTGTCCTCAAAATTCCCATTAGTAACTTCCTTTTAAAACTCATTTCAATATATCTTTTTTTTTGTTTTCTTTTTTCTTCCAGATTGTGAGTTGAAACATTAAAAAATACATGTAAAGAATGAAAGAATTAAAAAGAAAGGCTTCTGAGCTAAGCTTTCTTAAACTTTATACAGCTGCAGACAAAAATAAATTAATTTGTATAATGTGCATATATATACATATATGCACAAAGATTCTGATAAAGAAATAACAAAGACTTGTGTACTGGAAATGCAAAGGCTGGAAAGGAATAGTAATATGTGAGATGGTTCATCAGAGGGTCTGAAAGTACTTTGCTTTCAGAAGTAGTAGTTAATTAGTTCTGAAAATGCCCTTTATGATAAAGCTCATTTTAAAAAAGAGTATTAAGAGATCAAAAGTGTTTGTGACCATTTTAACTTATTCCTATATTCAGAAGATTTTGTTTCTTTTTCTCAATTGCATTCAAGGTAATGGCTAATTGTAAGCCATGTGCTCAAGTTACATGGGCATGAATATATAATTAATTTTTAAGGGCTCTTGCTGAATAGGTTTGCTTTTCTGATTCAGCTCTGACTGTGCAAAGTCATGATGCATTTCTATTCCACAATGAATATCAAAATCTCTCAAGTTCACCAGAAACAATTACTTTTTTTTTTTAATGATTATTAATATGGATCAGCTCTTTAATGCTGATTCTACTGTCTGCTTACGTATTGCTGTAAATCTGAAGTATCTTGAGTGAATTACAACATTAGATCATTCATAAAACTATACAAAAGGATTATGCTGACTTCATCCTATATACTCTATCTTTTCCTTGACTTATGTGGTCCCCATTAATTGATTAATTACTGTATGTTTATAGCTAGGGATTGAAGTAGTTATCATGCTTTTGTAGTAACCAGTTCCTTTTCTTGCTGATTCTTTTACTCTAGACAATAAAAGAAACTCAAAGTAAAAGCCAATGACTGTATATCCTGTGCATTAAGGTTGCCATTTGGTGGTCTAATTAAAAAATTCTGCCAGTTACTAACATAATTTCAAACAAAGTTTGATGGAGACCACTAAAAAGGCATTGTCCTACAGCCTGAAGGCAGAGATCATGTTCAGAAAAAATCCCTTTTGTCTGTGAGTGCATTGTTCATTCTTTGGAAATCTGACAAAGATATTTGTTGCTGACATTTACATTTCTGTTGAGCTGTAGGAAAATATTCAACACAATTGCATCCCACACGGGCAGACCTCTCAGTGTCCTGGAGTCCCAATGTGTGCAACAGCTTTTCCTGCATCATGTGAAGGGAGGAGAGGAGTGCAGGCATCTGGTCCCAGGGTGAGCACAGGCCTGTGTGATGGTGTGACAAGGGGGAGACCTTCCTCTTGGATGCACCCAGGGGATAGGACAGAGCTGTGCTGGTGCTGGCTGGGAATTCTGGGGTCCAGGACTGTTCTTGAGAGCAAGCCGCTGTTCTAAGGCACAGGTGACCTGCCTGATCTTGGCACCTCTCTCTTGCACTCTGGGCAGATGGAGAAGGTGACTGGCAGATGATATGTGGCACATCATATCAGGGGAGAGATGCAATGCTGTCCTACCAACAATGTGAAATACTGTCATTTGGGTTTTCTCACCATATCCTCTACCTGTGGGCTCTGCAGCCCTGGATCTTCAGTGTCTGCCTGAGCTATGACTGTGTCTTTTCCCAGCTCAGCCACAGCTGTGTCTGTGCCTGGCCAAGGGCCCTGTTGATCTGAACTGAGACCCATGGACTGATTTCTTGGTTTGACCTCCAACCTGACTTGTCACCATGGACCTTTCCCAAAGACCACAGGGCTTTGTCTAGCCTTGGCTACTCCACAGGACTTGATCTGACTTCCCAGCTTGACCTGAGACCTGCCTCATCACCTCAAAATTGCCTTGTGATCTCCTTTTTGAACCTGGCCACCATCCCTGGCTCTTGCTTTACTTGAGGACAATGGCACATGCCACATGCCTGGTGAAACCCTACCGTGCCAACCGTGTTAGCAGCCCCAGCTCCTGGCCCATTGTGCCTAAAGGCCAAGGACCTTGCAGCTTCCTGACACAGTGATGGCTTCTGCTCCTTGTTAAGTTTCCCTTGTGTGGATACAATTATCTGGAAAGGTGCTATATGACACCAAACTGAAGTTTACTTGCTGCCTTACAATGTACTTTTGTTATATTGTAGGACTTGAACCAGGAGAAGTAGGAAAACACAGTACTGGGGTGGACAAACCCCAGCTGTTCGTTAGTGCTTCTTGAGGTACGATTGTGCCTTTTATTGGAAACAATATATACAACTATTGCTCATTTCTATCGCAGCAAGAACTTGTGCTGGTTTGTTTTTTACACCTTGTCTCTCAATTGGCATGCGGAGGTGCACGAGTCCCTTCAGTGACCTTTAAGAAAGTGGAGGTGCCTCAGCTCAGTACCCCGAGTTAGACAAGTCTGAGTGTGAGCACTTTGTGTCATCACCCATTGCACATTTGAAACATCTCATAAAGTGGATAGGTAGATTTCAAAAATCTATTTTTTATTAATTTCAGTTCATATGTTTTTGTGCACAAAAACCCCCAACTGTATTTAAGATTTGGCTGAAAACCTGGCATAAATGTGTTGGCTTACAGTGATGGCAGCTCTCATTTTGTACTTTGAGAAGATGTTTGCAACACAAGGAAATCAGACTGAAGACGTCTGAGTTCCTGTGAGTGCTCATGACAGAAGAAACTAGATGTTTAAAGTGTTTCCACTGGAATAAAAAGTTACTGCAAGATGTAGACACAAGGGAGTTCTTAATTGCTGGTTAAAAGCCTTGCCTAGAGTTGTTCACAGTTGTGAAATAGTGACAAATCCCTGGTAATGGCTTTTCATCTGTGCATCCTGAAAAATATTGTAATACCACTTCACATAATTGAACTGGAAGATTATCTAAAATTCAACTTCATGCTGTCCTTACAAGAGTATAGATTTAAATATTATATCCTCAGTGTTCAGATTGCATAGGGCATGTTTGGAAATGCTCTCTGAAATAATGTATTATTTTCTGGTCATATTGTAACTTATCTGCAAATTTATTTCAAAATAAAGTCTTCCCAAATAGCTTATCAAAATCATACTTTAAAGTATTTAGTCCATATGATACTCCGTGTTAGATCCTAAAAACAATGTATAAGAAATAACCATACCAGTGCTAGTTGCTTTTTCATTGGAAGTCTACGGAAGTAGAACAATGTATTGGACATTGCATTTAATAGAGTTAATTAGTGTACAATGGTTATTTAATATGTTAATCAAGATTTAATCATGATAAAATAGACTAATCTTGCCATTATTCTGACATTGTAAAAGTGTAATTGAAATAGATTGGAAAAAAAATACAGTACATTCTTGTTAGTCTCTCAAAAACTGAGCTCAGTAGCACTGCAGTGCTCCAACACACATTTCAAAATTAGTTGTATTTAATCAAAGGAGGTTTAATTCAGTTAGTGTTTTACATTAAAACTAAGAGCCACCCACTTGACAGAAACAAGCTCAGCACATAATTCTGCAAGCATGATTTCTCTTTTAACTTGGTTTCCTGGGGAGGAGGCTGAGGCGGTCATTGTGTCTGCCTTTGTTTATTTTTCTTTCTGACCATCCTCATGGCATCCAAACTCTTGGAAATCTTCAGCCAGATTGGTCATAGGAGGAGCAGTTCTGAAAGAACGAAGCATCCATGAGCTTCAGAAATGTGTGGAAGAAGAGGGAGTTGACGCTAGCAGGTATGCTGACAAAGTGACTGCAAGCTGAGCTCACCCATTGGGCTCTTGGGAATCTGCACAAGACCAAGGCATCACAAATGCATTAGGGAGTTCTTTTGGGTTCCATTAGATGACCCAACAAGTACAAGTTCGTAGGAATCCAGACCCCATTAGCTTCATTGAGTTACTTACAGAAGAAGTTGTCTAAACTTTGCAGCAGGGACAGTTGTTGGTGGGGCTTTAATCTTGGTAGATACATTGATTATGCAGGCCAGCATATTTACCACAGCTTGCAATGATCTGTCTTCAGCTACCACTTGGGCTGTTTTTTAAGGGAAATCCAAGCAAGGATGCCTCACACTTGAGTTAAAGTACCCTAAGGATGCACACTTTGACCCGGACCATGGTGAAAAAAGGGAGAGGACCTGCAGTTTAGTCACAGATGCAGGGCAGCATATTTCATTGGGAAGGGAGGGGATGCTGTCTCACTTAGGTGTGCAGTAGCCCAATTGTACCAGCAGCCACAGTCTATAAATAACAGTACCAATTATAAATTTGTGATTAAAATCAATTATTTTCATTTCCCTCTAGCTTTTGGGGCAGTCTTCAGAGTTCATCTTTGGTCTGTCATCTGTAACTGAGGGGTTATCAATATTTCAACCATCTCTTAAAATAATTAAGTCTGATGCATTCATGACTTCAGGGTTGAATCACTAAGAAATCTGTAAAACAAGTAGCTGAACTTGTGATGCTCCAGATAACATTATCAGTGCTTCCAAATTTTCTAATATTATTGATTTCAGATTTTTCCCTGGTTTAAATGAGTAAATCAGACTGGTGTAAATGAGTCAATTGGACTGGCTACAAGAATTTAGAGGTCTGACTTTGTCCGTAAGACAAAATCGTGTTGATTTCCAAGCAGTGCCACACTTTTATATAGCTATGAATGCTATTAATATCTGTGTATTGTGAATTTGGTGTCTAATTATGTTGGCAGAAATACTGTTCTTCCAAGATCACGAAACTTATTTTTCCTATTTACTGTGTTTCTTCAAGCCGTGGGGTTGATTTTTCTTTTTTTTTTTTTTTTGATACTGATAAAAACTACAGTGTGGATAAGATCATACCCTGTTAAATTTTAGTTCTGGAGAATAATTTCATGCAGACTTTTATGTTAGAAGGCTCTCAGAAGGACTACATTGTAGGGAAGTTTACAGTGCTGTGTCTCTTAGCAAAGAAAAGTCAGATTTAGTGAGGTTTAGTGATGCTTGTTTCCTACTGATCACTTTTGATATGAGCTGAGCTTTGGAATATTTTCTGTGTTAAATTTTGTTATGAATCTGTTAAAGAATCATTCGTCGTTATGAGATAAAAATAATTGATGCTAATTTTTACAATACCATTTTAGCAGGAAGATCAACACAGAGCAATCAAATATTTCTGATGTGGGGTCCAATTTGACCTAATAGTGACCAAAACAAGAATCTGGGCCAAATTACATCCTGACACAAATAATGGTGCAAGTGATGTGAACACCTTGCTTTTAGTAGTAAGGCACCTGTTCTCAGAATCCTGAGCTATAACACTGGAGAACCCTGTGTTGTTTTTTCCTTCATCTCTGCAGTTCTGGCAGTCAGGGGGACCTTAAATGAAGAACAGGGAAATCTCCAGATGACCTCCCTTTCCCTGCAACAGTCTTGAGCAGCCAGAGCAGAAGCTCTGCCCCAAACAGTCTGTGTCATCCACTGATTGGGTGTGTTCTGTAGGGATGTTGCCTAGGTAAATTATGGCAGGTTTTGGCCTTGAAAAGCAACTGACATGGAATATTCCCTTTATACCAATAATTTTGAACCTGTTGCCTACAAATATTAATGGCTACTTCTGAGGACCCCCATTTCCCATGCAGGAGTGAGCACTGCCCCTGTAATGATTTTGTATTCTGTGACTTGAAAATGTTTTTTTTTTTCTGATTTCCGCAGTGCAAAGAATTTGGTGAAATTTTCAGTGGGCAGTGTAGAAACTCAAATTGCCCAAACATGTTACGGAACCTGAAGTACAAACATTTTATTCAGTCAACTGAAATATGAGGTTGTTTCAGATGATTGGGGAAATTAACAGGATACAGGGGTGTTCAGTTAAATGTTGGCAATAGAGTACTAAGATTCTCTGATATATAATTTTTCCTCTACTGAAGCTGTTTGGAAAAAAAAAAGCCCTAACAAATTGGTAAACTTAATTGATAAACTCATTGTTCCCCTTTATTTTGGGGGGAGAAAGTGATTTTTGTTATCTAGGTTTCAAAAATGACCCATATTATTTTCTCATTAAAATGTTCACTGATTATTTTCACTGAAATTTTAATTAAGTACGAATGTAGATCAGTTGCTAAATAGTCAATTTTCCAAAATGTTGTGATCTTGGAAGGGACAGGATAGCCCTGGTAAATTTAAAATATTGCTAACCTTTTCTTCATTTAAAACATATAGAATGGAAATGAAACTTTTATTTTCAAATACTTGAGACAGTTTTATAGGAAAAAAAAAATGAGATGCTTCAAACAGTTTGTGATAATCTCATATGGAAAAAAAATACATGTAGTTTTACTATTGTTGTTAACCCAGCTCAAGAAAAGGATAATTTTTGATATCGTGTAACAAAAATGGACTTGAGATTCAGAGCAGGCACATGACTGAGAGCCAAGGGGTTGTTTACCATTTATTAGGGACTTTCTTATATAGTGATCTTCAAAAGATCTCTGCATTTATTGCCTTCTGTTTGTACACCAACTCACTTTCAGATGGTGAAACTCCCAGGACATTGCTATTGTAAATACATGGAAGCACTTACTTCTGTATCCTCGTTATTTCTATCACTAGTTCAGAATCACAGATGTTAGCTCACGAATTTGAAGAGTAGCATGTCAAAAGCTAATAAGAAATATTGATTACCCCATGGGATTTAACCAGCAGAAGTTATGGTGAGAATTTTTGAAGAGAGAGTCTATTTTTTGAACAGTTATGGTGGTGGTGAATAATTTTAAGTTGTGCTTTTAGCTTTTTTTTTTTTCTTTTTCTTTTTTTGGTGACTTTGAAGGGATTTCAGTTCATGTGATTACAGAAAGAAAATGTTTCATCTGGTCTGCTTGCTTGTCTCCAGAGTATGTAATGGCTGTGAGGGCAGTGAATGTTACTGTAGTAACTGTGAGCCATTTAGTCCACGTGTGAGTAGTCAGAGGAGCTGCTGTGGCCAAGGCTGCTACTTTGATGTGACTGCACAGAAGTTCCAAAACCTGAGAGTGCAGAGAGAACCTCTGTAAATAACTGCATTACTACTCAGCAAGTAGGACCAGTAAAACAATCACATAGGGTTTTCTTTTTTTGGTGTTTTTTTTTTGTTTTTGTTTTTTTTGTGTGTGTTTTTGTTGTTGTTGTTTTTTGTTGTTTTTTTTTGTTTGTTTGTTTGTTTTTAATTAAACTTATTGAGCTGCTGGGCTAGGTGGACTGCTGTAGAGAGTCTAATAGAATTACAGGGATCTTCAGAATGAGTTGGAAGTGAAATTCCTCCAGCTTCATACCCTCTAAGTCCCGTTCTGGAGGTGGTGAATGCAGGGTACTGTGTAAAGGACCTGGAGCTGATACAGAAAGGGCAATCTGTCCTGTGCATGGCTAGTTCTGATGTCCCTGTGACTAGGGATGGTAGGCTGAGGTCAGTGAGAATTTTACTGATGGAGGTGCTTTACCTGAACACAAATCAGTTGAAGAACCACTAGCATTGCTTTCTGAGATAGGAACAGCCACAAAAGTCAAAGTTAAAGCTGGTTGAAGAATGTTTAGAATGTATTTCCTGCATTTTTTTTTTTTTTTCCGGGGAGATTTTTGTGGAGGGTTATTTTATCTATTTTATAATTTTTTTCTTTTTTTTCCATTGTGCTGCTTTAACTGTAGACATAAAGCACATTTTAGCTTGTGAATCATTATCTTATCCCTGTTGTCATCCTGTGAAATGCTAAGATACTTTGGCTGCATGATTGGTCACCTGAATTACATGGTATTGATGTTATTTTCATATCTGACAGCTTAAATGTAATGAGTTGTATATTCTGTAAGCCTTGAAGGTCTACTGGATCTGTCAGAATAATTTGATATATGTTTTTTCAGTAGTTTCTTTGTTAAGAATTTTTGGCCAGAAACATAGTATTCTATAGTATTCATCCCAAAAGGAAGGTAGAATTTTCCTTTTCCTTACAAAAAGAATTTAACTCACTGTGGAATACCATTCTGTTTTTTCATCTGCCAACTGGAGTAGAGGGCCTCAAATTTGCTTACTGTAAACAGTTGCATGGAGGAAACTTTCCTCACACAAATGCTCACAAAAACCAAGATCGGTTAACGTGTTTAAAGTGAAATTCTATTTACAAACCATGGCCATTTTTTTTCAGTGATAATTCAAGTGCTCTGTTTAAATTATGGTTCTTAATTCTGTGCACAAGTCTTGAATGTGACTGTGGCAACGAGATGGTGAGAGACCTGATTTTTGGTTTTGTTTGGGCTTTTAAATTTTTTTGTTTTGTTTTGGCTCATGGCTTGATACATGCATCATTGTTCCAAGATGAGGAGCTAAGGTACAATTACCTCTGGACTTCTGGTGTCTGAGAAGACACCGCTACTTCAGGACAGTGCCAGGATCCGGCAGGTTTTGCAGGAGCATCAGTAAGTCATGGCATGGGAAGGGCAGTGCGGCAGTAGAGGAGTTAAAGTAACTCGTGGAACCGGCAATCGCCCAAATGATCTAATTCCATTAAACTGGGAACTTGTGACACAGTTCTTAGTGACGAAGGGATAAATGAAATGCATGGCCACTGTGCAACTGCAGATCAATAATTGTCTTTAAAAAGTAAATACGGTCTCCAGCCACGTTTGACAGTGACTGGAAATGATCCTTTGGCAGCCGTCTATTTGCTAAACCCAGTGTGAACTGCCGGGGCTCGTTAGGGCTGGACACGGGCGGGGCGCTGGGCTGTCTCCGCTGGATGCAGTCGGGTTATTAACACCGGTCAGCGAAAAACAACTCCCGGCCAGCTGCGCAGGGACACTTGTCTCTTTCCGGGATACTGCTACGAGCCTTTCCACCTTTCAAAGCAGCAAGGGTAACTCCATTTTCCCCTTTTTATTTAATTTTTTTTTGCTCCCCGCGTGCCGGGAGGAGCGGGACGTGCTCGGCCGGTGCCGGCAGGTGGCAGTGTGGGCGTGCGGATGGCGCCCGCCGGCCCCCGCGCCGGAAACGAGCCCCCAAAAAATGGCTTTTTGCCTCAGAAGCGTTTATTAAGCGAGCCCTGCGCCGTGGGAGTGTCAGCCCGCCAGGTCTCCTGAAAGAAGCCAGCAAAACGCAGGTGCTGCTCTGCAAGTGCACGCTCCGAAACGGGGCTGAAAAGCCTCTCGGAGGAGAGGGGGGAAAGGAAAGGGAAAGAGAAAAAAGAAAAAGAAAGAACATATGTGTGCTATTCATTTATTCAGAGCCACGCACTCTGCCAATCATCCTTTACATCACTCTGTGCCTCGGGAAAAGCTGCTCAGAAACAATCTTTGTTACTCGAGAGAACCAGGCTTGTGCTTTTATGCCACTTGGAGAAAGCATAAAACATTTTGTCCCTGATGAAACTCGGCACGCACAAATCGATTAGGAGAAGATCTGAAACCTCTGACCCTTGCAGATTCAGACCAATCAAGGCTAAACCCTCCCCTTACTTTTTCTTTCTTGCACTTTACAAATAAAGTAAACATAAAACAAAACCATGAGGAGGGAAAGAAGAAGGAAAGTCTGAACTGACAGCCCAGGCTCTGGAGAAGGGTTTGTCTCAGCTGTGCCGTTGTGCTGTGTGGTTGTAAAGATGCTGTGTGTATGCTATAGACCTTGAACAAAGTCAGTGCAGGAGAAGCGGTTTTTAAAAAAATTATTTCATTTGTAGCTAACGAAAGCTTGTCCTTAACAGAAATTACACTGTCAGCATTAACAAAAGGGGTGCAAGATCTTTTTTCCTGAAGGGAGATCACAGAACCCCATGGAAGAGACCAAGAACCCTGCCTTGTGGAAAGCCTAAGTGTGCTTGGATGTGCAGCAAGAGCCACACCTTGGGAGGACAGGAGGGGTCCAAGTGCCACTCTGGAGAGTCAATCATGAACACTGGTCAATTCAGATTTCTTTCTTCTTTAGTGAGGCTAGGTGGAGGTTGTTAAAGGATGATATAGCAACCCATAGAAAGGAAGCAATTTAGAATGCCACTGAATGTATTGATCCCACAAAATCGAAGAGCTATGCTGCATATTTTTGATTATCATATATTGACGTCTTATAGTTAGTTTACTTAAAAAACTGTTATTGCTTATAATTAGGGTGGGGTATATTCTCATTCAATTACTCAAGTAATTAGGTTCATAGCTAGTCTTATGCTAAACCTTTCATGCTTCAGTGATCTTTATTCTCCAGTTCAATACATATTGAGCTGGGACCACTGCCTTTCAACTTGGTTTGCCTAAAAGCCACATTAGCCCTTAACTCCAGGTTATCTAATATTGAGATAAAACAGAGGGCTTAGTTGTGATGTAGGATTTTCTCCTTATGAATTTCTGAAAGAGACAAGACCTGGCACGGTTGCTAACAGGCATCCATGCTGCACATTGCGCTCCCTCTATTTCCTGTTGATTGCTGTCTTCACTTTCCATGGGGAAAGTGTTTGTGGAGGTATAAAAACACTAACAGACCTTCAGAGATACTCTAGATCTCTCCTCTGGACCAGCCAGGGATCATATACCAAAAGCACTTACAGCACAGAACTGTTTCTTGGGCCTCTTAATGCTTTTATCAGCCCCTGCCCAGAGGAAGGAATTTGCCCCGTGGGGGAGGATTCTCTCTGCCACGCCTGTGTTGTGGATTTGGGGATTTGTTTGTGAAGCCTGTCAGTGAAACTCACCTCTTAGTGAGCTCATGATGTGACGGTAGGGTGGGATGGAAGATATCCTACTATACTTCGCAGACAAGCCCATAATAAAATCCTTCTCACTTGTTTGTTGTTTGTTTGCTGTTTTTGTTTCTTTTTCTTTGTTCGTTTGTTTGCGGGTTTTTTTAATTTTATCTATTATAGGTCTTCCCAGTTTATAGTTTTTGAAATGCCAGGTTTTCACTGAGTAGCTTTTGCAGGAATAAGAATTTTAAAATGTCTTTTGCTGTATTCTGAGTCACAGGCATGATCTAGGAGTATCTGAGAGTCGTCTAGAAAGTCTAGTGCGTTGTGGAAAAATAATCCTGGGCTTGAATCTTTGCATCATTCTCCATTTAAGGCCAGTGGGGATGGGGAGCTGTGCCAGAGGAAAACCAATTACTTTAAAATACTGAATATCCCTAAACTCAATATTGTTCACTGTCCGTGTGTACTTAGAGAATTAGTCAGTTAATAAGTTTTGCATGTATGCTTCTGAGGGTAAATTTTTTTTTTTTTTTTGTCTGGAGTATCTTACTTCTGCCCTTGACAGGAATAGACTGCACAGGAGGTTCTTAACCAGCAGCCAAAATAGGGACTTACATGTTTTTGTAAGGTTAGTCATACATCTGTTTTGGGTAAAATTGTTGCAGGACTGGAATTTGACCTATAGCATTGGGCTCTTTGTGTGACTTGTTTGGGCTGCACTTATAATTTGGTTTTGTTTATGTTAATCTGTAAATTCTAAAAAGAAAATTTACCTGAATACAGTGCTCTTGTCTCTTTTTCTGTCTGCTGGATGAAATCTGAAAATAAGAGGGAAAAAACACAGGTATTTGATCATGGCCATGAAGGAGACAAAAGCTCTTGGATTCTGGGTATGGAAAGCTTTTCTTATTCCTTTAGTGATGGGCTAGTCTCCAAAAACCTGTGAAGTGTTCAGTTTGCATAAACAATCTAAGATGGATGTTTATCTGAGGCTTTTCTATGGCTCTTAGGGGTGGAAATGGGTTTGGGAAACTTAAGAAAATGAGCTCTTTGTGCTCTTTGCATTTGGTGTGGTCAGGAGTACCACAAGAACAGGTTTTTTTCCCAGTAATTTGGCATTTCAGCTTCCTGTACTGGTTCCACCTCAAGGTGACTGATACTGAAGCAAATGAAAGGGTCTTAAAGTGACATTGTGAAGAAACTAGAAATAATTTAAAAACTAAATTTCTGTCTCAGCTTCCCTTAAATGACAAAGTCCATCTTCAAAATTTTGTCTGTGAAGGGATTCTTTATGCACAAGGGGATTATACCCTATATGGGAATACCTGGGTAGTTGCTGGGCTTTAATGGTAGATGAAACATGATATTACTCTATTTATTAATTTATTTTTCAGTTTACATTTCAAATTTTACTCGGTTCTACCTTTACTGATATCTTTAAAGATATTGGGGGGAGGGGGGAGGTCAAGGGTTGAGTTTTGAGTCTTTAAAAAACCCAAAAAACTCAAACCCAAACAGTGGGAAGTCAGTTTCAAGCTGGACTGTCTATGTGGCAAGACTATTTTACTCAAGTAGATTCTTAGTTTTGTTTGCTCATTTTAAACTAAAATAAAAGCTCTGTTTTAAAAAAAAATCACTTACATATTCCCATTTCCTGATGTGTTGGATCACCTAAACTGCAGGACATTGTAGGGGTATTTTTACACTGCCTGGCTTTTGGTTTGATTACTCAAAAGCTGTGCTGTTGCTCTGAATCTCCAAGCTCCAGCTCTGAGCCAGTTTGAGGAGCTTGTCAGGCTGGCTGTGGAAAGCTGGATGATGTAAGTCAGCTTTTGCTCACAGGTGGAAAGCACCTTCCAGGTGCACAGGAAGGACTGTTGGTGAGGCAATGCTGAAGGGCTGCAGAAACTGCCTAAGCAGGGTGAGCATCTGACAGGGTGGGTGAGAAGTCCTGAGCTGCAGAAAACTCTGGAGGAGTTCTCTAAAGCACCCTTGTGGATACAAGCCTCTCTGAATTGCATCTCATTAAAAGATCCTTAGGCATATATAGATATAAAGTAGGCTAGGTATATTTCCCATGATGAGCAGCTTCTAGGCATTAGGGGGTGGTCCATAAATTAGGTATACAGCAGTAAACACCAACCAGTCTACCACTGCAGGCCTGAGTGCAGCCAGCCTGTTTCAAATCAGTTTGTATTATCAGTGAAAATCTTTTTGGCACTTGTTCATTACCCTTTAAAAAGGGTATTGAAGCCAAAAGGAGATTTTCCACTGTTTCCTTTAATGTCATCTGTTTGGTTTATGAGGAATGACTCAAGGAAGTTTTCTTCTAATTCAAAACAAACAGTCTGCTTACACATGGATTTGTCTGTCCTGGGGAGCCCGCACACATCAGGTGTTACAAGAGTGGAAATGATTTTCAGAGTCAAGTAGAAGAAAGAGAAGCAAAGAAAAAGAGGAAAGAAAATGTCTTCTAGGAAGCCGTGGATGTTGATAACTTTTCATCTCTAACCTGTTGTAAAGATCTGAATGTAAATTAGACCCATTATATGGAGTACTGAGGTAGTAAACTATTAGTTAGTTAGCCCTGGGTTCCTCTCTACTTGGTAAAAAAAGCTGTATTACCTCAGAGGACAGTTCAAAGCACCTTGGGCAGGAGCCTGCTTTGTGTTCCTATGAAGTGAATGATTTCTCTCTGCTGACAGCTGGCCTGACTGTGCTGCCCAAAGTTAGGCTGTGTGTGCTCCCTTCATGTCTCCCTGTTTTGTGCAGTAAACAACAGCTCAATATTGCTTGTACTGAATTGACTCCTCTCTTCATCACAAATGTCTTTTGTGTGTAGAGTGTACTTCCAAAATGCAACTTGAGAGTTTTCTGGCTCTTACTGTTGTGTAAAAGTTTCAAATAAAGGAATAACTGGTAAGAAGACACATAGCTTTAAGAAGACACATAGCTTAGTGCTGAGCAGGGTAGGAGCAGCTTTTACAATAGTGATACCAACCAGCTCAGGTTCACACTGGCTCAGTCATGCTGTTAAGATGCTTCCACCTCATGTTTGTTGGCCCACATGAAGGGGGCTTGAATATAACTGGTAAGGGTTGTTTGTTAGGCACTGAGGTTTAGTTGATGCTCCGTAAGATATAAAATTTACTTAATCCCTCTAAAATTTATGAAAGGAGACACCATGCTCTAGGAAACTCATGAAAAAAAAATTAAAATGGGTTATGGAATATTGTACATAGTTATTGAAAAACCTCAGTCATTTTCAGAAGCACTGGCAACTGGTGAAATAAACACCCATGGGACCTAGAAAAATGTTTATTGGGTGCTTGTTAAAATGTCTTTGCAACCTGGAAATAAAGAGAACACATCTAGTTTGAAATGAACATTTATAAATACTATTCTTAAGGACATTACCTTATGTGGACCAATGTTTAAAGCATATTTTAAAAGTAAAATAGTAGACAAATGAACAACAGGTAAGTGTATGCTTACATGCTGAATACAGTATGGTGGATTGAAAGAATCAAGGAAATCTGAGGCAAGCTTTTATATGGACTGGACAGGTCAGGGAGAAGACAGTTCCTGATGTTAGGTGTGTTATAAGTGAGGTGAGTGGATAGGAATTTCTACAGTGTTGTTACAGTGTGTTTTCTGCATATATGTACAATGTGTATATATATATAAATAAATATATATATAAATAGATATATATATATGGGCAAAATATAACTCACATACTCTTCTAAAATCTTGTGTCAGTGATGAGATCAAACTCACACAGCAGCATATCAGTCCTTCATTGCTAGGAGTGTTGCAGACCTCTTAATATCAAAAATTCTTGGTCATTGTCTTGGCCCTGTGGTATTGGGACACCATAAGTTGCCTGCTTCACAACTGACAGGTTAGAGCTTTCTGCATTTCAGTGTTGCATAGTGTAATCAATAAGGGCACTACTTCTTGTGTGGCCTTAGAGGCGGTTAAAAACATATAAAATAAAAGTAGTGAAATCCAAGTTGTTTTCATTCTGCAGCATTAGAGTTTTCATATGTTATTTTAAATGTGAAATACAATTCTAAAGGTGATTTTTAAAAAGAAATTTGCAAATGTTTCATAGAATAATGGGAAATAAGTCTGAGAAATATCAAGTAGAATCAAGTTTGTCTGAATTGGTTTTGACAGATATTTGTCTAACATCCCAATGAAAACCTCCAACTGGAGATTCCACAATCACTCTAGGGCTTCCATTTTAAGGCTTAACTCTTCCTACTATTAGAAAGTTTTCACTGTTTTCTAAATCTCACCTGCTGAAATAAAAGTATCTTACTACTTACCCTGCCAAAGTGCACAAGTAGAATGGATTATTCCCTTCCTCTTTGCAAAAGTCTTTATTTCTCCCTTAATGTATAAAATGCTTTTCTCTTTCTTAAAATAAGTTCTAGGCATTTGATATACATGTTCCTGTCGAACATGTTTGCTACAAAAGCTGCAGTGCCTTTGGTTTAGTCATGTTATCCTAAGCATTATGTCTCCTGTATATTTCCTGTGGTGCTGCTTTTCCCACTCTCCGTGCAGACCGATCCACAGTCAGTTCCTGCAGTGATTTTGCTCACAGTTCCTTTCTAAACTGCCATAATACCGTATTCCCAAGGCATCAATAAATCTGATGTATTTTGACTATTTATCTTGCAGGCAATAAATATCTGTTTACAAAGTGTGTTTCGTGAATTCGCTCAAATTACATTTGGGCTGCTGCAATCTTGGAAAAAAAAAAGAGGCGTTAAAGGTTTGATGTGGGAGAACATTGCATTTAACTTCAGGGGAGAGCTAAACTTGTGATTCTGTCATCAGAGGTGAAACAGCAGAGCCCTATTTCTTGCTAACGTTAAACCATTTATTCTTATTTACCTGTCATTTTTATTACAGGCATTCAGTCTGATGCTCATGACAAAAAAGTTCAGACATGCTTCAAAATGAATTCGTTGCATACCGAGTGTAGAAAACTATACTTTATGGATGGTAGCTGGAGGTGACTTGTGGTTTACCACTGATTATAAATTATTTAAAGGGAAATATATATAATTGATATTCAGAGCTGATAGCATCAATATTTATTGGAACATACTCTCATCTCTGGGTTTTTGTTTTTTTTTTGTGGCTATAAGCATGTGGATTAACCCAGGCATGTGGCACTTTGTACCTTGATGGGCCCAACAGCTCTTCGTTTACACTTGATCTGTCAAACTGCTATTTATGCAAATATTTTTAGAAACAGTGTTAAGTTATAATTGGGAGTATACCTTTTATACTATTGAGATGGCATGATGAAAAATAAATTATTACTCTCTAATAACACAGTATTTCCTCTAAGGAAAAGGGTAGTTCCTTAAACAGGTAAATAGGACTTACTCAAGTGAATCATGCACATAGATATAAGAAGCCAAATTTCTGAACCTATATGTAGTCTCAGCATAAATTCATCCCTCTCTTGCATTTGTCTGCAGTAGCAGACAACATTGGTATTCACAAGTATTCCTAAACCTAGCCTGCTTTGATCCCTTTGATTGTACACTCTAAGACTCTTCTGGCAGATACTACAATTACCTTTTTTACTGTCTGCCCATCCTCAGCTGAGCAAGTGAAGCAACTTGCTGTGGTGTACCTTGCTGAAGCTGTGAAAAGAAAAGTCAGTATTTGCAATGTGGACTTGAGCTATGGCCCTTGCTCATGCTCTGGGGGACCACTGCAGAGTGTTCCATCTTCCTGTTTTCCCCTGTTTTTTCTGTGGTCATGAGAAGAGATTTTTGTGTTTGTTTGTTTTGGTTTTGCAGGGTACAAATTGCATTACTGTCTAATGTTAGATGTGTACTTTCCCTTAGACTTCAAGGCAATAAGTGAATAAAAACAAGTAATTTTACTGCATAGCAACAAAACGAGACTGTCCTGTGGTCTTTTGGACACCGCGCTCCCATGCAGCTCTGCCAGCCATCAGAGCTAAGGTGTTCAGCTGCTGAGATCAAAGTGGGAAGATGGGCTTTAGCCACTGTTCACAGTGTCTCTGTTATCTCAGAAATAAGAGAAGAGTTGATATTTTCAGCCTGCAAAGTTTTTGATATTTAGAAGTGTAAGGGAATGATATATGATCAAAGACTGCACAGGGCTGAAGTTATAGAAATTTGTGTTTAATATATGAATCAATATTCCTTCTGTTTAAACATGAAATCTGAACTTCTAGCAGAAACTAAAGCACAACTCTGGGAAAGTGCTGAATCGTTCATGTAGGGTGATGCATGGTCCAGCTTGTGAACTTCTCTCCCGAGGCTACCTGAGTTAGGAAATGATTCCTTCTCTTCTGGATGTTTCAGGTCCATGCTGCTGCCTGTATGCTGGCAAGATAACACTAAGTGGGTCTGGAGGATGAGTGACACACCTCAGGTTACAAAGCAGAACAGCAGTGTTGAGAAAAGTAGGATGCCAACACATACTTGAGATACTGCTTAACAAATAATATCCTTATGATTCCTCGTTTCTGCCAGAAAACATGCATGATATTTTACCTGCAGCCTGGTTGGTTGATGTGTCTAGCTTATGTCCTAACAAAGCAAGAGAAACATTCAGTGTGTAGCGATCCTTTTGCTTACAGTGCTGATTTTAACTGCTCTAGGTTTTGGCACTCCAGTGTGACCCACTTAGACATCATCTGGCCTTTATAACATGATTATCAGGGTCACTGGAAGTGATTTTAATGAGCCACTGAGTGTCACTAGTCACTACGGAATGTTTTGAGAACATATGTGCAAGACAGGGATCTGGACAAATAATTTTGGAACAAATTACCTGTAACCTCTAAATCCACTTAAGTGTTGAAATGGAATGAGCAACTGCCAGGCTGGTTGCTGCATTTCTGGTGCTGACCTTGGGCAGTTTAACATGCAACTAAGTTAAGCTATAATAAATTAGTCTGTTCTGTGTTTTCCAAGTTCCAGCACAATAATGGGATCCCATTATTTCAGAAGTTGTAATGCAACAGCAATAAAAAGTAATCAATACCATAAGGGAATCTGCTAATTAAATAAATCATAGAACATCTGTGAATATCCAGATAGTGTTTTGGCCCTATGTATTTTCAAAACCTGATTATAACTGTGGAGGAAAATATGTGACAAACAAAAAAAAGGAAGGGAAGTAATTTACAGAAAATGAGCATAATACTCAGAGCTGTTTGGAGCTCTCTTATGAGTTAGGTTCAAAACATGTCTGATGAGATATGTTATTTCCTAGTCAGGTAACTCAGCAGTAACAGGCCACAGAACATCCTCTTGGCCATATTTTTGACAAAGAAAGTGGACCCTTCTTAACAGTTGCTTCAAGTATTCAGAAATGAGATTTTGGTACTTTTTCCCCATCATTGGACCTTGCTGCTTTGTAAGGTCTATGTGCCTTCCCGTGAGATGCAGATGTAACCAGGTATCACTTGTATCATAGAGATATCATGCATCATACCTTGGCCAGATTAACTGATATGTCACTGTCACAGAGAATGCTGTGATATATCATGCTGAGACAGGCATGTGCTACAGGTGCTACATATCATGAAGTCCATGAAAACCTGGCATTCAGTCAGTATAGTGTCAATATTGCCTGGCCTCATAGTATGCTTTTTTTTTTTTTTTTGAGAAGGAGGAAGAAGGGTGAAAGTAATACAAAATTGGAACAGTCTCCTGTTATTTGGGTGAAGGAGAAATAAGATACTGTCTGAGGGTCTCTGTAAGCTGCCTCTGTTTGGGGGCCTTTCACTGAGGGCATATTCAGGAAAAACTGCCTCATAAAACTCTTAGGCAAATCATAGCTATAAATCATAGGCAGCAAAACAATTTCCCCCAAGCCAATGGCAAATCGTTGCTATATCTTGAGTGTAAATTACTAACAATCAGCAACACACCTAGGAAATGGAGCAAGTCTACAGTATATTTACGATTTATCAGAGCTGAATATACTTTTGACAGAATTTAAGATCTCCAGAAAAACATAAAGAAATAGGTTTGTCCCTTAGGTTGTACTTACCTACCTTTCCTGGGGACCTTCCTGCTGGTGCAGGAGCTGCTCAGTGCTACCTTTTTTATTGCTCATTCTCAAGTCTGAGGCAGTTTTTTTTTTTTTTTCCTTTCATCAAGAGATATAATCTGTTAGACAAGATAATTAAATGTGTATGGGCTAAATTCTATTCTTATTTACAGAGTCTGCTGTAAATCTGAACTCACTCCAGTGACTGCAAGGGAGTTATTCTAGATTTATGTTATTATAAATGGGATCAGAATTTGACTTGTATAAATGAATATTAAAGAGGGAAAAGAACTGTTCATGTTCACACTCCTAGCCTCTGGCAAAGGCTAACTTAACTTACTTAGCCTTCTTCATTGAACATGGAGAGGTTCAGTCACCACTACTCTTTAGGAAGGATTGAACCTGATTTTTGAGCTTTCAGAGAACCAATCATAATTATTAATTAATATTAGTGGTAATTATAAATGTGTTACTGCCAAAAAAAGTCTAAAGTAATTCTGACTTTATCTCTGGTTCTGCATTCATCTTTGGTAAAACTAAGGATCAGTTCTGTGCTTCAAACACCTTTTCTCCTTCTTAAATTATACTTTCCTGTTAATATTGTTGTGAGAGGCACACTGGCAACTAGGTGATGGAGGTACGCCTTATTATGCAAGAAGTCTGTATTTTTTACAAATTAGCCCACTATGTTGCTCAAAGTTTCATGCCACTCTCTTGCCTTGGTGTCTCCAAAAAGTCCTGGCTTAATTCTTAAACATTAGGCTTTCAGTGGGATTGAGCAATGGTTGGCTGTACAACATGGTAGAATGCTGAATTATTTAATACTTAATGTTATGTTTTCCCCATTTTTGCTTTCTTTACTGTAGTGGAGAGCAAGAAAATGAGTTTAACATGCATTTTTAGTAAACATTTTTCTGAAAAGTATTCTTTTTTTCTTTATACTGTGGTAAATCAGTCTCCACTCAACTATAACCAGCAAATTATTCATTTTGAGAACTGGGGATTGTGGTTGAAGACTTTTTTTCTCCATCCTGTGATTTCAGGTACATAAATCAAAATCACTTCCTCCCCTGCCATGCCCCTTCCAGTAAACAAAACCTAGCTATTAGAAAGCAGGAAAGCCAGATTCATCTCAGTTAGCATTAAGTTTTGGAGAAAGATGAGTGTTTTTATAGAACTCAGATATAAGTGACTTCATTATTCTTGAAGAATATTTTTTCTCCCCTGACAAAGAAGGGGTCCCACAGTAGATACAGTCAGTGCCTTATTTGTTAGTTGCTATGTGCAGTGGCTCCAAAGTCAAATATTCCACCCCTTTCCAATTTGCAAATAAAAAATAAGAAAGTAGGTAATGCTGGATATTTTTGTTTTACTGTTTCCCATTCTTTTTCTCAGACGACTGCAGTCTTCTTTTGTGGTAGTATGTGAAGATATAAATTAGGTGCCTTCCAAGTAAAATCATATTCTACGGTGAATTGGTAGCTGATTTGTTCAGAGGAAGACCTGAGATGTTACACGAGGATAAAGGAGGTTCAGGTGTCTGATCCTGGCATTGTTTCAGATAGGGAGGGGTGAGGACTCACCTTTGTAAGTGGTACTTCTTCCCTTGGGTTTTCATCTCTGACTTCCTCACTGTGTGACTTAATGATCCTTTTCTTGCACCTGCCCACCTCCTTATTTTCTTCTTCAGCTGTACTTCCACAATTTTACTGTAGCTATAGACTTTTACCACTTAACTATGAGTAGCCTAAAAACGAAATGATTTATCTGAACATGTATAAACTCCATTTGATCTTGAATAAAATGGACTTGTGTCAGTAGAAAGCCAGATTAGCTTTTTTTTTTTTTTTTTTTAAATGAAGAATAAGCATGGTTTCTGTCTTGGTTTTTCTCTCTTCAAATAGTTTGATTAGTGCACTTTTAACATGGAAGTTTCTGAGAATGACACAAGCCAAACCATGAATAAAACCTGTAGGCTGACAGAATAACTTTCAAAATTAAATGTATTAATTTGTGTAGGAAAATGTCCCTATCACATTGTGTCCTTGCTCACAGTCAAACAGATGCCCTGTCATATTTTTCCAGTAAGAAAGTAATCCCCTTTTTAAATCAAACCAAGACTGGCACTTTGTTGAAAGCTGTTAAGTGATTTAGAATATAAATTCACCTATACAAAAAAAAACCTTATCAGGTCTTGAATTCCAGTGTTTATTCTACTTGTCAGTATCCGTTAATGTATTCCCTTCTAGAAGCAGAACAATAAACCCCTGATGTCATGCAAGGCAGGAATGTAGCCAGTAGTCATCTCGGAGCTTTAATGTACTCTGTGAACATTGGAGAAGGTTTGGTGTACTTTTTAAAATCACCTAACCATTTCCTAGCCAAGTAATAAGACAAAGTGTGGTATATCTTATATATTTTATCTGAGTGAAAAAATCAAGTAATTGTCAGGGGGGGAAATCACCTGTCAGGTCCAATGTACTTCTAAAATATACCTTTTAATTCTTATCTTTACTTGATGCTTCACCCTCATTAATAGCAATGTGATTTTTGGGTAACCGATGCTGGAGCATCATTTTCAGTTTATCAGTGCACAAAAAAATGATAGCAGATACATTTAATTCTGAATTTGTTGACTTGAATCAATCTGGTGCTATACTCAGGTACCTCTGCATTCATTCTTTGTTCATCTTGCTTTCAGTTTGATACACAGCTTGGTGTTTCACACATGTATTGTCAGAGTAACAGGTATTTCTTTTAAAGCTCCTTTTATGCAAAGTGCAACTAATGTAGTTTTCTTCAGATAAAAACTTGGAGTCATCTAAGTGTGATTCTCTGTCATCTCAGACCATGAAATCAATGCAGCTTTGTGTGTCAGTCTTCTAAGATTTTAAGTCTTGGATATTTCTCATACTTTATGTTGATTGAAATTCTATTCACATAAATGTAGAACACCAGCAAATCTAAGCAGTGATGTACTAAACATCTGCATGACAGATTATATTTGGTGACACCAGAACATGTTTCAAAAAAGTAAATGCTAAAAACATCTATAGCTCCTCAGAAGTCCAGTTAGTTGCAAAACCCATTACACAGCTGGCTTAGTGATACTGTACTTGTTTCTTCATAGCTATCTTTGGTGCAATAACATTTAATTTGTCCCCTTTCCCCTCCTCCTCTCAGGTAACAAGGCTGCTCTCCTTGAAGATGGCAGGCCCTAGAGGAGAGATGAAAGTTGCCTGTTGTAACTGCAACTCAGAGGCTCTGAATAAGATAGAATTTTGGAAGTTGTTTTCACAATGCAAACTGTTCATTTGTGAAAAGTCAGACAGGTTACAAAATCAAATTGCTGTACAGTCTCCCAGAAATTCCTCAGTATCTAAATCCTGAATATCTGTTGCTGAGATGAGAGGTTGGACAACTTCTTTCAGGTGCAAGAGCAGGGGCAGCAAGCGCCACTCTCAAAGGCAAGGTTATTTGAGGAGGTTGCTGGGAAGGATGCACACTGACCTCTAATGAACATTTTACCATCAGAAGTTCTTATTGGATGATCAGGGCAGACAGAAGGAATATTATGCTGAGTCGAATGATTCACGTTATCCATCCACTCTAATATATTTACTCCAAGGCTATGCAGTTAGCAAGGCCATTTCTATGGACCTTACAAGACTACTTCTGCTTTCTTTTCCATCAAGTGCTCCTAATCAAGGATAAAAGGTGATGATACCAGATGACAGTTTGAATTTGCAGCTTTTGGAAAGGATTCAAATACAAGGACACCTCCCCCTTTGACCTGCCCACTCCCTTTTTAATTTACTTAGTGGTTTTTCTTGGCTTTTTTGGTTGGCTTGGGTTCTTTTGCTGGTGGTTTATGGGTTATTGTTGGTTTTAATTTTCGATGGTTTGTTGTTTTTTTTGTGATGCTGTTTCTTGTTTTTGTTGTTGTTTTGGGCATTTTTGGTTAGTGTTATTTGGAGTTGCCAGTGGGGTTAATTCCTTGGCTGTTCTGTCAAATGCTAGCTTCTAGTACAGATATTTGTGTATATATGAACAACTGTTTTTTAATAACCTGCCAAGAAGCTATAATCTTCCATTGCAATCCCTCGGGATTTAATTAGAATGGTTTTCCACAGCCTGACATGTTTATGGGGCATAGGTAAAGAGACAGTTCATAAAGCTGTCAATTTTCTGAGAAATTAAAGAAAAATTGGGCTGCTTAGTGCCTTGGCAATTCCATGCTGCTGATACTAGCATTGCAAACAATGAAATCAAAGGCAATGTAACAAGATACTGATGCATTAGAGATGGGGAGGGTTTAAAATTATATACAAAGGCATTTGTCAATTTGAATTTGAATGCATAAGAGGAGAAATATGGAAAACAAAATATGAACTCCAGTAGCTGCTTAGGTTTAAACAGCGGAAAGCTGAACAATGGTGTCTTCATTGCTTTAACAGTAGCTGTAACTTTCCTGGGGCAAGGAATGAAAACTGAGAGGAAGTAAGTCTGGACTATGAAAACCCTTCAAATTTCTGTGTTCTTTGCTGACTGGAGTCTCAGGATGCTTGTTCATGTAACAAAAGAGTATGAGCAATTCTTAGAGGTACAGTTCACAGTATGTTCTCACAGCTGATGTAATCCTGGTCTCTTTGAGACTCTGTTATGCAGTAGCCATTGAAAACAACCCAACTGCCAAATTCTGTCCTTTTTAGTGACTTTTCAGTCAAGCTATTAAGATGTATCTGGATCCAGCTACCCTCTTTAATGTAAAATAGCAACTATTCCGCCTTCTTCATGGCTCTCATGTGTGATTGTTTGTTACAAAGGAATTACAGTTGCCATCTCTGCCTGTCCTGCAAATTCCCTGTAACTTCACAAGAGAGTTAAATTGGTATTAAGAGCAGTGAGCAATGAGAGTTTGGAACATGGTTTCAATAGCAGGGTGAGGTGGTGTTGAAGAAGCTCTGTAGTTGGGTTGGCATTTAAACAGAATTTAATTAGGATAGTTCATGTCCTGTGTTTAGTATCAAGGATGAACTTCTATAACACACTTTAATATGACTGAATATAAGGTCAGACACCTGTTTCATCTTTGCCATTCAATTGGAATAACTTTTGACTAAGTTCTGGGAATTACATTTTAGGAGTAAATATGGACAGGCTGTGGCGTGTTCAAGAGAAGGCTAACAGGTAGTGCACAAAAGAAAAGGATCATGATGTAGAACTCACCAAGTAAAACCTTTTTAAAAATGGTGTTTCTCTTGCTTTCCATTAAAAAAAAAAAGAATTGCAGAGACAAATAGCAGTTTTCTGATGTATCAAGGACACATCTCCAGGTCCAGCAAAGTCATGACAGGAAAGAGTTTGCTCATTTATCAACAAAAATTACTGACATTAGGAGAGACTTTCTTGCTGTAACTAAGTTAATCCCTGGAATGACAGGTTATGCGGTCTTTGCCAGTGGAGACTTTTAAGGGGGTGGGACAAATTCTTGCCTGTATGTTCTACCTGTTGTGATGCAAACCAGATAACTGTTCTAGTTCTGGTGTTTTGCATTGCTCTTTCTGAGAATTGGAGCATGGGCAATGTCCCAAACCAATAAATTGTCACAGCTTCAGTTAATCAAGAGTCACTGTGTAGCAGTGACTGTGCTCTGCTACCACAGATGAGGCACTTGAAAACCCAGGTGTTGGAGAAGAAGTGTTTAGGAACCGGTAAGGGAATTAAATACATTTGCTTTATCCAGATCTTGGACTGTGTTTGAAGCTGCTCAGGTATAAAGAGTGAAAGCTGAACAGTAGTTTCAGCTTCAGGGCATATGGACTAGGCTCCATATTTCTCCTCAAAGTAAACAGAAGGGTGTGACATTTCAGACTGATGGTGTCTTGGCCTACTGTTACCTTGTGTCCTCTCTCTTTCTCTCTGCCCACATATTCATCTGTTGCACCCTGGCAAGACAGCTGAGTGTCTTTCGTGCCTGGAGTTTGTTCATGCAGTGCAATGCAGTGCGTAATGCAACGAGACCCTGCACTGCAGTCTCCACGCACCATTTCAGTGGCAATCACCATCAATGACGTCAGCATTTACTGTGGATTCATTTGTTTAATTTTACTATGCTATTTCTTAAGCCATGTCATTTCCTTTTCATTTTGTCCTACTCTGTGGACAAAATGGTTTCTCTATGGTTTCCCTTTTTGTTCTCATTTATTTATCTTCATTAATATTCCTATCCCCCCTTTTTTTTTTCCTGCCTGCCCAAGTCTCCTCTCTGTCCAGCTTTCTAAGTTATAGTCATTACTCCTATAAAATATATTGTAGGAGCCAGCAGACACAGAGTTTGTGTGATGTGCCTCTTATAACCATAAAACACCTTAGGGAGAATACTTTCTCAGCCCAAAACATCATATTTTTCCTTCTTGCAAGATTATTTAACTTCCTGTCTTTTTCTCATTTCTTTTTAGATTCCTACCATACGTACTAGGTTGGTGGTTATTTTTTTCAAGCAACTATAAAATAAAAGTCACCAAGCCATTGGATCTAGGGTTTTTTTTAAAATATATTTCTACTCGTACATGATAAAAAAGGGAAAATAAAAGTTTATGAACAGAGAGACTGAAAAAGAAAGGAATGGAAGTCAAGGAGAGTCTGTACTATAGGTCAGAAAAGAACACAGAGATTGAATTCAGATCAAAGAAAGTTAAAAATTATTTGACAGCATTTGATTTAGAACAGCCATGCTGAGAAGTCTCCTGTAATAATTTATCCTACCTTTCAGTCGTAGATTGCTGAGCTGTCTTGAAAGAATTCAGAGACTGTGGAATGCAGCCACTCTTTTCACTTATGATTTGAGAAGATGGGATGCAATGTAATGTGTCAATGTGAGATCAAGATGTCACCCTCTATCAGGATGGCTCTCAATGATTTTCTGCAAAAGGCTGTGAACTCAATATTCATGAAAAAGAAGGAGTTTATCCTATGGTTTAAGAGGCTGATTGAAGAAAGCTTAAAATAAAATGTCACCACGCAGAATTGTACCTCTTCCTGAGATTATTTCATTTTGTAGAAGCTCTCTCACATTATGAGTGATTTTGCTGTGGTGGGGAGACAACAAAAATGGAGTGCAATAGGCTGCGCTTAAGGTTAGTGTGATTCAAGACCTGGTGTGTTCTGTGTCTAAGAGACTTGCTTCTCATCTCAAGTGTATGCTAGAGCCCTGACATTCCACTGAGTACAATCCTGTTCCTCCTGAATTGGGCCCCATAATTCTTTGCAGAGGCAAAGAATATAAATCATAAATGAACGCATAGAGAAAGACAAGATAAAATGGCACTTGTCAAGATTGAACTGTACTGTCTCAACTACAAAAATGTTTTAGGAAAATTTTACTACGGTCCTAAAAAATTCTTATGGGAACTTCTGCTATTAGTTACACAGGGCTGCCTTGACATCTGCAGCATCTTCTACAGTGCAATGTCCCTGATGGTGCTACTCCTGAATTCACGTGTCAGACCACATCCTCCAAACTCATGGGGTTGGTTTAAAATTGAGAAAAGTTCATTCAGTGTTCTGAGATTTGGGCTTTTAGAATTACACCCAATGGTACGTGCCTATGAGGCAAAGCAATATCAAGGTGTGTCATCAAAAAGAGTAAAGTAGAATGCCCAAACATGCTGGAGCTGTTTGTACTCTCATCACCCTTGGTGGTGGCCACCAGCCAAACAAAAATAACTATACAGAGAGTGAACTGGGGAGTGTATTTTGCTGGCAGTAAACACATTAATAATAATAATAATAATNATGATAATAATAATAATAATAATAATAATAATAATAATAATAATGATGCTTTGAAGTGTTCTATGACAATTCCATTTTGATTTAGACTACAGTGAAATTAGGGTTGCTGTTTTCACTGATGGACATGGCCTGAATGGCTGTGGAACGTAATTCAAGTGTAGAAAGTTTCTGCAGCTTATCACAGGAAATCGTATAAAATATGCCATGACAGACCTTTAACATTTTTCTTCTATTTCTAGAGTGTTCCTTTATAAGGAAAATTACCTGTAGGAATTTAATTCATGAGCACAAATTAGATGCCAATAATGTGTTTTAAGGAATGTAATTTGGTTTTTATCTAGAATTCACAGAAGCTTCATCTAGAAAGAAAACATGCATTTAAAACAAACAAATAAACAAACACAATGATGCTGAGTACTCATGCCTGACCAATACATTTCTTCTGGGAGAAGGAAGTTTGAGTTAGAAGTTTCCAGAAAAGGTTGATTAACATCAACTTCTAGTCCTACATTTTTTTTTCAGTGTGTATGCATGTCTTCAAGAAGATAAGTAAAGGTATGAAAGCAACTTTTGAGTACACACAGTATACTGGCACTTCTTTTCTACTATATTTTAAAAGGAAAATAAATTATAGTAAGAACCATGAAAAGATGTGTTTTTCTGCAATTGTGCTGCTGTTTCATGGCTAGGATGACCACAGTCTATGTAAGAGACTCCTTGGACAGTGAGCTCAAATATCATCTGCATCTATTTTTATTCAGATGTATCTGATCTTCAGTCTCTGGTTTGTCTTTAAGCTTTCATATGTCTTCGTTAGCAAGGTTCTAATTCTTACTCTGTTCCATTTCGAGGCTATATGTAATTTATTATTACCACACATCACTTCTAATTCTGTCTTGCTTTTTATTAGTGTTTTTTGTCTATTTACTGCCTACCACATTCTGTGTCTTACTTTTGGGTCTCCTTCCCTTGCAATGCCGGTCTGTGTGCAGTGGTTTCAATGAGCTCCTACTTTAAAGCTTCACTAAATTTTGTGAAATTTAAGCAATAAATATGTCTGAGTAGCTCTCTTTTACTCTTTTACTATGTATATGATCCAGTCTCACTTACTCTAATTGGGTTCCTGCTTCACAAGTGCATTTAATTTCTTATTGCAACAAGAAATCTGCCTATTACCACTCATGGTGGTTTTCACTAAGGCCACCTGATAAAGAACTTTATCAGGGCAACCAGCAATAAGGGTCTAAATGATGTGGTTTTAATCATTCTTTGGAGGGAGTGGTAATCTTTCATGATGTCAGACCATGAAAACTGAGATTCCTGTCAGGAAAATGAAGAAACTAAAGCTTATTTTTTAATCTAGGAGCTACAAATTTCAGTGACACTTAACAAAGTATGTTAGTTTAAGCAGAGATACGAGATTTTCGATAGGCTTGTGTAAGCCTGAGCAATCCCCATTTTTGTTTCTTTGAATTAAGACTACTTTGATTAGAACGTTCGTATTAAATTCAACGCCTCACTGAATTTTTTCCTAGCTTTGTGGAAAAGTCTTTTGAGGCTGTTAATATATGATATTTGCACTATTTCTATTTGAAATCAGAGTACATGTAAAGTGTGTATTTCCAAGATTATTAGAGTAAATGCTGTAACACTGCAGCACTAGATGAAAGGATTCACCAGTTACAACGTAGATTTCACCATCTTTGCTTTAAATGTGACTTCAAAGGCAATATCCATCACTAATGCTTGTGGCTTTCTGTTTTCTAAATTGCTGTCTTGAAAGATCTACTTTACATCTAATTACTAACAGTTTGCATTAAGTTTTGTAACATGGAAACAAGGCCTTGCTTTAGCCTGTTAATGTGGGGTTCACTTCAGTTCACTGTCTTCTGCAGACCTGATGTAAGATGATATTCCTTTGACCAACTTTAGTTGTACAGTGAAGAACATAGATGCATCTTTCCTTTATTCAGAGATACATTTGAGCAGCGCTTCTGGGAAGTTGTTCAAGTTTCTTATGGATATATGTAAATTGTGATTATTTTGGTGTGGGTTCAGTCTATGCAGTAAAGACAGAATCCCGTGTTTCAGTGCGATTTTCCAAATACTGCATTTTGAGGTGTGACTTATGATCCCTGGTTTATGTATTTTTTTCCCACAGATTCTGTGTCTGTTTCACAGGCAGCTAGTGAAGTGGGAATTCCAGTTTCCCAGATAACCAGAAATCTTAGAATCATAGAATTATGGAATGTTTTGGATTGGAAAGGACTTTAAAGATAATCTAGTTACAGCCCCCCTGCCATGACCTTCTACTAGACCAGGGAGGGGCTCAGAGCCCTGTTCTCCCTGCCTTGATGGGCCCTGAAATATTATTAGGATATGACTGTATTTGTCTTTATATCTGTATTTAGACACCTGTCTCTAAAGTCAGAATGAAGTTATCCTCTTGAATGATGAAGATAATTAGCTCCCTATAATCTGTATTACTTTCCTTTCTAGAATTGCTGCAACTACAAGTGGATATCTGTGTCTTTTGCATTGTCTGAGTTTAGCTCTGCTCTGCTTTTTAGAGAGTATTTTCCTAATGGAAGGATTTTAATTTACTGATAATATTACTTACTTTTTTTGGTTTCATTTTTCCAAGCCATGGTTGCCTTCACTTTCCTAATCAGTGTTTCTCTAATTTTGCCTCCCCCAAATACCTTCAGTTATGATCTAACTGAAGTGATCTGCAAGCGTGCTTTCTTATGTCAGACACTGCGTGCAAAGTCCAGTAGACATGAAATTCAGAAATCTACTGTAGCCACTGTCACTGTGATGTGCTGTCTTGCACAGAATGTTGGCCTGTTGGTCTGCTCCCGTAAATCCCAGTGAGGAGGAGAAGCTGAAGGAGAAGTCATAGCCCCAGTGGCCATTACCTGTGTACTATGAGTGAGCCACAGGAAGCCAGCCCTGGGTGTCACCCTCCCCTTCCTTTGACATCATTTTCAACTGGGGACTTGATGCTGTGACTTCATTGATGCTCACCTTTGCTGTGCACCTTCCAATTCCATCACTGATGAATCATTTTTGTCATGAACACTTTCTAATGATGTAATTGCTTACAGCAAGCTACAAATTACCTTACTGTTGTTTTGGCTTGCACTGTCATTGTGGAACCAGTGGGATCTCAGGTTCTAACCCTGTGTGTACTCCTGAAGTTGTCTTTTGGTAGTTTAGACCAATACATCTGTCAGCCTCAGATCACAATACAGGCATTTTCCATATAGTTTTTTTCCCCAGGGTCACCTGCACAATACACAGTTCACACATTCAGCACTTCTAGGGAAAAGTTGGTACTAAGAAAGGCCAGAAATGGGACAATTTCTGTTTTCCTAAAAATTGGATCATATTTCCTGTGCAGAAGGTTGTACGAGCAGTGCTTAGTGTAAGCAGTCGCCCAAGGCTCAGAAACTGAGATAATTCTGTGATTTTTAAAAGTACTGTTCAGCTCAATTGCAGCAGGGAAGCACCATTTCACCTGCTGCACATACATGTAGCTAGCTACCAGTGGCTCAAATGAGAGAGATCAATTTTGTGCTCAGCACTTGACTGTGGCTCGAATGGTGGTGGCATGTCAAGAACCACAACAGGCCATGGGACTCTCAGGTGAGGAAAGGATTTTAAGATCTAAAGCTGAAAGTTAGGTGTATTTGTGAAGGGGAATGCAATCAAAGGATACATTTTTTTTGGTGCATCAGAGGAAGGGGCTCTAAACATCCTCTCCCGAGGAATTCAGCTGCATTTCAGTGAAGGTAAAGTGGATATAAGAAAAATGCCATGTGTATGGAGAGCATTAGGAAAGGTCATATATTTCAAGAAAGAATATTGTTTACAAGGAGTGTTAATAGGTTTCAAGGGAAATGTTAATTTTTTTTTTTCCTGGCTGAAATAGCTACTGTAAGTTTTTAATGGTTAATCATTCATTCTTGAATTTTTATATTAAGCATTTCATATTACTTTATTGACTTAACTTTTATGCTCTTCTTCATTTTGACAGTAAAGAATGACCAGGCAATACTCTTTGAAAATTGGAGACCATTTGCAGCTGCTCTCTGCTGAGGAAAGTGAATAATAGGGTGCCCTCAAGGAATTTCAAAGGTATCACTCAACAGAAACTTTTGTGTCTGAAGAAAACTAGATCATTTTATCATGGTAGGCATACTGATATGTTTGCTTTAATAAAATGCCATATTTCTGCCTTTAATCTCTTGTCAACCAGCTATTAAAACCCCAAAGTGTATGCGTGCAGCACATGTAAACACTTGTAGTTTCAAGTTTGTCACACAACATGCAAACAAAGCTTGTAATTTTTGTTTAATGAACAATCTGTAATAAACTTACTGAGTAATGGCAATAATGCTCTTTTTCTCACCCCTTCCTCAAGCCAACAAATCAATTTGTTTTAATTCAATAATCCATGCAATTTTTAAAAAGCATTATCTAAATCCTACAGAGTCCTCCGAAGTGGCCAGATGATGAAATAATGACAACTGTTTTCCATGTAAATAGTGAGGAGCACCTGAAATAATAGCAGTGTTGGAAGATGATTACTTATGAGAACTGACATTATGTGCCTCGAGCCCCCGGAATTTTGCACCTGCACTGAACAGTTCCCCTTGTCTTTCAGCATGGCAATTCTGTGCTGTTAACTCACTCATCATTTCTTGCCTGTTAAGGCAAGGCTTGAATCGGTGCCCACAGTAATAGAAGCTTGCTTTGGGAGTAAAAGACGTTTGTGACCCAGGTCCTGTGGTCCTTGTATCATGTTAATTCAGAAATTCCTCAATGTTTTTGTGGATAAGGATACTCTAATGAGTTTGGGAATTGTTTCAAATAATAGTAGAAGACTAAAAGATAATATTTTCTGAACAATAGCCAATAAATATTTTCTTAATAACATTGATGCTGTTTATGAAATAGATAAAAAAATAATTGCATTAACAGATATCCATATACTTTCTGTCAATCCTCGTGTGCTCAAGTATTTCAGAAGGTGGTATACATGAAAGAAGCCTGTTTGTTGATAAAACACTGACCCAAAAATGCAATGATAAAGATTGATAAAAACTATGCATTTAAGATTGTCAGCAGCCATATATCACATCAGTGAGCCACAAGCATTGGGAAGTGTTGGTGGTTGAGAGGGAAGAATAAAGCCTCACATGCTGTGGCTGCACATGCTTGTATCTGTGGGACAGACCCCAGCACCTCTGTGTGAACAATTTGGGAGTGAAGATTGCATTTCCCTGAGCTCAGTGGAAAGGGGGCCACAGTTACTCTGTGCCAGTAGCAACACTGTCAACTGCCTGTTTGTAGCCATCCTTTCCCTCATCACATTAACTCTTTGTCAGTGTTTCTTTCAATAGAATAGCGCTAAACTTTCTAATTTCTACTTCCGGGTGAAGTTTTTCAGTACCATTACTAACTTCTGTGCCCTTTTCTTATCTCCTATGTTTTATTTAAGATGGAGTTTATCGTAATGAAATTAGTGTTAGAAGTAAAGAAATGCAATAAATTTCAAAAGTTACTATTTCATTGTTTATATTCCATAATGAAACCTGTAGTAAGTTTTCATGTAGGCAGGTGGTCAAGAGTAAAATACCTTCATACAGCTGTGCAAATTCCTTTCCTTTTTTTTGTTACAGTGTTCTAGGTTTTCCTTTTTTTTTCCACCGGAGTAGCTACTTATACATGTGTGAAACTAAGAATTTTTTTTCCTTTCAGAGAAAGTTAATATTCCTTTTCTGTGTTGAATTTCAAATACATGGTGCCCTAGGTTTTTGGGTCCTTTTAAATCTCCTATTAATCTTCTTCAGTTTTGGCTAGCTCACATAAATTAGCACATTTTCCCACCTCTCTATTACCTTACTTTCTCCTGTCATGTATTTTCTTTATTAAGTTTGTTGGACCATGTTCTACTTTTTCCTAAACTGTAAACTGGAAACTAGTTTCTAAGTCACAGGAAGATGTTCCTGAAATCTATTGTTTTGTTTATATCTTTTCACTGAACTTTTTCTTTAGGCGTGATACTTCTCCAAAAATTTTTCTTTTTTAATTAAAAAAAATAATTTTTGACCCTGCTGGCCAATCATAATGCATTGAAAACTCATAGGCTTACATCATGGAATTTATGTTCAGCTGCCTGTTTTATAGATCTTCCTTGGATTTTTTTGTCAGCCTGTTAACTGAGTTATTCTCATATCCAGGATTGCCACTAGCACTTTTTCATTCACATTTCATATAAAAAAGAGTATTGATAAAATGATTAGTATAAGTTAACCATTGCCCAACAAGGACTAATAAATTATTGAACAGGTCGATGCTGTTCTATATACAATGTATAATCATAGCTTGTTTCCATGTGAGTACATGCACATGATTTCCTACTTATTATCTATTATTGTTGCTTATTTTTACTATGCTATCTGCTAAGTATTTTTTAATCTTTTCTAAAGTATTAGTATCCTCTGCCATATTTTTGCTAGTAACTTGAACAATTGCAAGTCACTTAACAGCCTCTTCTTTGATTTAGAGCTGGGTGTGTGGACATCTTGACACCAATTCTGAAGTTGGAATCTCTCAACTTTGGTTCAATGTTGGCCATTTATGACTTATGGTTTAAATTTTTTTTTTCTCCCCCATTGTTTCCTGTTGTAGCATAATCTTTGACTACTTTTCCATATTGATAAATTGTGGATCACCCACTCCTGTGGCATGTCTGCAAGGGACCTGGCTCTTGTAGTCTGGTACATCTTTTTAGTCCCTGATTCCTGTGGTCTCCAACATTAAAGGTTTTTGCCTGAGTGTGATGGCCTCTGATGGAAATTTTATCAAGGCTGTGTCTGTAAGGTTTGCAGTGTTCCTCAGCTCCCCCAGGAAGTTATAGGATACTAATTAAATGTTGTAACAGGATAGGTTGTTTTTGCAAGATGTCCTCTTGGTGTCTTGTGTTATCTTCTGCTTAATATTTATGGCTAAACCTCAACCAGTAGACCTGCTGGTGTTTCTGGGTCCTGAGACAAAGTGTCTGTTTCAGACAATGTTCCATATCTTTTCAAAGTCTATCTAAATACGATTCAGTATGCAGTTCTTAGGTTCCTTTCACTGATATGCCATGGGTGTAGATAGATGAGGTTACTGCTGAACATTGAAAAGTGAAAAAGGGAAGCTGTGGTGTACAGTTATGAATTAATCAGGAAATTATTATTCTGTTGTAACACAACTGCAGTCTGTTACAACCATCAAATTTCTCTATTGAATTTATTGCTGACAATTTGATTTGTGTAGTCTGGATTTAATACTTACAAAATATGATTGCGGTAAGAAACTGTGCCTCTTTTCTGCATTTTGTAATGGGATTTTTTGTCAATTCATTTGAGTGTGACAGGAGGTCTGACAGACAACTGATGAACCATAGCAGTTCTTAGGAAAGAGTGCAGGATGCTGCCTTTAAAAACTGACTTTTATACACGTGAACATAATTTTTCAACATTCTAAAAACATGCATCAAATATGTCTTGAATTACATATTCTTTGCTGCATGGAGTCACAACCAGCAGGCAGGCAGTAATTAGGACGGAGCTGCAAGAAAAATTTGTTTCATGGTTATTCTTAGGCTTAGACATTTTTGTTTTTTTCATTACTGGTAACAAAAAGTAAGTTGTTTAAAGCCTTCTTGTGTGCACGTGTCTGTTTTGGAGTACAGTAGCTCAGCCCAGATCAGGCGAAATAGAAAACGGAAATGTGGCTTTGCAGGAAGTTGTGGCCATAACAGTGTGCATTTGTTAGCTGTAATTTGGGTCTTGGTCTTCACTGCAGTCCTTCACAGTATTCAGGGATGTGCATTATCATCTTCCTTAGGTGTGGTTGTCTTTGGGATGTTAAGCTAGACAGGCATCCTGCACACTTCCTGGGACCTGTGAAAGGCCAGTCTCCTGTTTCTGCATAACTCATGTTGGAGAGGAGTACCTCCAGTACTAGAGCTGTGTGGGAGTCTTTTTGCTTGAGTTCTTTTTTATCGTAATCTTTGGCAGTGCAAACATGGTTATTTTCTCAAGAGATGCTCTCCCACTAAAAAAAGCACATTTTGTGGCCTTTGCTTACTTTGGGTCACCTCAACAGGGCAGGCAAAATATTTATGCAAGTAAAAATGCACAAAGTGTTCTGTGCTAATCTGTATGGCACACTGGAAGAACAGGATCGGCTCCTCAGTCTGCCATCATCTTTTCATGCGTATTTAGGCAAAATGCATGTCTGCTTCCTCTACAATCTGTAAACACTTTAGGATAAATCTTTATCTGTAGGACAGAGTGGAATGAAGCCCAGATTTTAGCTTTGTCCTCTGGAAACTGTCTTCCAAATGGCTTTGTGGAATCTCTCTAGACCCACATTTCAGTGCCAGGAATCAAAGATAAAAATGTATGTTGTGGTCTCATATTAGTCCTGTTTCTATCCAGGCTTATCTAACACATGCCTGTATTTGGAAAGCAAGGACTTCTATGGTCAGAATAGAACTGGACTGATTTTGGAGGTATGTAGGGAATTACAAAAGCTAAACCTGTTATTTTCCTCTTGCTCAAACTGAAAACATAAACGTAAAAGACTCAAGCTACTTGTGAGGCACCATGGTCATGCTTTTTCATGGAGAATAAAAGATGTCCTTCAATCTGATTAGATAAGGTAGTCTTTGTTCCTCCTCCTTAATGAAATAGTTGTGGAATGCAGGAGTCCAGGAAGGGAGTAAAATCTCAGGGTGGTAGAAGGTGAAAAATCTGGAATTAAGTTGGGGTTTGTGTATGTCAGGTGCCTATGAACCTGGTGCTCATGGGGTAACAACAAAGCTGTGCTGCTTGGCAGCAAAAGCAGCAATCATGGCACATCAACAGTATAGGCACTGTTTCACCCCGTAGCAGGGTTTCCATTTTTCCCTAGATATAGGATGAAATAGTTCAGAGACGTCCTTCTGTAAATACCTTTCTGGTATTCCTGCAGGGCAGAGATTTAACATGCAGGGTGAACTAGAGCAGAGAGACAGAGCTGTGTGTCATCAGTGCACTGAAACTCCTCTCTGTGCACACATGCAATCACCCCAAGGAGCCCTCAGTACCGTGGTCTTCCTGTTCTGCTGAGAACTGTTTTTGCAGGATCACCTGGAAGCTGCCATTGAAGGGTAGAGTAATCCTCTCTGGTATTGGTGGTTTGCATGTCAAGTAACCAAGCGTAAATTCTCATGTAGGTGGAAGTATTTTAGACAGAGTAATGCTTTGGAAATCTCTAAAGGAAAAACCAAAGCATGGGAGGTTTCTGTCTCCTGTGAAGTGTTACTGAATGTTCTAATATCCTCAATGCTTTCATAGGTTTAAGAAATCAACAGCCACACAAAAAATCCACTCTCAGAATGAAAATTCTAAGTATGGTAGATGCAAGATGGCTCTGATAGGATCTACCTCCAACTTCTATTTCACTTGGGCTTTTTCTTTTGTTTGCAGGCTGGCACGATGAGATGACAGTTCTTTCTGATGGCCCTGTTAATACTTTTCACTAACAAGGAAAGGGGAAGGGAATAATTCTCTGCAATAATATTGACTTCTTATGTGATCTTGGGTAAGTCACTGGACTATTGTGTGCTCAGCTTCCTCAAAAGGAGAACAATACTATTTCTGTAGCTTGCACAGGTGTTATGACTGTTGCTGTGAATAAAGGATATTTTGTTTTTTGTGGGTTGAACCAATACAGAATGTTTTCAGTTCTCAGAAAAAAAAAAGGAGAAAAAAAAAAGAAGAATGTTTCCAATCAGTCAAAGTGCTTTGGCCAGCATATATTAAATTGTTCCATCATGCTGTATAAATGTGAGGTTTGAGCTTTTTGATTTTCAGTCTTTGTTCGTTTTTAATTTTATTTTTTTTTTTTTCTTTGAAATTGTAGATGAATTTTTAAATGAAAACTGTCCTTCTGGTAAGACCAATTCTCTTTAGAAAATATTGAAGCAGATGGTTTTTACATTTCAGACAGTGAAGTCTTTAGCATTTCTGAAATAGCTCTGTCAGGAAAAAACTCCCAGCTACTCTTTGACATGTTGAATTACTTCCTGTTCCGCCTCCCATATTTTTTTCAGCCAAAATGTTTGTGAGTTAATTGTAACAGTAAAATTCTTTGAAAGATGAACTTACAGACCAAGGTGCATAAAAGAAAGCTGAGCTGACTTTCAAGAACCTTTGCAGCCTTTGGTCTCCAGTCTGATTTATAGATATTTCTATTTGTGTGTCTTCTCTCCTGGGGCTTCCCAAGGAATCAAAAAAGTGACAAAATTTCTTCCATGTTAAATTACAGTACTGAAGCATTTTTCTAGAGTTGTGGCATTGGCAAATGTTATTATCCTGATGTGTATTTAGGGCACCTCAGAAGGCAGCTGTTGAGCCCTTTTCTGTAATGCTTGACTGTGGCTTTGCAGAGACTGCCAGTTCTGTCCCTTAGTGCAGGTCACCTCCTGGGCACAGCCCCATTCCCCAGCAGTGTCTGTGCCACCAGCTCTTCTAAATGCTTTCATTTGGAGTTATGATTAGACTGGTGTCAGCTCTTTGAACAAAATTTCCCATCTTGATCAAAGCACAAGTGCTAATAACACCTGGTAGTTTGCCTGATAAGAATTTTTTAGTGTTAGCATGATTTTATGGATGCCTTGAAGACAACTTTTCCAAATTTCAAGTGCAAATTTTTATGTAGGAATAATCACACTTACTTCATCAGGTCTTACAAAAGCCAAAGCCCAAAACCTCACTCAGAAATTCATAGCTTGTCTACCCTCTTTCTTCCTGTAAAGGGACTAAAAAATATTTTTATGTTAATTGGCTATCTGCTGAAACTTGTTATAACAAGACAGAAAGCAAACTTCCCTTTTGGTGAGCAATCCTCTGATTGCACATTTATTACCAAACTATAGTTTGTAAATATGAAAAAAAATCCCAGAGTGCTTAAAACATAATTATTAATGTAAGAAAGCAGGGCAAGAATAGCATCCAAAGAATTCATGGTTGAAGTCACAGATAATCCTGTAATTGCTACTTCTTGGTAAAATTCTGAGTATGTGAGAGGGAGCCTTTATTTTAAAATGGCACATACACATCAAAGACACTTTCCTTGTCTTTCATACAGCTTTCTTTCAAGTAAAGAAACACCCACACAGAAAAGGAAAAAAAAGTTCCGTTGTGCTCGAAAGTCCGTTCATTTCTGCTCAAAGTAAATGCTGGTTTTTGGCAGCCTACAGATGGAAATGTGTTTAACACTGCAAAAGTGAATTGCTGCTACAGCAAGGACTGGAAGTGGATGTCAGCACAAGGGAATTATTGTATGTTTTTTTTGTGACTGGTTCTTTGCTGAAGGGTTTTGGACTAGCCCTTGCCAAACTTAGAGCAATGTTTGTTTCCTCAGTTGCTGATCTTCATAAAAGCATCATGCAAGGAAAATTTGCCTTAGTGGGGATGAGAACATATTGCAGGTTTCAGTATTAAAACTGGAATCCTGACTCCCACATGCATGGAGGCTGCCAGCAGAGCTGTCTGGTCAGCTTTCCTGAGAGTAGCAACCTCACTATTTTGAGGTAGAAGATGTCAAGAATCTGCTGTGAGGAATTTTTTCCCACTGTGATTAGCCAGGACTTGAACAAAACCTGTACCAAAACTAGTGTCTTAGAAATTAAGCACCCACGTTTTAATACAAATCTTTCTACCATCACTCACACAAAATAATAGAGGATAGACTATCTATATGATTTTTTTCCTCCTATAGTCCTATATTTCTGTATACTGCAGGGTATGCAACTGCATTTTCATCTGCACAAAATTTTACAAACATTTATAACTGTTCTGTTTATCGAAATTTCCCTAGGACTTTTCTTTAAATGATTGGCAGGAGCTGGTGGAAATTTGGTGTACCCTGAATCATAATTGTGCTTACTTGTAACTTATGTTAACTCATATGTGGTGAGCTAACCCAGGTGCCCACAAGAGCTGCTCTATCACTCCCCTCCTCAGCTGGACAGGGAGACAAAACATAGCAAAAGGCCCCTGGGTTGAGATAAGGGCAGGGAGAGAGCACTCACCAATTACCATCACAGGCAAAACAAACACGATCTAGGGAAAATTAGCTTTATTTATTGCCAATCAAGGGGAGAATTAGTTTAATTTATTGCCAAACAAGTCAGAGTAGGAGAATTAAACACTAAATCTTAAAAACACCTTCCCCTACCCTTCCCTGCTTTCCAGGTTCAGCTTCACTCCAAAATTCTCTGCCTCCTCCCCTCAGTGGTGTTGGGGCATGTGGAACTGGGGCTATGATCAGTTAATCTCACGTCCCTACCACTCCTTCCCCCACAGAGAGAGGGCTCCTCACATTCCTTCCTGGCTCCAGTGTGGGGTCCTTCCCATTGGGCACAGTCCTCCATGAATTTCTGCAAAGTGAGTCCTTTGCACGGGCTGCAGTTATTTATGCACTCCCCCACCCTGGGTCCCTTCCATGGGGTGCAGTCCTTCAGGAACAGCCTGCTCCAGGGTGGGTCTCCCACAAGGTAACAAGTCCTGCCAGCAAACCTGCTCCAGGGTGGGCTCCTCTCTCCACAGGGCTGCAGATTCTGCCAGGAGCCTGCTCCACCACGTGCTTCCCACAAGGTCACAGCCTCCTTTATGTACATCCACCTGGTCCTCCGTGGGCTGCAGGTGGATCTCTGCTCCACTGTGAACCTCCCGGGACAGCAGCAGGGGAATCTCTGCTCTGGCATCTGGACCACCTCCTCCCCTTCCTCCTTCATTGACCTTGGTGTCTGCAGGGCTGTTTCTCTCACATATTCTCACTCCTCTCTCCAGCTGCAATTGCTCTGGCGTGGCTACTTTTTCTCCTTCTTAAACATATTATCCCAGAATTGCAACCACTGTTGTTCAGCCTGGGTCAGTGATGGGTCTGTCTTGGATCTGGCTGGCAATGGCTGCATTGGACATGGGGAAAGCTCCTGGTAGCTGCTCTCAGAAGCCACCCCTGGAGGTCCACTGCTACCAAAACCTGGCCCCAAAAATCCAAAGCAGTAAGTCATTGCTGTCTCTGCTACAGAGTCTTTTCTGAATACCTGACAAAAGTCCATCAGAACTGTGGCAGTGACCTCCCTTCTTGCAGTTCATGTTGAATATAAATCTTTTGTACACTGATTTTTGTTTCTTCTACTGCCCACCTTCTTTTGTCTTGAAACTGTGAGATTGTTTCAGTGTGGATTACCTCTTGTTTAATGTGTGTCATCACATAAACAGGTTGATGTCCCTTCCTACTACTAAAGTACAGGTGGCAGTAAATGATGTTTTAATCCCAAAGATGGTGCCCGTTTAACTTTGAAAGGCATCTGGGTTTTTGCTTGTGCTGAGCATGGATACCAGCATTTTGTGGCCTTGAAGGAGTTATTCTCTTGTTTTCCAGCTGGTGCTAAAAACCACAGAGCTGATGTGGAGAACTGGGATATAGGTAAAGTGTTTGGTCAGTTGTCTCCCTGACTGGCTAAAACATGTTTCCAGACTATTCTTTTCATTAATCTTTTCCAGAAAGAGGGAAAAATATGATCCCTATGGCCAGGCTTGGAAATGCCCCTTCTGGTTCTCCTGCAGCACCACCAAGTGATTGGAAGAAGGAGCTGCTCGGACGTGATGGAGACAACTGAGCTGAACCTCTCCTAGAAAATCACAGGCCACAGTGAGCTGCAGAACCTTCAAGGACAGTAAGTAACTAAATAAACCCAGCTGATTGTGTATATCTCATCTGGGTATAAGGACACTGTTAGGAGGCTTAAAAGCAAGCAGTATAACTGGCATAACTTATCCTGTTAAAATCAAGAGGCGTTTTATCATGGGTTTATAATGGCAGTGGTGCTTAGCCAGAAGTGGGGGCTATAGAGCAGGATCCTACAAAGCAGTGTATCAGAAGGCCAGTATTTCTTAGTGGTGGTCTTCTTGCAGTTATAAACCTTGTTGCCAACAAGTGAAGCCCTACCCAAACTAGAGTTCTTTGCACAGCATTTCTGCAACTCTTTTTTCCCAAGCTTTTCAGGATGTCGTGTGTGCCATCGGAGTGCACTGCTGGGTAGACAGCAAAAATCTCTTTCAAGGAAAAGTGTATGCTTGCGAAAAATTGAGTGTGACCCCGTGCTTCAAACACACAGTTCTGTTGTCATAGATATCATCACGAGGAAAATACAGGGATTTAGAAAGGGAACAGAGAGAAATATTTATTTTGCTGTAAAAAGTGACCTTGGAAATGTGCATATCAATTAAGCAGCATCTGCCAAGAAGTTTTTCTACGAATAGAAAACTAAAGAGCTTGCATAAAAGTACTTTTGTCTTTCTGAAATGGCTGGCTGCCCACATGAATACTGTATCTTCACCAAAAAATGTGTATTTTTAAAAATCTCTTATCAGATATACTGGGACAAAATTAGTCCTGAGAAAAAGTGATATTGAGAGTAAAAGGAAGCTGGAAATAAGAAACTCCACAGTTGCAAATGCTAGTTTAGTTCTTTTCACATGAGCCTGCTGAGAAAGAACAGAACTCTTGTGCCTCTTAAATGTTTTCATAACTCTTCCAATATCCAGCTCTTGAGAGGGAGAGGGCTGTGGGCATTCACTGCATGTCAAGTGCAAGAGGGAGACAAAGGGTCTGAAGGATCAGAGCTCATTCTGGATAAACTTACCCAGAGCTTAGGCAACTGTAGCACTGCCTCTTGAAAGAATGAGCTTTTATATACTGAATTCTTAGGTGTACTTATCTGCAGTGGCTTGGGCTTGCATGTGTTTTTGTTATGTCTCTCTTGAGCTTTCTGATAGAAATGAATTTCAGGAATTTCGTTCTCAAGAATTAAAAAATGGGGGGAACGGGACAGATAGTCTTGAGACTGGTGGGGAAATGGAAAAGGGAGGGAGAGACATTAAAGTGAATGGTGATGTTTCTGTTGGGTTATGTGCTTTTTGGTCTATCCATTTTAAGCAAAGCAAATGATTACTAAAGGCCAAACTGTATTGTAAATTACACAATCAAAAAGTCTTAGCTTTACATACATATCTTCCATTTTAACTTATTTTTTCGCCTTCGAACAAATACATTGCTCTTAATCTGTTTCTCAGGAAAGGAGGATGAAATAGGCAGCTTTTATTAAGCCTCTACTTGGGATAACATTGTTTCAATTCTGACAGATGCTAAGTACTTATCCTTGAACCTGTAACTGCTGAGCACAGGTTGATGCCTTGTGACCACAGCACACAATTTGATAGATTAGACTCTGTCAATCACCCCAGGAACTAGGCCAACAAATCCCACCTTATTTTCACACACAGAGCATTGCCTAGATTCTTTTTATGTGCAGGACCCATGAAAGCTGGAAGACAAGCTGGATGGACTCTGTTGATTTTCCCAGTATTTCAGTTTTAGCCTCAATATCCTGAAAAAAAAACAACTCTGTGTCAATAGCTTCAGTCCATTCATATTTTTAAAGCTGAAATCTCCTTTACCAAGAAGAATTAATCATAAGCTGCCTTGTGCTTGTAGTTGATAACTGTTCCTGTAACATTCTCCTACCACGTGCCTGATCAGATTAAAGATATGGCAAAAAATAAGTGCTGCATCTAAATGTTTTTTTTAATGCTTTCAGGGATGATGATTCTGCCACTTCCCTTGACAGTCTGTCCCAATGCCTGACAACCCTTTCAGTGAAGAAATTTTTCCTAATATTCAATCTAAACCCCTGCTGATTCAACTTCAGGCCATTTCCTCTCGTCCTATCGCTTGTAACTTGGGAGAAGACTCTGACCTTCATCTGGCTACACTCTCCTTTCAGGTCATTGTAGAGACCAATAAGTTTCCCCCTGAGCTTCCTTTTCTCCAGGCTAAACATCCCCAGCTCCTTCAGCCACTCCTCATTGCACTTGCTCTCCAGACCCTTTACTAGCTTTGCTGCCCTTCTCTGGATGTGCTCCAGCACTTCAATGTCTTTCTTGTAGAGAGGGGCCCAAAACTGAACATAGGATTCAAAATGCAGGCTCACCAGTGCCAAGTCCAGAGGGAAAATCACTGCCCTGGCCCTGCTGGCCGTACTGTTTCTGATGGTGGATGGCAGTTTGACTCTCTCCAAGAATACACTATTAGAGCCATAGGTAATTCCCTGATTCCCTGGAATGCAGATTGCATTTGCAAACTCTGGTCTCTTCCCACAGCCTGAGGGAGTCTTTGTTGGTGCAAGGAGTTCTTTGTTGGAGCTGGCATCAATGTGGTGGCACTATAAACCAATGATCAGCAAAGAAAACTTTTATTTTCCTCATTTCCCAAGAGGAAAAACCACAGTTAAAGGCTAAAAACATGTTGATACTTTATGATGCCAAAATTGGCATAATTTTACAAAGAACTTATTGCAAATGGAAAGACGTTTCTTCGCTGTAAAAGAAAAGGAGTGAAATGAGATGAAGTTTTCTTTGAAAATACCTGAGCCATGAAAGTTAGAGCATTTCCATGGCAATGGCTTAGACAGAGTGCAGGTACTGTTGTGCTGCAAAAATTGGTGCTACCTGGCTTCGTCTGCCAAGTCCAGCAGCTTCCTGGTTTGCAAGTTGCACTGGTTGAAGTATCCAGTTTGTTTTCTACTTGCCTAATTTTTCAAGTAGAGCTTTGGATTTGCAAGCAAACAAGAAAAAAAACCTTTTCTTTTTTGCTCCTTTTCTTCATGATGGACATTTTTCTTTCAATGTGTCCTAGCTGGGTGATAAGAAAGGCAGTAGGCATTTAATGCATGCATTTGATTGCATGCTAGTCAGGCATGAGAGAGCATGCAGGAAGAGCTTTAGCTGACTTTTGTGTGCAGTACACAGTTAAATATGGATGTCACCTTCTCAAAAACAAAGGAAGCCAAGACAAAATACTGCTGGCCATGAGTCCTGGTCATTAGCACAAAACATGAGAGTTTTTCTGTGAAAACTAAGATGGACTTGTGGAGATTTTAGATGGATGTCAATGATGTTTATGAGGAGTGGGAAAAGATCTTTGTGACCTTGACACTCATTCCTAACTCACAGTTCTTGTTAGGATTAGGGAATTCATTTAATTCAAATAAGCTGTGGAATGGTTTATGGAGTAAATTTGACTTGAGTTCCTAAATTAATTGGAAACCTGGTAGCACAAATTACTTTTCTAACCTCATGTTGTAATTTTCATCAAATTTTGTTCAAGCAACTAATTTACTAATTAGTAACTGCTTGATTCTGTAAACAGAAGCCTGCTGCTTTTATTTCAAAATCCATGTTCTTACAAGCTCCTCTTCCTCACTCCTCATTTTAGAATTGTATGGAAGTGTTTGCATGTGTGGTATGGTAGAGTGTGTTTGCCAGAAAGCTTGAAAGCTAAATTCCTGGCCATTCTGTCTATTCATCTTCCAGGACAGGATGATTTCTCACCACAGAATGCTGCTGCGTCTTCTTGTGTTTTAGAAAATGACCCATATGACACCATGAATATCTCCAGTCTAGCTCAACGGACTGGTGCAAGTCCTATTAAAAATTTGATTATGCCGACATAGACTACCTGGTGAGCAGTGCATGTTTACCACTTTCCTGGGATATTTTTCTGCTGCTATTGCTGTACCACAATCCCTCTACAGACATTTAGGTACATTTCCATCATGGTGCTGCAGTCAAAACAATAACCACAACTTAGTTCAGTGCTTGGATCTGTCTCTATCTCCTGTCTTCCTGTTTCCGTTTCGATGTGTTTTAATATGTGAGGTTAAAATAAAAATCTCGCTGGAATAGATGGCAAATAATTGGCTTCAGCTTCTCTCTTCTTCCCTTTCCCCACTCAACCCACCTGAGCCTATGTTTATTGAACTCCATACATTGTCAAGACAGTATTTGTAAATGGAATTTAACTGTAGGTGAGCAGTACAAATGTAATAATATTACACAACTCTTGTTTAATTTTGAAAGCTCCATCCTCTGCAGCAGCGCTTATAATGGACGGTTCAAGCTGAATTATCCATTATTGCTCCCAAAGTTTACAATTAAACTATCGATCAAAGCTGGCAGAAAATTCTCAAGCAGTCTGGGTGTGTACCAGGCTTGTTTTAGATGCAGGCTGAGGGAGAGAGAGCCAGAAGCAGCCTTCAGCTAATCCTCTTAGTGCTAACTGTCCTGGATGCAGCAGTGATTATGTATCGTGCTTATACTGTTTTAATAGTGCAGGTCCTATGCAATTTGCGACCTCTATTTCTGCCTGGAAAGATTGGAGCTTAACAGGTTTGGATCCACAGGGAACCAGCTTCGGCTTTTAGGCTTCTTCAGACACTGCAGAATGCATCTTTTCTGGGGAATTCCACAATAAAATGACTGTTATTTATCATTACAAACCTCTTTATCATTTAGTCAATAAAAGGCCTCTCTCTCTCACTTTTTTTTTTCCATGGTGTGCTCAGAGTCAGAAATCTGTATTAGTCTCCCCTGGCCTGAAGGCAAGAGATGTCAAATGCTAAATCATGATCTGCCCTGGCTTTCTGGCTAAATTGTGTATGAAGGCCTGAGGCAAAAAGGTGCACATGCTCATTATTTGAAACAGAATGATTTTTTCCCCTTTCTTTCCTTTTTTTAAAAAAACATATTGAGACATATATGGTAACACACATACAGTAAGCTTCTGAAAAGTATCAAACCTGAAACAAACCAGCCAGAGCTAAATATCTCAAATATATATGCTTGCAGATTGGGAAATAGGAAAGGGATTGTCGGGAAAAATCTGATGATCTTCCCCTTTTGAACTTTTTGTTAGCGGTGGGGAAAAAAGTGTTAGGGGTTGACAGCAAGGTGACAGATGTGGTAAATAATGCATCTGGTGAATTCACCCTTCTTTTTTGGAGGGGGGAGGAGAAGTTTGAAATGAATCTCAGTTTGACATTGGTCAGGAAACCCTTATGGAAACATATTTTAAAGCCTGTGATTGTTTTGCAAACTGTTTTGTGTGGTTTTTTATCTACTTTTTCTGTTTGCAGTTTGCGATAGATCACCTTCCTTACAGGGCATTTTTACTACCCCAAGTTGACAAAGAGACTTTTGTGAAGAGGCTTTAGGACAGTCATCCCTTGGGCAAATTTTTGTGTGAACATATTTGCATATATTTGCCAAAGTCCTTCAATTCTGTAAGTAGTCTCTGAGGGATGTATCATGCATACCAAAATACAGGTGGAAAATTTATTTAAAAGGACATGCTTGTCTTTGAAGCAAATTTAAATTTGTAATTTATTTATTTTGACACTAGGGAAATGTTCAAGATTGTTGTTTTCCAGTATTTGTTCAGCAGAAGGTGACAAGGAGCTTCTATAAAAGCGTATTAAGCTTCACTATTTCCAGACTGTGGACTGCAGTTTCAAAAGCTACAGTGAAACCTGGGGAGCTCCTCTGGAGAATCTAAACAATGTATGTATTATTTTTAGTGCTCAATATTTTCTGTGTTCAACAACAAAACATTCTACATATTTATGGTGACCACCTGCTCTCAGTGTGAGCATGAAAGCAACCACAACTTGGAGAAGAAAAAAGGCTCGTTTGTAACAGATATACTATGTTCACCCAGCGAAATTTTTGATATTGCAATTTTGATTTATATTCCAAAAGATAATTTATTCAAGTGCTTTTTTCCTAGTTACAAATTCTGGGGATGAGCTGAGGCTGCTTCAATTCAGATATTCTAGTACTGAAGGGTTTGGGGAAATTATATGATTGGATCAAAGTTTTCAGGGTAGACCCCTCAATGGGATGACATGTCACTGGCTGACACCTCCACCTAAAAAGCAAACTCTGTGAGCTCAACATCTTTCAAGCCATTCAATTTCCAGTTCTCAGTGGAGGGCTTTAGTTTGAGATATATCTTAAATACAAATTGGTTTGGTTTAAAATGTCACTGATTTATTAGAACTGTTCTAATATGCAATTTTTTAGTTATGACTGAAATGGTCTGCATTGTCAGTGTAATTTTTCCCAATTTAAAATAATGCATTTTGAGAGCCCTTATATCCTGGTCTTTGTAGTCAGATAAAAAATGAGGCTGATCTGTACACATCACTGGTTCTGTATTTCTTCCAGAGAAAATGATGTCCTCTTGAAATTACTTGAGCTCTTCCCCAGCTGTCAGATATATGAGAATGAAATTAAGAAGAGGACTATGGTTTTCAAAACCTAACATGGTCCCTGCTAGTTTGTAAAGTTCAATTAAAACCATCTTTAGGAATTTAACATGCAGAAATCATGCCTGACATTGATCAGAATGTAAGCGAGTAAAATAAGTTGATGTTTTCATGTTTGTAATATTAAAAACAAAACCAAAAACAACAGACCAATATAAAACAGACATTCCACACATGAACTTTTCAGCAATTTCACTTTTTCCTTCAGGTCATGGTAGAGCTTACTAGAAAAGAAAAGTCCTTATTAAGCACAACACTTCAGAAATGTTAAGGGATTCATACAAGTTTTAACAGAATCTGCTTGCTTCTACTGTTTAAGCATGAAAGAGTTCTGTGCTCCTTCCTTCTGCACATAATCTTCCATGTTTTGCAAAGTTTGACTTCTCTGCTGCCTCTTTGTTTCCAAGATATCACATGCTCTTTTTCTACATACATTCCAAGTTCTTCAGTAGAGTTCTTCTGGAACATCATGGAAATACAGAATTAAAGAATGATATTTGTCTCCTAAATTTTATTGCAGAATTCTAGTAGGTGTTCACTTTGCTTGATTTTATTTGCTTCTATTTTTTCTTTTTCTTTTTTCTGTTATTTTTATTTAAAGCTGAATCCAGTGGGAACATATATTAGTGCAATATGTCCTAATTATTTTTGCACTGTGCTTGTCACTCAAAATAACTCCACTGAAAGCATAACAGTTTCACCAAAATAAAGTGGTGAATTAGACCCATTAGTTTATTCATTACAGAGGAGCAGAAAATACTTGGGACTGACAAACTTTTAATTGTTGCCTACTTTCAACTTAATCACTGTGCCAAACTTTCTTTAAAAGCATTTTAAAATTTACAATCAGAGGAAAAAAAATAGTAGTGCACTTCCAAGATGAGACCTTATACTGACACCCTTTGTCATACTGTGTGATTTTATGTCTAGTTAGAAATCATAAAAATAAGATTTGTAATGTAAAACCTAAACAACACAGATGTGTATCTGTAAGAAATGAGAATCACAATTATATAGTCCGAACTCACTACATGATTCTGAAGTCATATATTTCATTAGAAAATACCATTATAACTGTTTTCTCCTTTTTTTTTCCTTCAGCTTGGAAATGTTCAGGAAGATAATCTCACTGTCTGTGTCCTCCAAACTGAAGCTGCCTTCAAGAAAAGGAGCACTTCAATGAATGAGACTGTTTACATACTTTTAATGATGTGTTTGTTTTAATTTAGTTGTAAGTTCATGCTTCTGTAAGATCCATCTGAATCTTATCCCCCAGCTATATGTGTAATTCAGGCTTCCTGTTTTAAGGTCATTCCTCATACAGAAAATTGTCATGATATTGGATATAAATGCAAGGAGAGATTTTAAAATGTTCATGAGCTTCCTATAGGTTTTCTTACTTCAGAAGTCAGCTTCTGTATACTTCCCAGGGATCTCTGGATGAAATTTTTGTAAATATCCTTATACAATTCAGAGCAATAGCCTGAGTCAAACACAATATGTCAACCATTCTTTCTCTTTTCTCATAGATTTTCTTTGTTCATCTGGAAAATAGATTCATTTTAGCTTCTTAATTTATAGTTCCTATAGCATATGCATGTTAAAATCCCATATAAGAAACAAGTAAAGAAACTTCACCCTGTCTTTTAGCTCAGCAAAACTCCATCAGTTGCAAATAGAAGCAGCATTTCTGTGGGAACATTTTGAGATTTTATTTTTTAACTGTGGTCTCTGGGGCATTTGATACCACCCTGTCAGTTCCATGGTTGGGCTACTCAGGACTTGAAGCATCACTCAGGTGCTAAATGTCTGTCACTGCTGTCCTGTCAGACGTGGCTGTGTTTACATGGCTGATCACACTCCAGGCCCTCTGCATTCTTGGGATGTGGGAGCATGCTGGGATCTAGATGTAAGCTGAGCTTTAGAGCAGTGTGAGCTTGGGAAATGGGACAGACCTGGGTGATCAGCAGGTTGTATCACGTTGCACAGATGACAGCCTGAGGACTGTGTACATCACCTGGCAAAATGTCAGTGATCACTCTGGGGTTACTTACCAAGCTATAACTAATTTAAGGCCACTTGCTCTGGTGGAGTTCTGCTTGCCTCCACTTGTGCCATCTATTCTAAAACAGGAATCAAGATGACAAAGCCTTAGCTTGTTGTAAGGACAGCAGAAGTCTTGGAGGGTGGGAATCTGGCTCGATTCTTTTTTCTTCTTCACAAATTCTTCACAGATTCTTTTTATGGAAACTTCTTTGTCTCTGCCCGAGAAGAGGAGAAGGCTGATGGGTGGGAAGAAGTGAGAAGGAAAAGCTGGTAAACTGATTTGGTACCAGGACAGGAGGCAGCAGGGAGGCATTCTTTAAAACCTGATCCACCAGCACTGTTGAAACCATCTGTGGCACATTTTTATTGTTTGGTTTTTTTTTTGCTTTTTTTTTTTTTTTTTGGTGGGAGCAGTTTGTCCTTTTAACTCTTCATCCTCACTCTTTTATTTTCATAATCCTAAATTATATGTTGTCTGAGACAGGTGCTTTCTCTTTCCTTTATTTCTAAGGCACACAGCAAGTGTGGCCATTCTTCCTGTTGTAGCCTGCCAAGTACTGCTGGATTACAAAGAGCAGAAAGAAGAATGGACAGTTATTGACACTGTGCTTATAGGGCCACTGGCAGACTTGCGTCCTGCCACTTGGGTACTGGAATTGGATTTTAAAATCAAACATTATTTTCTGTAAGGAAGCATTTATTTTCAGAGTCCTTGGCACACAGTGGCCTGAATACTGCAGTCATAATTCTGGCAAAACTCCCAACAGACATCTAAGTTACTTTTGCCTTGATTCAGGTCTGCAGGACTGTGCTTTCAGTACAAACATGTCATATGTACATGGCCTAATTCCCAGAAGTTCTGAGCAGACCCACTGTATGTTGCCAACAAAGGGAACAGAGAGAATGAGACAGCTTGAAATGTAGTTAATGAAATTATTCATGTTGCTTTCATAATTACATTTATAACTGCATCATCATAATGTGATGTGTTGATTAGTATCCAGAGCAGTTCATATAATTAAACTGAGCATAGGGAATTAGCAGAGTTAGTGAGACACCATGGTGCTGTTTCTGGCACAATTCTGTTCACAGCTGTTTGATGGATTGAGAGGTGACCACAGTGTGAGAACTGATGGAGAGGCAGTGGCTCCCTTCCTTTGCAAACGGGTGTCATCTTGTGTCTGCAAAGGGAATTTGCCTCTGCCTCAGCACTGGTGTGGTGGGTGTTTGGGACTGACACGTGGTGCTGAGCACTACCTGGGTGCCTGATCTCAGCAGCCAGAAACCACCCATACATCTGCTCCTTTTTGCCATAGGTGTCTGCAAAGTTTGCCATGAGCTGCTGCCAAAGCACACTGCATCTGGAATGCACTGCAACACTTGGTCTATCAAAGCAAAAATGTGAGCAAAAACCCACAACACTCAAAAGGGGAAACTTGTGCATTGTCTCTGGTCTAGACTTCTGCTGTCTTCTGGCCATAAGCAAATGCATTATGTTCTCTTTTGCCACATGCCAAGTTACAGTTGTGTTGGGAAATGTTAGCAGGGCTATACAGCATGTGTAAAGGACTTTGAATGTGGAGCTTAAATAGTTGCAGTCATAATAGAATATTGACAAATATCGGGTGGGAACAATATTTATGGTCAATGAATTTCCATGATAAAGACAACAGTCACATGACTCTCTGCTAGTCCAGCCAAAAAAACCAACTTCTGCTAGGGAAAAGAAGTGGCAATATCTCTTCAGGATGGAGATCAGAAGAGGAGATCCGGTTTTGGAGATTTTCTGGTTTGTATATTCTCAGACCATTGACTCAGTAACCTGTCCACTAATGGATAGTACCAGATGAGTCAGAACCATAAGATCCGATGGCATGTTGTTTAACAAAGAACAACAAGGAAAAAACCACAATCTAAAGGCTTAGTTTTACTTTGTGAAGCTTTCCATCTTGCCATGTTATTTATAATCTTCTTTCAGATGTGTCGTAAGGTGATTGCAGTGTACAAAATGTTCTTATGGGGTTGGAGAGAGTTTAAGGAATTGTGGGCAAACTAATCAAGTGTCTAATCTGGATTTTATGTGAGAGTTTGAAAATAGTTCACAAATATAATAACTGTCTTGTAATAATCCTCATAGGTTTTGATAAAAATATACGTTTGTAGGCACTTTGTATATGCATGTTACTTGTTTCCTAGCTGTACTCTGAACCACATTGAGATAGCAATGTCAAAGTGTTGACACCTCCCTGATTTAGGTTCTACTTTTTCATGGGTGTTTTGAAATCATGGCTATTTCAATTTTCTGACGTTCATGGTAAATTTGCATTCTTTTTCTGGAATATTCCTTCGCATTCTCATTCGGAAAATGTCTGCTATGTAATATTTATAACACAAGCAGAGACACTTGTGCTAGTCTGCCAGCTTTATTACACTGACTTGACCCTCTCATTGCTAGATGTCAGTGTAAAAGTATACTTACTATTACACTTTATTGCACCAACAAAGACAAAGGTAATAAATTAATATTTTTGACTGAGTTGTCTCTATATTTATAGGAAGATCTACTCTACAGTCTGTATACTTCACTTCAAAAATGCATCTGTATTAATCTGTGGTAATGGCACAGAATAAAATTTATTCTACAATTTTGAGAAACTATGGTTTAATTAAATTGATCTACTGAGTGCTTGAAGGTAGCTTGTATGAAATTTATATATAGAGTACACTGTAAGATTCAGTTGTTATCATTAAAAGAATATTATTGCGTAAGATAAATGTGATCCACTTATTTCTTTGATTTCTTCTAGTATCATTTTTCTTTCAAAAATGAAATCTGTTATTTTGAGGGAATCTTTCCTACTGTTTAGCAGATTAATGATCATTCATGACATTATCGGTTCTGCATGCAGTATATAACTTTTATATGGATTCCTATACTAATACTGTACATCACTTGTGACTGACAGTAACAACTCATCCACCTAATTTTTTGCAGCCTGATTCCAGATATCTTACCTGACAGCATTCTAATTTCTAAGTGCTCATTTTTCATCTAAATTACTTTTTCCCCATACAGATCTTTGCAAAAGATTACCAACAACACAATCTCTGCCACTTACAAGATATCATCTCCTCATATTTTAACCTTTATTTTTCCTGGACTACTTGCAACATAGGCAGTTTTTCACATTTAGCTGGGATGCTTTCAAAGAGGATGGTATACACCATATCAAAAATACTTTTTTTTTTTTATGTTCTTTTGGGTGGGTTAGGATGGGGTTTTTTTGAGGGGGGGTAGTGGTGAAACTGGATCAGAAGTTTCTTGAAAAGTTTTAAAATAAAGTTATGATAAAAGTTTTTAGGTGAGATGAAATAGACTTTGAAAAAAATGTGTTTAGTACTACAAAAAGCACATAGTGCTCTGGTAGGCAACAAACTGTTGCGAGGAAATTAAATATTGTTGAACTTTTATGAGAGACCTCCAGAGTGAAAACAAGTCTTGCATAGTTTGCTTCCACTGTCTGTAGAAGTTACTTCCAATGTGTAAAAAGCTAGATCTCTAGTGGCCCTGCTCCCTGAAGCAAATGTTTAGTTCAAAGCCTCCCTGGACAATTTTCAGTCTTTCCTGTTTTTGCTGAGGTGGAAGACAACAAGTCTCCTGTAGGGCCATGGTCCAACAGGGTGGGTGTTTTTCTGGATATCCAGATTTCCTCCAGTCGTACCTTTTTTTGCTTCTAACATACACTCATCATGCACTTCATTAACATGTTGAATCTCTGCCTGTTTTTAAAATCCCTTTATTTTATATGTCAATTTGTGTATTTTTTCCTATGCTTTCTGGATTTATTTTCCTCCTCTTGTCCTAAATTGGTCCCTTTTTTGGTGTCCAGTTGTCTCAAGTCTTAATTCTGCTTTGTTGCAGTATTCCAGACTCAGTATTCAGTTCAACTTTCTTTTTTTTAAATTTTCCTCTGTCATTGTTCTGCATCTGTAAAAGTTGGCAGGTATTCCAGAGTTCATTGCTAGTAAATTCTTAGATATCTTTCTCTAATTTAAGTCATAAGATCAGTCAGCTTTTACTGCTTACGTCTTGTTTTCCTGTGTGGCTGTTGCTCATAAGTGGTTCTAACAGAGTTTTTTCTTATGTCTTGCCTGCAAATCTGCAGGGATTATTTCCTTTTCCTGACTCTAGTCTGCTTGAGATAGACAGTATACTTTATAGTAGCAAATACGAAAGAAAAAGGGGGGAAAGAAAAAGGGGGAAAAGAAAAGGTATTTATATTCTTTTCCTATTATCAGAGATAAATGGAACCGAATCTTAAATCTTAAGGCATTTGCTGTCCAGCCTGCAGTGTCTTGCAAACTCTTAGCATTTCTTCCTTTTCTTCATGCCTAGGAAAGTCTTAAATATGCAGTTTCTGTAATTTTCTCACTGTCCCATGTAGCTGAGAGCTCTATTGCTAAGCTTTCTTCATGACTACTAGTTCAGAATTTAAATTTGGATACTGTATCTGTAGCAGTATTTTGTGGCTTTGCCATTAGCTGCTCCTTTTTATAGATGTGAATCCTAAATGCTATGTGTCTCCCTAACTGTGTGATTCAAAAGGGTATGATTTGCCATTATACGTCCAGTCTTAAATCCATTCAGCTTCTGAGTCTTTGTGAACAGCTTCATGGAGGTAAAGTTGGGATTATGAGTCATAAAAATGCCATTTTATTTTCTGTATATATATTGTGGTCAAGGAAGAACCACAGTAATGTTTATAAAAGAACACCCTGGGAAAAGTTATATTGATTTTATCTAGCCTACCCATGCTTTTTCATTTTTAATCTTAGTACTTTCTCTGCTAGACATGAATTTTTCCTCTTTTAGTGTTTTCAGTAGCTTAAATTTACTCACTTTTGGTCACATCAATGATGGTTGCCACAACTGCTCTCTGGTTCCTGGAGCTCCATGAAGATACTCACTGTCATACTTATGATGGGGAAGAATAGAAAAATCAATTTTAGTTAGATGGCAATTGGAAAAAATACATTTTTGTCCTGCATTCTACTTTCAGGATATATTATTCAGCCTGCTTTTCTAGAGGTAGTGTTGTCTGAGTTCTGAATTTTGTGATTCTTGTTAGAATTCATTTAATGCTTGCAATATTAGTAATTTCTTCCATTACAGTTTTTTTGTTGTTGTTTGTTTTTTTTTTTTTTTTATCATTTTCTGAAAAAATGACTAAAAACAATGTTGGGTATGTGCCATGGCAGTAAACATTTTCTGAGGCATGGATGTATTTATTTAAAAGGTTACTTAGAAATTTCATTTAAGCTTCTACAGGAGTAAGCTGTACACTCGATCACGAAGATTCTGGATTTTCATGGCTTCAGGTTTTGAGATCGTTTAAGACTGAAGTGTGAAATGGAGTAAATCCATTCCCAATATGCAAGAGCCATGTCTTGCTTTCTCCTGGTGGGTTCACAGAACACTTATATTCAGGAAAAGTAAAATACAATAGTGCAAAGGTGGATAAAGCATATGAAGTTAGCCCATCAGTTTCTCCCGTGAGGGGCTGTGTCACTGACAGAAGTGAGGCGTCAAGAGGACTTCTGCAACTTAGATAAGAAACTCTTCTTTTCCTTTTACCCCCCATAACCTACTTCCTTTTCCTATGTGCAATGTGTGAGTGAGAGAAATAAGAAGGGAGAGGAAAGATTTTTCTAAATGTCAGCTACCAGGAAAGGAAATGAAACATGAGTCATCTATATGTTTTTGGAAAAAGGAATTTTACTGTATATAATGTGTGTATATATTTGTAAGACTATATTAAAAAGTTAGATGCTAGCAATAATCGATGAGCACATATAAGACTGTGATTTTTCAATGTCGTATCAGTCATGACTGAAACTATCTTTTTGCTTTTTCTGTGATTATAAAAAGCCTGTAAAATGGAAAAGATTATGTATTTAGAACACATTGTATTCAAAGTTATTTTGATTTCTGACCACAGTTTCTCTAAATTATTTTTTTGCCTAGAGTTCAAGGGTGCATGAGTGTCTAAGAAAAGCATAAATATCTAAGTTGTTGATTTGAGTATAAAACACATTTTTTTGGTGCTAACACGTAGATTTTTTTTTTTTCAATTACCTTTCCTATGCAAAGGAATTGCTACTCTTAAGCACTGGGATTCTCCTTGTAGCAGCTCTCCACTTTCAAATTTTTAGCTTGTGGGTCCTCCAAAAAAATGTGTACATAGTGATGTGCATGAGGAAAAAGGCCAGGGTGTTATGGTTTTAGCTGAATGTGCTGTATAAAACCACTTTACCTCAGCAGCCTTACATGGTCTGATCCACCATAATATTACATTTAGGAATATTTAGTCATAGGATCCAAGCTCAAATCTCTAATTAGAAGAAAGAGATTTTTGCACAAAATATTTTTTTTAACTTAAATATAGGCTCTCAAGTTCTTTTTGGTATTACAAGATTCCAGCCCAACAGTGTTGTGTGGCATTATGCTGGAACATAAAACAAAAGCTGGAGCTAACTAGCACGGCTCCTCAATCTATAGTTGATGTTGTTTTGCTGTTTATACAGAACACCAGGTCTCTGGATAATGAGGGTGATGGAGAGATGATAGCTTGATTATCCTGCTGCTGTGCTTTTGCCAGGAACTGATGAATCCTTCACACTTTTTACTATCTCAGGCCAATGGTACTGGGGAGGACGAGAAAAAATCGTAAAGATGACATGTTTGCTGTCCTGTTCCCTGATGGGGCTCCAATGTATTACCTGGATCTAATTATCTCATCTCCAGTTGACAGAGAGGCTTCCATGGCATGCTTTCCATCACTGGGAGCCTCCGCCAAGCTTCCAGTGGGCTGTCTAATAGCTTGATATATTTTTGGACCTCCTGCTCATTGGATGAACAAGCTGAAGTAAATCATGTGTTGACCTCAAAGCATTTATAAACTGTAGAACATTATATTCTCATCAGAGCCATAGGGGCAGTAAACTATAGTTTCTCTGCTGTGAAACATGGTTTTGGTTATGCACTGTGTTACTAGGGTTGTACTTAAACAATAATATATCATTTGTGGCACATGTCGCCTTCTTTATTGAAAGGCAAAACAAAGAGTTGAGGACAAAAATCATTACTACTTTAGCAATTTTTCACAAAATGCTTTTGTTTTGTACTTGACACACAGATGGGACATGGTACTGCAGTGTAAATGATGTATAGCAGCATGACAAATTTCATTTTCTTTATAAAACAAGAATAAGAATAGTGGATGAATTTGGGGAAATGGTGTTAACTTTTTTTTTGTTAGTGTTAAAAGTAAATTAAATAGGGGAATAAATAAAAAAAAAAATTAAAAAAAAGAGAGAGAGATTGATTCCGAGGTAAAATTCCTCTTGGAAACTATTTGAGCCCTTTAATTGTCTTGGCAGATATTGATTAAAGCGCTTAAATGAAAATATTGAAAACAATAAACTCACTTGTGTTAGAGCTTTTGAATCACTGTGATAGTGATAATCCATGACCAAGGAAGAAATTCACACAAGGTGTTAATGTTACACCATAGCTGGACTAAGCAAACAATAGAAGATCAATTCTGAGGAAAGTAAACCATATTCTCAGTACTGCTTTCAATCACAGATTCTTTGGTGCTTCAACCATGTTAAAGAAATATAAATGCTGCCTCTCAGTCTTCTTGCTTCAATTTAAGTCTGCATCACCGGGGTGTATTACTGTGTGATACATCACACTGTGAAAGGTGTCTGGTTCTGGGAAGAGTTTTGAATTTGGTTTTGTTCACATGGCATAGCTTTGCCTTTTCCTTTCGTGGTGGATTCCAGGGAAACATGACCAAAGCCTTTACTATGTTTCTAACCAGTAAATTTTACTTAACATTTCCTTGTTATTGAACTTCAATAAGAAAACAAGAATTGAATGGCTGTAACATGAGAATGTCCCAACCCACGCACAAGCACCAGGATCCCATATTGTGAAGTGTTGTGCACACATGAAATGGAGCACAAATGAATGAGAACATTTCCACTCCTTTCCCAAAACTTTGTGTGAAAATGTTTTATCTCAGTCCTGCTTTAGGTGCAGCTGAAAACCAGTCCCATGGCCCTAAAATATAACACAATTAATTTTCTCTTTTTTTTCAGCAGGTGCTGAGTTTTGCCATTTTCACACTAGCCAAAGCTAAGGAAATTTTTAGCTACTTGGCTTTGTGACTGCCAAAATCCTCAGTCTGGACTGCTGTGTCTATATTGTAAACAATTAAAAGTTGGAGATTTTTCACATCTACAAGTCTGGGGACGGTGTCTTAGAAAGATAATGTCTGTCTGCAAAGTATTGGTCTGAACACGAGCTGTCCTTTGAAGTCCTCTTCCCTCTCTGCTACCAAAACTTTGAAATATTACAAATTTCTTTGAAGTAGGTGAGGAAAAGATATCCATGGTAGATAAGTGGAAAAGAAAAAAAAAAAAAACAAAAACCAACTAGGAAATTCTTCTATGAGCAATGAGCTTGTGAAATCTGTGGTTAGGTCCTGTGTGGACTCCCTTGTAGCTAACAGTGAGGTTGCTAATGATGCCATCTTTATCTTAGTCAAGGCACTTTTTTGGTCTTTTTCTGACAGATTTGTTTTGGAATAAACTTGCAGTATTCAAAGTCTTTGAGACTCAGACACACACACACAAAGGAAGAATTATATATGAGTGATTTCCCACTCTAAAAGAATGTATTATGTTTGTACAACTAGAACCAGAGACTGCAGAGACTTGCTTTATCTTTTCCCCAGTGTTACTGTGTTAGAAACTATGGGCACAAAGCTGAAATAAAATGATGGTGCCTGTCTGCTTTCCCTGTAAATTTCCATCACAAATCCAGTATGATGCCATTTATTTTGTCTACAATTTTAAGTATGAACTGTAATGATTTGCACTATTTTTATTGTTTTGTGGTTAAGAGTGTTTCCTTCTTTTATCCTCTCCTGTCTGTCTCTACTTATGTCTTAAGAGCTTCAGTCTTATCCTCAGCTGGTCTAAGTTGACACAGGTTTGCCTACATTTACATTAAGAGTGCTGCAGTTATTTACATAAACTAAGGATATGGCCATGTATATGGGATCAGCATGAGTCTAGGAAATGACAGCTAACTTGCAAGGAAGTACCCAGGACAGAGGACTTGTCTTGAAGTAAATAATTGTCCCTGATAATAGAATTGTTTTTATCCAAATGGTCTCCTTTAGAGTATGTTAAATAAACTTGCTGGATTTTTTTTTTTACCAAGGTTTATTGAGGTACTTTGCCAGCATGTGGTCTGCAGGTTCTCCCAGGACAGCAAGATATGTATCATCCCTGCAGCCTGACCTTGTGCTGTGTGTGGTTCCTCAAAACCTAGAGGGGGGTGGGATATAAGAAAGAGGAATGGAAGAGTCATCACACACCTGGAACTTAGTCATAATCTGGGCAGACCATATTCACAACCCTAGTCATAGCTGGATCTGATATTTTAATAGCCCTTGTATAGGATATACACTTAGAAATCCTTCCTTACATACTAGACAATACTAACTTGAATACAGAAGATTTGTTCACTTGGATTGTAGGAAACATAATTTTTCAGCATTTGTCTAGCTGAACACTGCTTAATATTTTCTTTGTGAAAAGCAGCTTCCCAGATGTATTATGTGCATATCTGCAGCACCTTCTTCTCTGGCAAGATGGAAGATGTCTGACAAAAAGAAATCACAGACAGATGAACTTATCTCTCTGCTGTTGTAGGCAGAAGCTATGCAAAGGTATCATGAAAATCTAGAGAGATGTCTGGGCTAATTGTTCTTCTGTCTTCTGCTAACTTTCTGTAGGTAGCACCTTTTGGCCTCCTTATGTGAGCATCTAGAAAACTAAATGGGATTAGTCTTTTCATGAACTGGGCTGCAGAATTTGTCACCCCAACTGCTATTTTCTCTTGTTAATGTGCTGTGTGGTTTTAGGTTTTTTTTGGTGGTGTTTATCCTTTTCTGAAAGAGAATTTCAGTAATGGAAATCTGAGACAAAGAAAAATTAGATTTCCTTTAACTGTAGAGTTGACAGCGGTTGCAGTGGCTGTAATCACATATATTAGCTGCTAAAATGCCTATGGAGGGTTTCAATTAGAAGGAGAATTCTGACAATAGTGTTGAGAAGGTGCCCAAGGAGCCCAAAGGATAGTGATGAAGCTAGTAGTAATTATATTTTGGACCTGGAGAAAGAGAAGGCATCAGGTAAAGGAATATATTTCACATAAGCCATATTGCTTTCTGTAGAGAGATGGAACACATTGAGACCAAGCCCTGTGATAACCATAAACTGCCAGCTGTGCCCAAAACCCTTTGAGTTACAACTTGCCGTGGCTTGTTGCATGGTGATGCTTGGACAATAACTTTAAGAGAGCAAGTCTTAATTTGTTTTCTTTTTGACGTACAGCTGCAAGTCTAGGGCAGGCTTGGCTGCACAGGACACGCTAATAATATCCAACCATGCTCTAGACATGATGACAGAGCAGTGAGCCTCAAGCTGGCCTAGCTTCAAAGTGAGCAGTGTGTCAAGAGTGAGGTACATCTTTCCTTTCAATGACAAGAAAATGTGTCTGAAAATTTCATAGTCTGGGCCTCTGTGCCACGCCCTACACCTCTTCCCCACTGATCAATCACCCCAGGTCAGCCATCTGCTACATCTTGACCTGGTGGGTAATGATGAAAATCAGGTATGAGCTGCTATCATTGGGCAATGAAAGGATGGAGATAACTTGAAAGTCAGGTGAACTGAGATTTGGATTTTAAAGGTCAAAGGATTCTGAATGTCTTTTCATTCTGTGTGCAGTATTGCAAATACTCTTGAATAGAGATGCAAATAATATGTCAAGTTGGGGCTGTGCTCCCTGGTTTTCTTATAAAAGCAATAGATGCACTTACAAATTCAGTAATTTAACCTCTGGATTACTTCATCTGTGTTTGTCCATTGCTTTGTTAATGCTGATGTTGTTGAAGATATGGTGCTAAGAAAAGAATCCTTTGTCACTCCCTGCTGTTCACAGTACAAATATGATGTAGAGGGAAAAGCATATCAGGTTTCACTACAGAAAGGCTGGGAGGAGTGCCACTCCTTTTCAGATGGGAGAATCAGATCATGGACATCTTAAATCCAGTAGCAATTTTACTATGTTGTTCCAGGATTGGGCCTGAAGTGATGTGTTCCTCTAGTTCCTGTGAAGCCTGTAACCATGAATAGTCTGTACAACACTGTTCTATTATGGGAGCTTATTTCAAAAATTAAAGCATAATGAAACATACCCTTACATTTTCCACCTGCACCTCAGGTAAAATTAATCTTTATTTTAAGCCAAAGTGAACATTGTGTTTCACAATGCTATGAAAATCATTATGCAATATTTTTGTTTTTTTTGCTGCTGTTAAGTTTTATCTAACGTGTGAATTTTTTTTCCCCTGCACTTTTACTTCCATTTGCAATGTCTCTTTAGGCTACCAGCATTTGGGACAATTTATGTCTTCTGTAGATATAAAAGGCATACTGTTATCTACAGGCACACCATAGGCACAACTGTATCTAGAAATGCCTGCTGAGGTGATGACTGGCGAGAATTAGGGCTCAAGTTCAAGATGGCCAGCCTCTGCCCTATGGAGCTGGAACTGATGAATCCAGAAGGGAAGGAAGGTGATAGGGTACAGAGAAGAAGGGAGCAGTAGCAGGAGTGTCAGCTCATGCCATGGAGTGAAGCAGTCGCTCTAGTCCAGCCACATGGATGCATGGCAGTGAGCAGCCATGTGTGCCTGCACCTCATATTTCAGCCCTCAGGGTAGACAGCAGGAGGATTCTGGTCAATCTTAACTGCCTAGTCACAGTCCATCAAGTTAGCTGTAAAAACTTCTGTTTCAATTAAATACAAGCTCATTGTATTTTCACACAACAGTTAATAAAATAAAACTCATTAGGAATATAGCGTTTAGACTAGAGCAAGTGATATTTTTTTAAATGTCACAGTGAAAACCACATTTCCTTTAATCAGCATCTGCTCTGTGTTAGGCTGCCTATAAAATGCAGTACATTGTTGACAATAGGGAAGGATGAAAACAAACAAACAGGAAAACTATGAAAGACATGGTATTAATGTCAAAGTGCATTAATCCCTCCCTTTCCTTGCCATTTGAAAAAGTGATTTTATTCTTGATCCTAAACAATTTAAGTTTCTTTCCACCAATTTTGATTTTGGACAGCAAGGGTGAATGAGTAATGGAAACAAGGTAGGGGATTTCATGTGAATTCAAAAATGAAATAAGGAGACAAAAAAGAGGAGAAGATAACACACTGGTCTGAATAAATTAAACTTTTTTTTTTTTTTTAATTGTAAACAGCTCCATCATTTTGGAATTGATTATACAGAAAAGTTTACAGGGTTGGAAGTACTGACATTCGCATGTAGTTTCTACTTGTACAAATATTAGTGTTTCTGTAGGAACTTAAGGATTTAATGTGAAGAAATGTATGAGATAATTGTGAGAGTACAGTGTGAAAAAGAGGAAACAATAGGCACTGTGTGGGGTTTTTTCCTTATCTAAATATGTAACTATTGTTTATTATTCAGTAAATATTAAATGTAGAAAGGAAACTTGTGTAGATGACTGATTTCAACAATGGGCTAAATGCAAATGACCATGAGTCTATTGTATTTAGGCAGTAAGCTGCTAAATACCTGGGGTGAATGAAGGGAGGCGACTTCCTTAATCATTAAACTAGTCCTTGAATATGGGGGATAATCACATCATGTCTAATCCCATTCATAAACACATCATGGTCCAAAGTTAAAATCATTGTGATTTTGTTCCCCTCTATTCCTATTAGGAAATATTTCACTGCTCTGGTGGTTAGAAATCCTCTTGTAATTTCCAGCGTAATCGTGGCTGGTTTATACGTATTTGTTTTGTGTCAGTGCTGTCCTTCAGTGCCAATAGCTTTCTTCCTCCCTGCTGCTTACCCCCTGATACATTTATAGACAGCAATCACAGCACCTCTTAGCCTTTGTTCTGCTCTGTTAAACATGCAGTGCACTGTTGGGCTCCTCTAATAAAATAGGTGTTCCTTTCCCTCAATTGTTTCTGTTCAGTACCTACTCTTTAAACTAATCGATCTTAAACGTGTTTGACCACAATGGGGCTTCGTGGTCTCTGTGAGGCCCCCTGCACAAATCCTTAAACAGGGGCTGTTCATTTTTTTTCTGCTTCTGGAAATACTGAACCTGATGCAGCCTGGGATAATACCCACAGTTTTCAAGAACCCAGTGCTGACCAGTAGTCATCCTGATTGCTGTAACCTGTTTGTTTCTACTTCTTCATCTCCTCCACCTGATGATCCCACAGTTTATGGGAAGAATCATCATCAGTATTTCCTGAAGGAGGGCAAGCTCATATTTCCTGTTGTAAGTTCAGCATCAAGGTAACGGGCCCAGCCTGGTGCCCAGGTTTCTCTCTTAGGATGGGATGACTTGCCTCTGGAGATGCCCATTGCATTCCCTTCTGTGTTGGCTGAGGAACCAAACCTTGAGATGCCTGCCAGTAAGGTGGGGCGAATGCTGGGAAGGTGCACACTGCTGCCATTTGAGATAGTATCACATTTATACTGGTCACCAGTACCAAACAGGCTTCTTCTGTGTGGCCACCCCTTCTGTGACAACTGCCTCTGGACTGTGTTATCAGCAGATTCATTAACACTTTCCTAATTGCTCATCACTAGAGTTATTCCAGCTGCTGAAGGTTCTGCACGAAATACAGACGTACAATTTCAACCTTAAAGCCTATGGAGTTGGAAAAAAGTTCCCATTGATAAAAGAAGCCCTGCAAAATAATAGACTTTATGAAAAAGAGCTTTCTGTTGATAGGTCTTTATTTTGACAATGCCTCTGCTAAGGTTTTAACAAGAATATCCCACAAAAATCTCACATGTACCACAGGTAAAAATCCTTTTTGCGAATAAGAATTAGGAACTACTGCATCTATTTTATTTTTCCTATTTTACAAATCCAAGTGGACTATATCAGACTATTTGGACTATGCCTATGGGAACAGCAGAGGCCACAGGACTTGGAAAACCAATCTACTATACTTAGTTCATTCGTTTGAAATGTTTATGTGGGTTTTTTGTAAATGTGGTCTATTAAAACTAAGGTATTCAAATTGTATAATGTGAAGTAAGAGACAAGACTAAAACCCTTCAATTGGTCTGTAGGAGGAAAAAACCTCTTTAATTTACCATTGTTTTATTCTATTGTATTTATTACAGACTGTTAAAATTATAATTAATTATCGCTATAATTAAATATCATACATATTTACAGGGGATAAAAATCAGGTAGCAGAGGATGTTTCTTAATTTTTCATGACCACTTGTGGCAGTGTGTGCCAGAGGACTGTGTCTGTGTTAGGACCCTGCTATTTCCCACTACATTTCCTGTCCAGGTAGTAATGCTACTTTGATTGGACATTTTATTTTATTTACTCTAAGGAACATAGGAAAGTGTTTGAGAGCTCTTAAGAGCAGTCTCAGAAGTGGTTGCAAAGGCTGTGTGAATGCTCACCTGCGTAGTTCACATGTCCCTGTGTGTATGAGGAGTAAGAATGCTCCCAGGCCTGCCTGTAACTCTTGTTCTGGTATGACTGGTGGCATGCAAGGACTTGTCCCTCCATCACATCTCAGGCCCTACCTGCGTGTTCTCTGCACAAACAACAAATCTGACCCGAAAAAGGGCATTGCTTTGAGTGGAGCTTGGGTTGGATGCCCTCCAGAAGTCCCTCATAGACCGAATTATAAAAATCTATATAACTGATTATTGCTGGATTTCTTTTACCTTCCTCTGAAGCACCTTGGTGCTGATTACTGAGGCAGAATATTGGACTAAATGGGTTTGATATATCATCCATCCTGGCAAGTCTTGTGTTTCCATGTGAAAACAGGATTTATTAGAAACTCAATACATATTGAATGTAGGTCTTCAGGGATCTCTTACTTACTTTGAGCAGGTAAATATTGAATTGTTGTGAATGGTATTTGACTCCATTTTGGAACATAAAGCAGAGGAGGTTAATAGAACAAAGAGAAGAAATCAACACCAGCGGTAAATGGTAACACACTTTACTGTATATCCCCTTCTGACATTGCGTGTTTTGCATAGCTGTACAGAGCAAACTTCATGGTATCACAAGCCTCAAAGAGGTGAGCAGAGTTGGGAGGGTGTTTTTGTAATCTTGTCAGACTTGTTTGTGAGCTCCTTTCCCCTGCCAGTTCTTTCAGCTACATTTCTTTTCTTTTTGGAAAAAGTCAGCGAATTTGGCCTCTTTTTTTTTTTTTTTTTTTTTTAAATCAGTTATACGCCAGATGAAGTCCTGGTGGTTGCAACTTTTCATGGCCAATGTGAAATGCCACTGAGAAGCTTAGGCACTTTGCAGGGTTTCCCACATCCACTCCAATATAAGGAACAGGGAGGAATGGGAATGTAAGGGGTGTTAAGGATTGCAGCTGCCCCACACCATGGCTGGAGCCAGGGTACCCAAGGATTTATCCTGGTGCTGCAGTGAGTTGTCTTTTTCAGCCACTGCAGATACATTAATGGCACACTCATGGGAACATCAGTGACTCTATGTGGGAATGATTGGCTGAAGCAGCATCCATAAGATAGCTGTTTTCAAAATGGTCTGATTTCTTGATGATTGTTTTTCTTAAAACTTTATCCACGAGTTTTGGGGATTTCCCAAAGGGAAAAAAAGGTTTAAATTTCACTCCCCCTTGCACAAGTTTTAATAAGTATGCAAGTGTCCTATGTGATATAAATATCTTTTTGAGATTGCCTATTACTGTTGGTAATATCATTAATGGACTAGAACAATTTCCTGCAAATATTTTTCAATTAATACTTCCATTTTATTTCAATATGATGCATGCTGCAGTTGCTGAAGATTTTAAGTTTTTATGGCATCTAAAGTAGAGAAAATGGAAATATTTGCACACAGTGAGAAGTGTTCTTCCTACAAGTCTGTAAATCAGCAGAAATTGGTATAGGAAGAATTCCAGCTCACACTGTTCTTTCAGACCTAGAGATTTGCAAGCAAGTCCATACAATTATTACCATCCCATGCAATAAGTAAGATTATTTAAGGCAGAAACTATTGCTGACGAGATAAATAATGCATATCAGTTGACTTGTAGGTTTTTTTACCTAGGCTTTTATTTATTTTTTTTTTTCTAGTGAACATTACTCATTTTAAAATGTCCACAGGAAATAAATGTTTGTTTTTACTGATTAAAATGTGCGGGCTGTCTTTTTAGCCTCCCTGCCAGTGTCATTCTTTGTGCTCTCATCACAACACAAAGAGACTCTGTTATTTACCCTGGGAAACAGGTGACTGAACTTATAAAAATCACTACAGGACAAGATGTATTGAGGCCTGGCACAGAATGACAAATTCTGGCGGGGTTTGCCAAGAAGAGACATATTGATTTTTAAATGATTAATAAGGAGAATATAATTGTATTTCATTAAGATGGATGGGATTTCATTTAGTCTGTCTTCTCCTTTTCCACTTCAGATGCGAAAGGAAATCAAGTCATCATCAATGGCACCTTGTGTTAGCCTGCCATGGAAACAAGGTCATTGATTGAATAAAAGAAGTTTCTGGGAGGCTAGCCTGGTCTTTAATGGAGTTGCTTGCATAGATAATGTGGCAAAGATAACAGCACTCCATTTCTGTCATTATTTTGAGAACAACCAAGACTACGAAGACATTGATAACATCTCTGTTATGGATTTTGATGCTTTCCAAGTTGCATATTGTCTCAAGTAAATGGATTTGGATATACAAATACACAGGATTTTTCATTTTTTCTTTTGAAGTCATTTGAAGCCATTTTACTGTCTGACTGAAATTTGTAGGCTGAAAAAGGGAGGTGATCAAAATCCTATAATCTGTATGTCTTGTAATTCTTGTCAAGTCAAACATGCTCTTAATCATAAGTATGCAATTAACTTTTCAGTGGATTTTTTTGAATTTTAGGACTGTGGTAAAATCAAACTTTTTCTTCCACTGCCACCTGAAATTGAAAGGTTTGTGAAATTTTTAAACAATAGCTTAACATATAGAAGGGAACTTCCTCTCGTTTTCCAGCACATGTGCCCAGGATGCTAACTCAAGTTACTTCTGACTGACTGTTGGTTTTACTTCTCCAGAAGTTTTTATTCTATTTGTTGGGATTATCCAACTCCTCACATGGCAGTGGCTAAACTGCCTCTGAGGATGGCATGTCAGGTAAAGTGGTTTTCATGGCATTGCCAGTTTCTGTGTCCAAGCATATCAGTAGTTTTTGGGTCATCAATTACATTGCTTACATTGCAGTTTTCATCAGTAACTCTAGATAAAATATTGAAAATAATTTAGTGATGCTGAGACTGAATGAGCAGTATTAGGTATTAATTAATGAAAGATGAGAGTGTAGCAGTTAAGGAATTAACTAAAGAAGGACACATAAAGATGATAATTATGTTCATACAAAGAATGCCTGTTCTCACTAAGTTACAGATATATTACAGTGCAACACAAAATTTATATATTATTTTGGATGCAGTTGAAGACATAAAAGACATCAGTCTGCTTCTGCAGTTAGAGGAACTGGGTTTTCAGTTCAACAACATGGGAGTGGGTGAAGATGGAGGGGTACAAACGTGGATGATTAATTAAAAACTGATATACCAAAAAAACTAGTTTTGTATTGAACAGGTGGAGAACAGATTTTCAGGTATCACAGATGAGTTAATTATAATATAATAAACTCAGAGTGACTACTCATGCATTCAGGCACTGGAAGCTGTAGTTTAAAACTACAGTTGAAAATATACAGCATGTTGTCAAGCCCATTTTCCAGGGAAGAAAACTGAGACAATGAGGTGGAGTGGATTATATTCTGAGGCAGATTATGAAGGATCCATGAGTTTGTTCCTTGAGCTGGATATTCATTTACTGTAAGACTTTGAACAAAACGCTTAGAAGTCATGCTAGGATGGAGATGTTGGTGTTTAGTTACATGTTCCCTGTGAGAATTAAACAAAGTTTTCTGTGCAGTTTCCTGTAAGAGTCAGTTACTCCCTGCAATGTGGAGGCACAAAAATATGCATATATACATAGCTGATAATGGAGCTGGAGGGGAACTTCTTTTTTGCACATGCTAGGCTTCTTCCTTCCATGGAGGCTGAGGAGACCAATTCTCATATATGCAAATAAGGGGGAAAAGTAGGAATCTGGGGTGCATAAGGCAGACCACAAGTGTTTTCTGTATCTATGTTGATACTGGTTTTGAAAGAAAGTGGGAAAACTGTTTTAATTAAGCTCTCAGCTACTGTTGGTAGAGATTCCACAGTCATCTCGGTCTCCCACTTCAAATATTTACTGTGAAACCACAGTTTCAAAGGTTGGCAAAATTACCTTATCCATCTGAGCTTGTGATGATTCCTCCAGATTGCCTGGTGGGGCTGTGCAGCCCCGGTCTATACAACAGAAACTGTCTTGGATATGTGCAGCTGTAAAATTATTTCTATTGCATTTGGAGCACAAACAGTTTCAGCCTCCCACCCCTGCACTACCCAGGAGATCACTTTGCTGATATACAATGCACTATGATTCTCTGATGGGCATTTGCTAACTGATGTCCTGCTGGATAAGAGGAGATATATATACATTTTTAGAGTATTACAGAATATCCTAATTCACTACGGCATGACTTATCCTGACAGGTTTCTAATGAAACACCCAAAAAGGAACAAATCATGGCAATTAGGAAAAAGAATGAGAATGTTGTTTGGATCCTGGAGTTGGACTGTGGTGACTACAGCAGAAATTTTCTAACAAGAATGTCCCCCAAAAGTAAAATGTGTGTTAAAAAACCTCTCAGATTTGGGGTTACATTTGAAAGTGTCTCATTTAAAGCAGAAATTCTACTAACAACGTGGAGTCTAGGATGTGATGATGTTTGTATCTGGTTACTGAATCAAGCAGGAAAAGTCCTGGAATCCGTGACTCCTGTTTTTGGGGTTAATAGCTATGATGAGGCAGTGAGGGTAATTTCTCATTTCTCATTGCATAAATTTGTTGTAAATTTGAAAAACTTTAAATTAAAAAAAAAAAGATGGGATAATTTTGAAGACTCAAACCTTTCGGTGGTATGGGAAAAAACATGCAAGACCTGGCTTTGCTAAGGATATATTCCCTAGCTTTGCCTCAGATTTTTGGGATGTTCAGCCTATCATCTTTGACTATGTTAATCTTTTTCTAAGAAAGATCTTATACTGTTCTTCTATCTTAACTGTATGGACCCTATTTGTATAAAAATTGTTTGACTATATTTTGAATCCAGAGCAGTGTTAAAGGTAATCATCACCAAATCTTTTTTCTTGTTTGGTTAAATTCTTTGTTCTAGGTTTTCTTCCTTTTCCTTTCTTCTTATGAAGTCTGTGAATATGCATTCAGGTCTTCTCTGTTTTGTTTTGAGAGGCTCTGGCAATGTCTGAGATGATTTCTCTTCAGCTCTAACATCAAAACAAAAGGGATGAAGAAATTAGATATTTAACAAAGTCTTCATTTGTTCTGTAAACTTAATTAGTCAGTCTTGACCGTCAGATTAGATTAAAATTAAATATGGGTCAATTAACACTTGTTACTTTTGTTAGCCTCCTTTCTGACTAGTCATGCTGAAATTATCACTGAAAGCCCCAAGTTTATTTAAGTGGAAATTAAGATGCAGGATTAACTTTCTCATTTTTATTAAAAATGACTACTGTTTGTTTTTGTATTTTTTTTTTTTTTTTTTAGAGCTTAAATCTGTCAATCTTTTGTATTTTGGTCTAGTAAGATATTTAAATATGAAGTAGAAATTTAGTGTCAGAGAAGACTCACACTTTTTTTATCTTATAATATGTAAGAATAGATTGTTTCCCAAGAACTTCTAGCTTTAATGGTTAATAAATTCCCCTGACTACACTTCATTGTTTACACAAATTACATCAGCACTTAAGACTGTACTCCAACAATTTTCGAGTTTTGGAACTAAATCTTGCTCTTGGTCCTTTACCCTCAGTCAACCTTGTGCTGCACCTTAACAGAAAAAGATTTTATTTTTGATTTTTGCTTGAACCAACAACTTAGATCCTTACCTTCTTTCTGGGTGTCCAGCAGATGCCTTGTATTTATCTACTCGCTTACTGTACAGTGCCTTTGCACCAAGCAAACTTCTCAGGTCTGCAGTTTTCCTTACTCATGTTTCTGCCAAGCTAAAAGGCAGGGTAAGGTCTCATTTCACTTTATTAGGAAAACAGAGTGCAAAATATAACGTTTGCCAATTTGATTATCACTTTCTCTGTTTTTTCTGAGCTTGTGGGATATTGCCATTATTGCCATGGTTATCATGGATCCCAGTAATTAAAACATGATTTCAACTTGTAAATGTAATTTAAAACCATACAAACTGAAGACAAACCAAACAAACTCAATGTTTCAGGTTAGAAATTATTTTCAATGTTTGTATTATATTTTTTCTTTGAATGTTGTTCTGCTTTCCTCACCATTTTTTTCCATTCCTTCCTTTCAGTCCATAATTTATTTTTATTGGTTACAGTAAGACTGCAGGCTTTTCTACAGCTGAGCACAGCTGCTAATGTTTTGCTATTGATTCCACATGTTAGCTCAAAAGTGTATAATAATCTGTTTTAATCGTTGCCTTTGGCTTTTCCTCTTCCACTCTGAGAAGTGCCCTCTGCCTCTGGCCTGGCATGGCCATAACCAGAAACTGATCCTAATTACATCAAACCACTCTCTGCCAAAATGCCCAAATATCCGTAACGTGTTTGAATAACAACTGTTGGGAGACATAACTCCATCCAGCTCCCTGGAAAATGCTTCAAATTATCAACTGTAGATGTGCTGAAAAAAAGAAAATCTTGTGGGCATGGTAGGAGGCTAAGCTACCTCTGGCCCGAAAGGGAATACCTCGGCAGTACAAATGTAATGCTATTTAAGTCCCCCCTGCTTCAAATCCCTGCAGCTCTGAGGAAGCTCCAAATTATAAGAGGGCTCCTAAGGGAATGGCACATAATCAGCCCTCCTGAAAACATGTTGAATAGCGCTAAATAAATCCCAGGTCTAATTATGTTACTGAGACTGCACGGGGACCGCGCATCTGGAAGTGGCCCTGCCGAGTCCTGTGGTAGCTGCACAGTGAAGCACAGCCAGCTTCTCCAGTGTCCGTGGCAGCTCAGCAGCCATCTCCAGGAAGGAGCTGTGAGAGTCTCCTCGCAGTGCAGGAGTAGCCCACATTAAATCACTGCTTATTTAATCTGTCAAACTCCTGTCCAGGGGGCATCTGCCGGGGCTGGCGTGAGAAGCAGAGCTGTAGCACTGGGTGGGAATGGCTCACCTGCTTTTAGCTGGTTGCTCCCCAAAACAAAGCCAGTCCTTTCCCAAGCACTCGGTACGTAGAAATGATAGAACCAACCTGGGGTTTTGTCTGCAAATAAAGAGGGTGGTGTTTTGTTGGTGCAAGCAAGAGCTTTGCCACTGGTTTCTCTGGGGCTGTGTTTCAACTGCCTTGTCTCATGCACCAGCAAGCTGCGGAAGAATTTGCTCAAAAGGCTCAGTACCTTGCACAACCTTTTCTGTAGAAAATGACTGGGTTTTCTTTAACTTCAGGAAGTGTGGTTCCTTATTCTGAGTGGCACCTTTCTGAGAAATCCTTGCAGCTACTGTCATGATTTTAAGTTGCAAACACATACTACCTGGAGTAGACCTCACTATTGGTAGCTGACTCAGACTACACGGCAGGTGTGAAAATAAAGCCCCTTGTTTAGGATCCTGAACTTTCTTGTTCTACTCTGTTTTTCACCAGTGATTCTGAAGAAAAATATCAGTGTACATGTATCACCAAGAGGTAGAAAAAGCTATTTACAACTATTTGCATTACTCTCTCTTTATATTTTTCTTATGTTCTGCTTCTGTTATTTGATTAGTTGGCTGTCAGAAGAGAAGATGACATGCTAATTACTTTTGTAATTGTTATACCAGTATAGTGCTGATAGTCAATATTACTGTGGTCTACAGTCAGATTTCTGTATTGCTACATATTATTATGCATCAGTGATTCTTGATGATATATGAAGTGAATATTACTAGGCTTTCCACTTCCTAAAGAGGCCTGGAAGCACCCTGAGAATCTCTGTGCTAATTATAGAGACCACAGAGACAAAGTATTTCCTCTTTGCTGCTTAGAGAACAGTAGAAACCAGAAAATTTTGGATGGTCAATAGTAGCTCTATTTATTGTTTAGAAGAACTTGTAGAGGATATTTTGTATTGCTAAAACTTATGGGGAAAAAAGACATTTAAATTTCTCTGTTCTATGGGATACATATAGCTATTCTTTGATAAAAAGCTCCTTTAAGGTTGTGCATAAGAAATCAGGTCTCTCCTTTGAAATCAGAAGGAAAAAGTAAGGAATTACATTTCCTGTTCTCTGATTCCCCCCAAATTTAGATAATTTATCTTGGAACTTTCTTAAAAAGAGGATTTTATTTTCTCAGGTTTTCTCTTTACACGTGCATGGTTTTTTGTGGCTCATTGCATCTAAACATATTCCTATTTCTTTTCTCCAATCTTCAATTCTACCCCCAGTATTAAGACTAATTTAATTTTTGTTTCAAAACATCAGAACTTAGCAAGACTTCATAGGTAAATTTCTATTAAAAAATGACTCGAATGTCTTCCTGACTTCTCTTGAAGTGACCACAGATGGACAAAAGCTGCTTGATTTGCATTCTGTATTCCCCCAAAAATACTGCACTGCAGAAAATGCAACTTTTCTTTCACGTATGGAGGGCTGGTACAACATCATGTTCTTGTCTCCTCGCAGCAGTTTTTGGGCACAAATGGAAAAATCAAGCTAGACCTTTTGAGTCTCACCTCTCTTGAACTTCACTCTAGTCCAGTGATACCTGCAGCACCTTTGCCACCAATGTTTTCTGCAGTGCTGTTTGAGCTGTGTGCCTGACTGAGCAACAAAACTGCTGAGTCCCCAGAAATGAAATTTCCAAGTGGAAATCTCTGAGGCCTTCAAAATTTTTCCCGTGGCTTCTTTTGCTGATGAAAGCTCTGGTGATGACTGTGGTACAGTAGTGCACTGAGACCCCCCAGAAATTCAGAGTTGGTCTGGAATAGGCACTGCTTAAATACCTAGTGAGAAGGAGAGTAGCTCAGGTGGGTAATGTCCAGATCTTTCACAGCACTGCTGAGCAGGAAGAGTCACAGTACAAACAGGTATTACAATGCTCTTAAGCCTTTCAAACAAGGGGTGAGAAGTGTTTGGGGGCTGTAACTGCTGGCCTGTCTTTCCTGCTCCTTGCTGATGCCCTGTGTCACAGCTAAACAGAGCCAAGGGACAACCACATGACTGCATTGGCAGTTTGTTCCCTCAGAAACCCTGGCTGAGGCACTGAAACTGTTCTCCTCCTTCAGCTCAGTGGTGCATTGGCTCTCTATCTCCCCAGGCTTCCACAGAACTGGTGTGTTGGCGTGATGTTCTATTTCTCTCCTGACATTTAACAAGAGTAAGGGGGTGCTGACAAGGGAATAGAGCCACTTCTGCCCAAGGAACCCTGAGGTAAGCCAAGGCACTTCAGCCCAACATGGAGAGGGGAGAGATGTGGGTGAATACAGATCTGCCTAACTTGTGGAAGAGTTAGGAGGTATCAGATGAAGCCAGAGTAGCCGTTTCAGAAAAATACCAAACAACCAAAAAAAAAACCTAGTGTTCATAAAGGACAGAGCAAGGCACTGAAACTATCACTACAGTGTGATTGGAATCAGATGTTAGCACAGGTTCCATAACTGGGTAACTCTATGGATAAAAAGCATGGTTGTTATGGCAGACACATTTGTTGAATTAAATATGTCCCAGTTAAAAGCTGGGAGAGCATCTTGGGAAAGTACCTTTCTATACAGTTTTTCCTGTTAATTGGTTCTTTCATCCACTTTTGGCCATTGTCAGATACAGGACACTGGGCTAAACAGACCCGTGGCCTCATCCAGTCTGGCTGCTCTTAGGCTCCTGTGTTCCTGTGCTTTCCTACAAATATGTCACATCACAGAAGGTCCACAGGGTATCTGTGGAGTTGCTTAGAGAAGAAATCAACAGTGTTCCTTTTCAAAACTGATCTGCTCTCAGTGTGGCTGGTGCCATAAAGTAGTTGCTTTCCCAGGCTGACAACTTCTCATCATTTGCAATGCTCTAGCCAGGGCCCAGGCTTTCAGGAAGGGCCTCATGCTGCTATCCACTTTGTTAAACAGAAGTTGATTTTATATTTAGTGGTGCATGGAGTGTACAGATGAAACAAATCACTCCTATAGACTCAGCAAGATGAATAGGTCCTGTTGAAAGCTAGCAAGGAAGGCTGAATGCAAGATTAATATGCAGTCCCAAGTTATGCTTCCCACAACTTTTATTGATTATTTGGTAAGTAAAAAACCCACACAATTCCTTGTATAATTCAGACTAAAATTCTTGTGCAATCATTCTTAGAAGAAAATAATTTGTCTGTGAGGAGAGTTTTTTTGACTGGTTACTCTTTGAGGGGCAAGAGGTTTAAAAGCATCCTGTCATCATTTTAGGGTTGTTTGTCAACAAATTCTCAAAATAAGCACAGAATTCACAAATACAAGAACTGTGCTGCCTAGAGGCTTTTCCACACTGGAAGGTTATCCCAGGCAATAGGAAAGGACCTGTGATCTATTGGTTTCTCCAACTTCTGGCTTTGATTTGTAACTATGAACTGGTGACTCTTACTGTGAGACAGAAAACATCTCTGCTCTGAGAATGTGACGGAGAACTGGCATCAAGAAGTGTTTCAAAGGTCAGTGACTGGACAAGGTACAGACTGCAAACATGTAGTGTGCTGTGTGAATCTTTGATGTTTGAATGATGTCCTATGCTGCTTCCTCAGCTGCTTTGTAGATGACCTTGTTGAAGAGATGTACTTCCCGGGTTAGGGGGGCTTCTTTCTGTCAGAAACCTTGCAGTAGCACGTAAATTGTCAAATTTGCACAGAACAGAGAATCACAATGTCTTCTCTTCTTTCCCAGTCAATAAGAAGTGCAATTACCATTCATTTACTGTCTAAATTACGTTTTTTTTAAATTAATATGAGTGCCTTCAAAATCATCAATTCTTGGCTTCAAAGGGGAAATTCTGACCAAAATATGAATCTATAGCACATCTAGAGGATGTGAAAAATTATATCCTGTAAGGTCCAATGCTTTGTATTGATCTCACGGAAGAGACAAATCTCATGGGTCAAAGTTGAAGTGATGTGGACTAGAAAAATCAATAATAATTTTAAAAAAAGACATTTTTTTCCTTTTCTTTTACTAATTCATGAAAAAATAAAAGAGCACCATAAGACTTGCACATTATTGATATTTTACAGATTACTATTGTTTATTTTTTTTAATTAATTATGTTTTGGAAAATATTTTGTGCCAGCATCCTGTTGGCAAAAACGTATTTTCAAAGCTGAAATCAAGTATTCCTATCCCAATAGATCTGGCTTCTGTTGTAGCATGGCTAGTACAAGGGTTTTTGGTACCTTGAACACATAAAAAATAACAGTTTTCCTTCTTTCTTCAGTAACAGTCAGAATTGCCTGTGACAGGATAGAAGGACCTCTGACATTCTGTAATGAATCTCACTGGCTGTTTTCTGACTCTGCTATTACTGTCTCCCCAGGCCTTTTCCCATGTCCTCTGAAGGCAAAACCAGGAGATAAAAAGTACCTGTGCTCCAGCTGACTCATTCTCAGGCTGGTGTAATAATGCAGTCCCATCTGCATTGCTATGGTAAGTAAAATTAGCTGAATAAACTGGGCAAATATTTTCTTTTCTGCAGCTGCTCCTGAGACTGTAAGCACTAGTGGGCCAGGTAGGCTGTTGGAGATGCTAGCCCTTTAAGCAATAACCTCCAGAACTTCTCTGAAATGATGTCTGTGCAAAATGATTTTTGGTGCCACGGGCCTCTCTATATCTTCTGACTGCTTGTGCTAACTCATATTTAACAAATATTAGTCTTTTTAGATGTGGAAAGATCTAGATTTTTCTTTGTTTTGTGCAAATAAAACAGATCCCCTGGGCTGGAATTTTTTGAAAACTTTCTGTCACTGAATCAATGGTAGCAGATTTAGAGTAAAGCTGATTGCTTGTGAAACCGTGCGGTCACTGAGGCCCTTGATCAGGTGTCTGAGGGAGAGGAGGCATACTGTCCTGTCTGCCCTTAAACAGAGTCAAAATCTAGGAGAAATCTCCTTGGTTGAAAGTTTTCCAGAGCTTCACTGACTCCTGGAGGCTGGCTTGGATTTGATCTAGCATTATTTCAGGTTTCAACAGGAAAATTTCATGCAGCTTTACCCTCTTACCCACTCTTTGCCAGCACACAGAAGTTTAGCTGAGAGCTGCCTAGCTTTTTTCTTTCTCTCTTAGGAAAATCAAGCTATTGTGAAGTTTTGCTGTGTACAAGTAAATCTCTGCCAATTAAAGAGGTCCCTCAATGCTGATTTCCATGACACCCACTCATCAGTGTCCACCTTCTTGAATACCTATGTGCTGGCATGATCACATTAGTGTTTTTGCTGATGACAAAAATGGAGGCTAGTGTTCTGCAACATATGCCAGAAATAAATTTCTCTTGGCAGGCACACTGGTGACAGCTTATCCATTAAAAAAAAAAAAAAAAAAAAAAAAGTTAGAAACCAGATCTGAATTATTTTATTATAGGGCTCAGGAAGGCACTTCATATCCATGTTCCTCCTTTCAGTAAGTACTTCCAGTATTTTGCTCCTTCCTATGTCTTGTGTTGTGGCCTCTTGGTTGAAGAGAATGAAAATGGACATAAACTAAACTGCTGTTAAATGTTGTTATTATCTAAAGTCCTCAAAATACTGTACTGAATAGACCACTGTGGAAGGTGTCAACCACCACGAGTGGTTTTGGTTCCTCTTAAGAGCCTATTGAAAAAGGCATGCCTTGTATCTTTGCTTAGGTAAACTTGCCAACTGGAGACCATGTGTGTGGGGGCTGGGAACAGGATAGGAGAATCCCAAACACCTAATTATAGTCTTTAATACTGCACAATGTTTATCAACCATTAAAAAAACCCCAATTGTTTAATTTCTAGTTCTTCTAATTGAACATTAGTCACACACTCTCCCTTGCCCTCTACTTGCCGTGTTAAAAATCACAACTCTGAAAGGGCTTTTTTGAAAAATTCCATCATTAAGGAGCCACTTAGTCCAGGAATGTCCTTTCCCAGAGACAGCAGGCATGCCTTTGGGTGAAAGGTTACACCAGTGTAGTGTAGAATCCAGCTAAGGGTATTTAGAATCATAGAATCCTTCAGTTTGGAAAAGAAATTTGAGTCCAGCCAATAGCCCAGCACTGCCAAGTCCACCACTGGACTATGTTCCTGAGAGTTACATCTACTCATTTTTTGAACACTTCTAGGAATGATAATTATACCACTTCCCTGAGCAGCCTGTTTCAATACCTGACAACCCTTTCAGTGAAGAAACTTTTCCTAAAATCCAATCTAAATCCCACCTCCCACTCTCCCCCACCACCCCAGTTCAACTTCAGGCTGTTTCCTCTTGTTCTATCTCTTGTAATCTGGGAGAAGAGACCAACCTGGCAACACGCTCCTTTCAGGCAGTTTTAGAGAGTGTTATGGTCCCTCCTGATGCTCCTTTTCTCCAGGCTAAACGTCATCAGCGCCCTCAGCTGCTCCTCACAGGACTTGTGTCCCAGACCCTTCAACAGCTTTGTTCCCTTCTCTGGACAGGCTCCAGCCCCTCAATGCACTTCTTGCAGAAAGGGGCCCAGAACAGAACACGGCACTCGAGGCGTGGCCTCACCAGTGCCAAGTACAGGGGCACAGTCACTGTCCTGGTCCTGCTGGCCACACAACTGCTGATACAGGCCAGGATGTCATTGGCCATTGACCTGGGCACATGCTGGCTCCTGCTCATCCACTGTTGACCTACACACCAGGTCTTTTTCTGCTGGGCATTTCCCAGCTGCTATTCCCCAAGCCTGTAGCATTTAAAAAGTGCAGTGGGAAGTGGATGGAAGGAGTGTAACGGAGCAGATTGAAATAGAGAAAGAAAAACAATAGGTACAAATTTCTACCAGTTTCCTCAGGCATCCATAGCAGCTGCTTAATGATACATGTATCATTATATCTTGGAGTAGTTGGAGGGCAGAAGCAGACTTGATTACACTACAGACAATTGTTTCACAATAATTCTGGACCATTTTTCATTAGCTGTCTCCCCTCACAGCAAAACAAGGGATAATTTTTTTCCTAAAAAATCTTATACCTCTAGAAGGTTGTCCAACAGTTAAAGATTTTTAATAATTCATCATGCGAAACATCTTGAACTAAATACTAAATTTCCCAGCAATAACAACAAAAGACGAATGAAAGGAGCTGAGGTAAACTTGCTCTGATAGAAACAAAAGGGTAAATAAAAAGAACGATTCTATCACTTTTTCATGATTTATCAGTACATTTTTATTACACCCCCTGCTTTGACAAGTTTTGTCACTCAGTCTGTTGAGCCAAACCAGTTCATTCCAAGGAAGCTGATTAAGTAAACCGATTAAAACAAAGCACCAGATTTGTCTGCCTATAATCATTTACCATGACACAAGCATTAGGTGGCAGCCCTTATTGCTGACTGCAGCTGCTGACATTACCTTTCACAAAAGATAAGGACTTTTGGTTGTGATCACCTGTCCTAGACCAGCAGGCCTCAAGGTGATATGACTGTAGTGATGTGAGCAACAGCTTTTATGGCAATTACTTTGTTTTCTTCCTTTTGAACCACCCTTAAAAATAAATGTCTCATTCATAGCAACATTTATATGTGGTACTCCTGACTTCATTAGATGGACTGAATATACCCAGCTATGAGCAATTTGTAGGAAGAGAAGCCTTGGTAATTCTTTTAGGTCTGCTTCCCAAGACACACACTCTCATTGCTCCACCTTGGCTTTCCAGTATTGGTAAAGCAGGTGATGGTGGCGGTCTGCATAATTTCCAATTTGTTCCTAAACTTGTTTTGGGAGCCTGAGGATGCAGCTGGATACCTAGGATTTACCAAAATTACTGAAGAAGTGAAATGAAAGGAACTGAGAGTGAGAGACTCAACATCTGTGGTTTTCAGTATGAGATAAGGGGTCTATCTGGCTATCTGGCTACCTGCCGTGGTGTGTAATTAGCCACAACAGGCTCTTCCTGCAAGGTGTTTTGAGTATGGCTGTGATTGGTTAAGTACCAGCTGCCTGCCTTTTTAAAATGCCTAAACTCTGGAAGACAAAGCAAGAGGCCATCGCTGTTCAGGATCTCAGTATCAGACATCCTCACAGGCAATGTGTCCAGGAGCTCGGGTTCCAAAATCTGGTCTTGTGAGCAAAATGATGTGAAGCAGCTACTGCAAATGGCAAAAAATGACAAATTTTGATTCTTTGTCTGCAAGAAGAAAATGCATTTTTCTTTCCTCAAAGGATCACAAATTTTCAAATTACAGGAAAAAAAATCTTCTAGTCTTTAGATTCTGAGTCCTTAAAATACTGAAATGAGACTATATATACAAAATGTATTCACGTTACCTAGTTCATCTTGTTAATCAACAAAATAAAAAGCACTTCTGAATATAAGGCCACTGGAATTTGGATATGCTTCTTAAAACTGTTGTATTAGCAACTGATTCTGAGATCAAGTGTGTTCTGAAATGCTGGGTCCTGCACTGCTCACTTCATTGCAACCCAGACACTTCTATAATCTTACTCAATTCATGATTGCCTTGTCTGAAGATTGTAATTTCAGTAGGTTTTCGGAGGAAAAGAAGACAGCAGCTAACTACAGAACACAGCAAACTGTAAAACATTCTGCTGTGTTCACTTTTACATTGCTCTAGCAATTGATGCTGGTCCTTCTCTTGCCCTGTGAGTTATAGCATCAGTAAAGCGTTGCCAGATTCAAGTCAGGAGGCCTCTGCTGGCACTGCAGAATGACAATTCTTATCTGTTTTCTATAGCCTGACATTTTCAGGAAGGCCTGGAAGGTTTGGTTAATAGGTTTTGTCAAAAGGGAGCTACAATATAAAATGTTGAAATATGGAAGGAGAGCATAGCAGAGAACCCGTGTCACGTTAAGTGTTGCCAAAGCAATTTTTAGGAGACTAATTATTCACAATAGATAACTAAACTGTAAATCTCTATTACAACTGGGGAATTGAATGTGAATTTCCTTGGAAAGCAGTTCTGAAGTGTGCTCCTTTAATAGCTAATGCATAAGGAAAAGGGTAGATGTGCCAGAGGCTCTGGAAGATAAGAGGTCAAAGGATGAATGGACAATAACTCCTGGATTCATTCCCTCTGCAAGTTCTAAAAAGACATATTTGTATTATAAAATGCCTGATAGACTTTTTTTAATAGTCGTGATATTGAAAGAATTCTGATGTAATAGTTTTTTATGACTATTGATAACTAGAAAAAGGATGAAGGGACAGACATCTAAAGAGGGGCTTCTATATATGCTTAGGTGTTGCTCACCTGCATTTTCAAAGAACTGTGATAACCAGGTACTTCCTAAAACTTCATGTCCTGCCTTTTGGGTGCAAAGTCCCTTCTAGGATGGCAATTTCACTTGCTAATGTCCCTGTGAAATCCTGTGCCCTATTACCTGAAATAGCACATAGCAGGTAATCTGTGTCCTGAGGCAGTATTTGTTCCTGTCCTTTCTATTACGAGGCATTTTGTGAGAGGAGAGGAAAGGTAGTGGACAGTGCCTCTGACAAGAGGCTTTCTGACATATTCTTCTGTGGTAGTTCATACAACATTTCTTGTTTCTGTTCTCTAGATGCTACTCAGCCTTATGGATCCCTTTGAATGTTTTTATTTATTACTAAGTAGTTTTTAATAAGTAGACAATGCATTGTGGCAGAAACTGTAGGTCTGACTATAGTTTTCCTGTTATTACCTCTGTTCTGCCTCTATTATTGCTTCTGCAATAAATTACATTTGCCCTGTAAATATATGGAGACTTGCCAAGACAAGACAATTGCAATGCAAGTGAAAGTGTATTCTTAAGTAATAGAGATGTAACTATACTACAGGTTGTGTGAACTCTTTTTTCTGATTTGAAGGGTGTCATCCAGCTCATTACTAAAGCATACTTAAAGAAGCTCTTGCTTCTTTATGGAAGAGTTAAAAGGCAAAACTGTTCATAGCATACTAGGAAGGTAATTTCCTTCTTGGCGTCTATCTGCAGCTGTAACAGTTAAAAAATGCAGTAAGGTTGTCTCTGGCAAAGCATATGCTCATAAATGGGGCTCCAAATCTTGGAGTTGTTGGGTATTAATGAGGAATGCTTATGTCCCAAGTATTTTCATTAGACATGACTTAAAAGTAGACAGGATGAAGGAGAGATGCATTCCTTTTTTCTACTTACAAACGAATATGTAAATTTTTAAGATCTTACCGTATTGCAGAAAGTTTGCAAATTCCATTATTCTTTGCCATAAACATTAAAACATTTTTTTTTTCTTTTTCCTATTGATAGCCAGCAGTGAAACAAAAAAACATAGTATTTTTGACTAGGCAGTGACCATGGTGACACCCTCTGTGTTATGATGGTGGAAGGTCCTGTTACCTACAAATGCATTTGCCTAGTTGATGAATTCTATGAGCTTCATGCAGTAGAACACCAATTCCTGTTGCCTGGCCCCGGGATTAATCTGTGCCTCAGGACTTCATTGGTTTGGAGTATTTTCAAGTACTCTGCTCTGAGAGGCAGGACGATTCTCTCCGTGCTACTGCTGAGTATTTTGGACATAACTGTAGCAGGCTGGTTATAGCTAAAGTGCAGTAACTCTGTGCAGAACAGCCTTTTTCCCTTGGAAAGCACAGAGTGATGAACTGCGTGCATCAGACAGTCGCTGCTCTTGCACAACAAAGGGGATATTTCTGGAGCTGACTTGTTTGTTATGCACCTCTTGTTAAGACTGGTGAATCCTAACATATCAAATTTATTTGCTTCACTGTGCATCTAAACTAGGACTATTCATGTCCACAGAGTCATGAACAGAAATACAATAACTCTTGTCCAGGGGAGTCTGTCTTGTAATGTGTTTAGAGAGCAGCAAGTTCATTCTGTTACATCACAGAATGAACTATCAAGGAACTGCAGAGAGGAAGTGTGGGCTGTTTTACTGTTGAAGTAATTCTGTACACAGAAATGCTCCTAATTATTAAGCTGTTTATACTCTCATACTGCAGATGATTGTAGGGTTTATTCTAGGAAATCTCTGTTCTGGTGAGACTTTAGATCGGCCTCATAATTTTAATATCTATTTTAAGCAAGGTTGCTTAGTCTTTATCCTCAGCAAAACTCCTATTGGTATCTGTCATATATGAACAGTAATTACTGGTAAATGTGTGTTTAATTCTTTCTGTGCACTTAATTTTCATTTATTAGAGCGGCATTATTTTCTGTGATTAATTTTAATTTAAAAGAGTGGCAGTGAAATTGTACAGGTTAGTATATTAATAAAGAGTACAGCAAAATAAGTACAAAAGCAGAAACAAAATTTCTTGAGTTTGAGTAAGGTGTGATTTGCTCTGCAGTGGAGCAGTTCCATCAGAGTTGCAGGCCAAGGGAGTGCTTCATAGGTAGTCTACAATAGGTGGTTGCTACAGCAATAAAATATGAAGAGAGGCATGTAACAGAGAAAATATAAGTCTAGAGTCTGATAAATGGACAGTGAAACAGGGGATTAAAGGTATGACCTTCTCATAATATTCTCCAGTGTTTTAATCTGAGTAAAGTGTAGAGATTCTCTTCCATCCTGGTGTAGCTGCTGTCTCTGAAATTTCCAGAGATGTCAGGGCTTCACAGAGCACAGAATATGCTGAGTTGGAAGAGACCCACAAGGATCATCGAGTCCAACTCCTGGCCCTGCACAGAACACCCCAAGTGTTGTCTAAACACTTCCTGAACTCTGCCAGGCTGGTGCTGTGACCACTTTCTCTGGGGAGCCTGTTCCAGTGCCCAACCATCCTCTGAGTGAAGAACCTTTTCCTGATATCCAACCTAAACCACCCCTGGCACACCTTGGGCTGTTCCCTCTGGTCCTGCCACTGGGCACCACAGGGAAGAGATCAGTGCCTGCCCTTCTGCTTCCCCCCTTCTGTCAGTGCAGAGGCCAGAGGCACAAGAGGGCATATTTGCAGAGCTTTCAGTTGTGAGAAGTGTCTTTCCAGCAGAGGACACAGAGAAGAGGTGAGGGTCTCATTGCTGGCCACTTGGGAAATCTGTCTGATGCTCTTAGGCAGCCAGTCATTGATATCTTGATCTGTGTTAGTTCTCAGGTCTGTGTTGCTCCATTTGGGAGTCACTATTCACTATTAAAGGATTCATAAATATTATTATACAGTGAGGAACTGGTACTTGATGGGGAGGATGACAATGGGGATTCTTAGCCAGCCCTTTTTCTAATATTTTAAGGCTGTTGAGGCCAGACAAAAGGGGTGTTTTGACTGAAATACACTGGATTTCAGCCTATAAAGGTGAATGCAGTAAGCATTCTGAACACACTGAGATCTACGATATCTGAAAAAAAAAAATTTAAAAATAACTTGTAAATATGAACATTTCCAGGAATATAAGGATGTAAGGGCTATTTTTTTTCTTTCAATTTTTTTCAGAGCTTTGAATTTATAATTGAGTTTAAGCAGATCTCTCGCACATGTGATTTTCAAGTGAAAACTGTTTTGTTCGAGAGCTTTGGACTGGCTCAATTCTTGATCATTAATATAAAACTGGTTTCTTTTTACTCACTTGATTCTATAAGAACTGCTGCAGTTTGATTATCATGTAACTCTCATTAAATGTTCAAGAAACTGGTGCATCTTCTTTTCAACAAATTGTGGTTTTGGGAAGATTTTTGAAAAGCAAAGGTGCCTGGTGGTGCCACTTTTTTTATTAGTTTATTTGTGGCAATCTTTGCATTGACTAATGCTTGCATAAACCCCATCTGTACTATCTTTTTTTTTGGTGAGGAGCCCTCAGTCAAACCCAAAGCCCCAGCAGTGAGAAGGTGTTAAACAAGCTATGGATGAAAAAAAAAAACCAAAATGTTTCCAGTGGTTTTCCTTGCTTTCCTTCTAGGCACTCATTCAAGAGACTGTTAGTAATTTGCTCAGCAGTCCACATGTATGCAAGGATAGGAAAATGAAATTTTCTCAGAGCTCTTTGCATTAAAAGTGACTTCCTTCCCTGTAAAAAAAATGTCACAGAACATTGAAATAAACTTTCTGAGCAAGATGTCTCTAGTCATAGATTTGTGGTGGAGTCAACTCACTCCAGAAATGTCACAGAATCTGCACCAGGGAGGTGGAGCTACTGGGGTGCTGCTGAATTCCTTCTGGTATGAGGTACCAGCATTAATATGAGTTTTCCTAAATAGGTGCTTCCTCTTCTTCCTCCAGAAGAGGTTGTAAACCATGCTGTTGTCTTTTGAGACTGGCACCTATTAACATGTTTTGGATATGTCCTTTTATTATAAGGAGTTATTAAAATGTAGGATTATAAATTGCTCTGCTAGACATTATTATCCATATTAAATGATTTCTTTATACATCAGAAAAGAAAACTAATGCACAATTGCCACTGCTATCTCTTGTGCAAACCATCAGCTACAGCAAATAAATCTGTTTTACTACAGAATTGTGTATTTCAGTGGATGGTTAAAGTTCATTCATCTTAATATACTTATGATATAAACATACAGAATGGCTGAAATGGAGGGAAGAGCATTCTGGGTTGCATGGGGTTTTTTCTTTATTTATGCTCACACTATATTTTTTAGTATATTTAGTTGCAGAAACAGACCTAGTTTTTAAAATAAACTCTGCCTGGCACTAGGAGCAAAGGGCAGAAGATTTTGACAAGGCATTTACATTTTTTTTGCCAAAAAATGACTCTGTACTTTGCATTTGCTAGGAAGAAATTGGTTTTTTTTCCTAAATAAGCCATCACATTCAAAGTTGATTTGTTCCAAGGAAAGGAGCTGAAATTAGTTACTGACATGCAATAACTCATTTCTTATTTTACCAACAGTAATTAAATTGCCTGGAACTGTTGTCATTTAACAGCTTATTAATTGACTAATGTGCATTACTTGCACGCAGGCTAAAGGTGAAATCCAAGGATTAGGAAAGGAAAAAAGAAGAAGAAGAAAAACCTCACTACTTTTTGTGACCATTATAGATGAATGATTAATTTATTTCTTAATGGAGTGTCATTTTTGCAAACACTAATAGGTTAGATTTTAAAGATGCAATTTCATCAGCATTAGTCCTAAAGAAGGAAATGGTAGTCAACTAGTAATTCTTTGGAGAGGAGAAAAATGAATAATTGGTTCTGCTTTCTTTTAACCATATGAAGGTTATATAGCTCTTACTTCCTTAAAAATCAATTATTTCTGCTGGATCGGTATTTACATCCTAAAATTCCTTCCTCTAATCCTATGATTGGTAAAATATTCTGAAATTTTCCTCCTTTTGTTCCACCAGCATGGAAAGAAACTTTGTCATATGCATCAGGGAGTCTCAGCCTAATAGAACCACACACAAAAGTGGTTATAGGCAAGTTCAGCAGCTTTGATTGTGTCCAGTCAAATATGATACATTCCAGTGCTGCATTAGTGGCCTATGTGGGGAAAAAAAAAATCAATGAGGTCAACATCTAGGTCCCAGCTGAGAATAATCCATTTCATAAAAATAAACTGAAAAGTTCTCAGTCATCCCAGTAAACTCTAATTTATAGTGTTGGAGGCTCCTAACAGAGTCTATGACTGTGTGAACAGACAGCAAAACATAGGTCAAGTTTTTAAAGGGAGAAATGTGAGATGGGATTTTCTGAATTACCTAACCACCAAGAGACTTATAACAATAGTGTCCTTCTATGAAACTGGAAATCATCAATTAGAACACATGGGGAGTGAAATGAATTAGTTACGTGAGCTGCCTAAATGTGAGAGCAGCATGGAAATTCAGTCCAATGAAGTAGCAGTTAAGACACTGATGAAAAAAACACAAAAATATGAAAGTCATTGTATAGGGCTACTCAGAGGATGAAGGGGAATGGAATAGCTCCAGGACACAAGGCTGAAGAGACCATCCATATTATTCAATTTATATGCCATGGCTGGGAGTTGTTTGTCCAGATGCAGGAATCAGTAGTGCCCATATCTCCATCTGCTTGGCTTTGCAGGTCTGTGATAAAAATCAGGCAGTTTTAGTACTGTTTCTCTTCTTTTAAGGCACAGCAGGTGAATTGTAAGGACTCTGCAAGTGCTTACTTTTCTGCATTGAGTAGAAAGGGAGTCTGTACCAAGAGATGGGATGTAGAGACTTCCACCGTGGATCTGCAAAGTGGGAGAAGATTAATCCCATATGGAAGTGCTTGCCTGTCATATCTGGGGACTTGGCCACGTACCACTTAAATCTCACTGAACCTGCACCAGGCCCAAAATATGGTGGTGGTTTTGAGGTCACCATCATTCCTGTTGTTCAAAAACAGACCACAGGTAAAGTGAAGCCTTTGTATTTCTGTGATCATGGTGCAGAGAGAAGGAAAAAACACTGTGTGTGCAGTCAGACTCCCTGGAATTCGTTAGGCTGTCTTTCAAAGTGCAACTTCATGTAAGTCCATAACGTGCTTGTTTTTATTTCAATAAAACAGTAATTTTGACAATAACTAAGTATGTCTGGCAGAATAGATGGGAAGGCTATGAAACTATTAATAACATTTGGACACCTCCTGCACTGTTTTAATGCATCACAAGTTAGCACAGTATTGATTCAGTATCAAAGTTCTGAGAAACAAGCCTCTTACCAATATCTAGGATCCGATGTTGTAATTGAACTAGAAAATGTTAGATTTCCAACATTACTGCTGAGAATTCTTCCCAATAAATGTGTGTTTTCCACTGGGGCTGAAATCACTGCAAGTGTTAGTTTTAATTTTTTTCCTTTTTGTATTTTCTCTCATCATACAAGTTCCCTTTCTCCCCTCTGTGTGTAAAATAAACATGAAGGGGCCAGCTCTTGTGTTTTACTACCTTGACTTGTGGGAACATCCTTTCACATGCTTGGGCTAGGTAATTAAATATTTTGTGGAAGGATTAAACTTTGTAGAAAGGAAAACAGGTGGAATTAGAAAATATTATGTAGGGAAAGAGACCCAGTAAGAATCATGGGCAGAAGAAGCCTTTGTCAGTGTGTGAGGAAAAAGGAGAAAGAACAGAAAGAAAAAGAGAGACATTGTTATGACATTGAGTCCCAAAGAAGAATTAAGACTTAAAGGAGAAATGAAAGAGTGTGAAGAAGGAAGCAAGAAGAATGGCTGTGTATGTGACAGCTGTAATGAGAATGGCTGTAGTGAGTGGGTGCTGGTATATAAAAAACGGATGGTACACCACTTTCCATTATATGTGCAATTCCAAGATGTCCCTCAGATCTACATATTCCTTTTATCCAGCATCGTGCATCTGCAGCTATTAACCTCCAGAGTTTGTCAGTAAAACTGAAGAAATGCAGAATACACCTTTTTTGTTTCCAAAGCTCATTTTGATTTTCCTTAGATCTAGGATCACATTGATCCAGTTTCTTTCAGGATCATAAAGGTAAGACAAAATTTTTATTTTTTTTTTTTTTTTTTTGTTTAGTATCCTTGTCTTTGTTAAATGCCAGTGGTTGTTAATTTATGCAGTCTACCTGCAGAATAGTGTCATTCTTTCTTTCCTGGTAAATGGCCTCAGGTACAATGTCCTGCAAAGTAAAAGCCTACTTTTGCTAGACAGCAGAAGATACAGCTATGTAGAAGGGGTAAGAGGAGGGATATAGAGAGTTAGGAATGTCACTGCCACTGCAGTAACACCTCTTGTCAAGTTACATTAATAAATTTATCCAAAGGATTCAAAATTACATTTTTTCTTCTAATCTGTGAACTACCACTGCTGGGCATGGTGTGGAGGCATTTGGCTCTCTGGTGGCTTTTCAAAGTGCCTGAATTTTCCTTATCTGAAGCTATGCTGCTTTTGGTGAGAGTATGTCTTGTGTGAGAAGATACGTGGAGGGCAGAAAATCTTATTTCTGGTAGGAAGCCAACAATTCTTGTTATCCCTACGTGGTTCATCACATAGTTAATGCCAAGTGGCTGAAAAGCCACAGCTATAAATAACTTGCTGGTTACATGTATTTTGTTCTTCAATTGTTTTTCCATAGCTAATTATGTATAACAAAAATAACATGTCAAATGTAGATAGCCTAGAAGTTATTTATCCTTTTTCTTATTCATCCTAGATGGCTTCTAACCAAGAAAAAAAATATGCCAGCAAACCACAAGTGGCAAAATCTGAACCTGTAAGTACCTGTGATCTACTTTAGCATACATGTTTAGCATTTAAAATGGAAGTGACGCTGACTTTGCATCACTGCACACATCAAAATTTCAAAATCTGAAGATCTTTTGAACCTCCTATGATTTCTAAATAAGTATAGTCCAAAAAAACATTTAATCTTTCTGACTGATTAGGCTGTAGAAGAAAAAAGGAATTTCAGTGGTTCAAGTCCAGTAAAATTTTGTTCTGGACCAAATGTATCAAAAAGATACAGAAATTATGAATTGTCTGGATCAAAAGTAGTTCCCAAAGCCATCTGGCATATCATCAGTCTCTGTGGCTCCTCATAATGCTGTAGAGTTAATCTACTGTCTCATTAGGGTAGCAGACAAATCTCATTGAAAAGTACTGCAAATCTGTATATATCTCAGCTGTAGGAGCACAAGGACAAGTACAGACAAATCTTTCAAGAAAATACCTTAGAAAGGATGCCAACCTCCTGAGAAAAACATTAAAATAAGATTTATGTTTTGGTGGTTATGGTTAATGTCACAGAAATTCATGCAAAAACTAACTTCTCATACTGGTGTATGCACTTTTGCACTATCACACCAGTTGGCTTGACTATCTGTGCATTCCCATTCCAGTCTGAAACAGGTTTTTTAGATAAATGGAGAAACATAACCTGAAAATTTCTATTCACAAATCTGAATGTCTTTCTCTTTCAACTGCAGAAAAGCTAATCTAAAATACTTTTGGAATTTTACATTACTTTTGGCCAAATAGCAGTAATTACTTGACTCTGCCAATGCTTGCTTCTAGTTTCTCATCTGTTTATGAGACATAATGCCAGTACAGTTGCAGTGTTCTGGTGGAAGTACCTGTGCATGAGAATTTATACTTGTAACTGTTGCTGCTGTGGTGACATAGTTCTATGTGTCCATAACATCATTATTATCCTAGACAATACCAGACATTAGTCTGCATGTGCCATTGTTGCTGGGACAGGGCTCCTGTCATTTCAGGAATGGTCTGATGTGTTGCTCCAGTACGAACTGAGGGGCTGTATATTATTTAGTGCACAAGTTTTAGTTGCCAGTGTGTGAAACTCACATGTTCACAAACCAACAAAGGGAAGAAAAGAGAGCACATAGCATGGGATTCAGAAATAATTCATGATGATTTAGTTTAATTTGAGTTACTATAACCCTAAAGCTCCATTAAAACCTAAAATGAATGCTATTTCCTCCTGAGAGCAGAGAACAATCTGCTGACTTTTGCCAAGATGAGAGCTATTATGGTGTACAACACGTATGCATATAAATTACAAGGTTTATATTTGCTGGTTTTCCTAATGTTAACTTTGACTGGCACGTCAAATTAAAAGCAAGAGGGAAAGAAAAGGAAAAACCTGCATCAGATTAAGAAACATGTAAAGAAGTGTAATTTCTAACTACAAAACACAAGACCTTCACACTTCTAGCAATCCAAACAGGTTTTCTTTTAATGATTAGGTTTTACTTTTTTCCCCTTTATACTAGGGATGCATAGAGAACTACATTTGTATTTGGAAATAATTCAGTAAGCTGGGTATCTCCTTTTTTCACAACTCTAGTAACACTGGGGATGTTTCAGGTTTCCTACTGTTATTGTTTGGTGCAAGGAATACAGGAAAACTGAAGTAGTTTGAAAATTCCTGATTGAAACCAATGTAAAACATCAAAGAAAATGTTAGATCTCAGGACATGACACTGAAACTGTCCTGAACACTCTTTTAATGGTACTTGCAGCCTTTTGCAGGTAAACAAATAGGAAGTTGCTTTCCATTAAGGAAGACAGATGCTGCAGAGAGTCTGTGTCTCCCCAGAGCAGCTGCTCTATCTAAGATCCAAATAGGTCATTTAAGCCCTGATCCCAGAACGAGAGCTATTGGGTCAAAATGTGCCTATCCAGGGACTAAGTCATGACCTGATAAAAGTAAAAAACTGGGATTTTTATATATATTTAAAGCATGTTTTCAGAACATGAATATTTCAGAAGAATATTTTTCCTGCCTCGCCCTTTATATTTGATACAAAGAGCTTCAACTTTTGCTCATTTTAACTCAACTGATTTTTGCTCCCATAGTTCAGCTCTTTTTTCATTCAGATAGTTTAATTTACCCACTCTTTTATACACAGAGCTACTGTGTTTATGGATAGTGAAATGTTTTTCTATATGTCAAATGAGCTTTTAGAAAGTATTATACTCTGCAGGCATGCAGGGGATGATGTTTATACATAGCTTTCTCTTGCCTAGGCTTCCAGACGATTGAATTTTGAATCTCCTATGAGGTAAAAAAGTTGATTATGGACCATTTTGGATAGGGTTTGGAACATAAATCTATTGCTATCTTTTGATGTGCATTACCAGAAGCATCATAAAGCAACTGGATCCAGGATGTCTTTTTAAGGAGATTATTGGATAGGGAATGGCTTAACATTTCTAGCTTCCTGTTGAATATTTTGAGCAGGAAAGGATATTGCAGCACAAGTCTTCTGGAATATTACCTTTTCCCTCTTACAGAAGTTAAATCACTCATCAACATGCAGTTGGAAAAGCAACAACTGCCCAAGAAGCAAGGGGCAGTCAGGGATGGATGGCAGAGACAGGCTGAAGGCTCACCTTTCCGTGCTGGCAGTGAGATGGGGCAGCTGATGCAGGTGGTAAGGAGGGTGGAGAGACTGCCATTCCCACTGCTCTGCATTGCCCCATCCCACTTCCCTTCTCTGCCACTGAGACTTGCACCAAAGCTTTTGGCTACAGTGGCCAACCCGCAGGTAATGGCATCTCAGGTGCCAAAAGGAGTGAAAATATGCCTTCTCCACACAATGAGATTTTTAAGATGTCTCCGAGATGTTCAGTAGTGAAATTAAGAAAAGGCTAGATCAAAGTTGTAATTTTCTCTGTTTTCCTTCTCCTGCATTGTCACTTGTATTTTAACCCTTTTCCTACTGAAGAAAATGTGAATTTATAGTCCTTACATCTTTGATCTTTCCCTTTTCATACTTAAAAGAATCAACTTTTAATGTTCTCTGTGAGTCTAAAACATTTCCCAAGTCTGTTAATTTCCTTACTGTATTATTTCCAATTACAAAGTCATCAGTCTCAATTCTATCACTGTTTTTGGCTTCCTCACTCTTTTTTTTTTTTTTTCCTTTGTAGTTTCAAGTTCGCTCTTTTATTGCTGAAAAATCCTAGTATTTTTTCTTCCTGTTCTAAATCTGACTGCTTCCTAATCCCTAGGGTTCTGAGCCAATATGTTTGGTAATGACTTCATACAAAGGAACAGGAAACAAAGCCAATTTTTGTTTTCCATTGTTGTGATAAATGCATATCTGAACTTTCAGCTGGTTTTGGCTTCAAAAATTGCTGGGTGACACTATGGTCTGAAGAACAAACATAGTTTTCTTTTCTTTTTTGTGCTCAGGTGACTTATCCTCCACTTATCCATTTGAAAGCAAAAGTAAGAGATGCAGCCATAAAATTGAAACAGGGGATTACTATAAACAGAAAATTAGAATAAGGTCCAGGCATTTGAACAAAGATAAATGTCATCTTATAACAGACACTGCATAAAATCCCACAAAGAAAAGCCATGCCCCTAAAGAGAGCACAGAAGTACAGATGACTAAAAAGCCTTTGAAAATAACCATCACAAATTCAGGTTTTGAGGAAACCAACATTTTCTCTGGAAGACACCAAATATTGTCAGGGTTTTCTGACATTTCATTCACATGCATTGTGGAGTAAACCCTGAGTAAAAGCTACCAATATCCCTGAATTTCTGTGTGAATTTCTTTTCCTTCCCGCTGTCTCTTGAAGTGACTGTATTCTTCATAAGAGATGTGATTGCAAAGCCTTTCCCAGCTTCCCCTTTCTTCTTATCTTACATTGGAGTTTAAAAAACGAGATCAGGTTTTGTTTTCTTAAGAGTTCTTGTCTATTTATACCCGTGCAAAGGCAAACTGAACCGAATACACACGTGTAACCATGAAACTGAAAAAACCCTCAAGCAAAACAGCTAAACTTCAGCAGCACCACCACGCTTACAGCACCTGCTCATGGCCAAGTTTTCTGTACTAGCAGCCTCCCAATCCACTGTATGTAAAACTGCTTATCTGGACAGGTTGGTTTTGGGGCAGAGCTCCCAGTGACCCCTTTAAAATCAGGGAAAATTTAGTGTTCAGTGTGTGCTGCTGTAGCCCCATGAGCAGCAGACAAGCTGGCTGACACAGAGCAGGGTTCTGTATCTCTGCCTTGCAATGCAGCCACACAAAAGTGACATTAATACAGATGTGCTTAAGTAATAGCATAATAGAAGTGTCCTCAGAGGATGAATTGTACTGAGAACCAGTATACTGATCTTAAATTGTGCACTAAATTGGAGGCTTAAAAATGAGGAAGCTAGTAAAAAAGATGTTAAGGTGAAAAGTGAGGAAATTAAAGTGTTGCAGCTCAGCATGGGGGCTACTTAAACATCCCATAAAATGAGTAATAAATGACTACCCCTAGGAGGGGAAAAAAAAAAAAGAAAAAAAAGAGCAACTCCAAGAGTAGGATTGCAAATTAATAGGTATAGGTAAAGGCAAAATTCTGGAAAATCTGAATGTGTCTCTGTACCGGAAGGGAAGATCTCAGCTTATGGAGAGGATTATAACTAATGGCAGGTAAATATGAGACAGAAATGCGGGGATACTAAAAGGCATTTTGCAAAGCAAACAGCCAAAAGCATATAAGCAAATAACAAAGAATTTGTTTAAATCCACAAAGAGCAGGAAGCCTACTAAAGCAGACAGGGCCAGAGTCAGCTAAAGGACAAAGCACTGGGAGTGGGGGCAGAGGAGGAAACAGCTGTGTGGTAGCTCTCCTGGCTGCTTTTCCTGGCCATGCTCTTTCCTGACCTGATGTCCCCTGCTCTGAATAGTTCTTTTTCTTGCCACAGGCCTTCTCAAGCGATTTTGAATGTCTTTCTTTCCTATTTTTCTTTGGTCTGTGGACTTTGCTCTATCACTGGGCACAGTCTATGTCTTGTGTTTCCAACTGTGCCCTGGAGAAAGGGATATTTCCCCAGGATTATTTAAGTCTAGAAGCATTTTGAAAATGGAATGCCTGTAAAATCCCAGACCCAAAAGATCCTTAGGGAATTTAATCTCTATAAATGTTTTGTCAACAGTTTCTTTTACCTCTTTTGTGGCTTATATCGCAATGATTGAAATGTGGGACCATATGGTATAACATAAGATATTAAAATGATAAAGAATACACAAAGCATCCTTGCAACAGCTTTGCGCATCTGTTTCAGCATCTTGGCTAAATTCCAATATGGGTTATTAGATTCCTAAATTCCCTACTCTTTAATTGTCTCTGTGATGATGTTGAATTGTTTCTATTCTAGTGTCCTGTGCATCTGTGCCTCAGTTTCCCAACTGTACTGTCCTCTGATTAAAGAGCTGATTTAGGATTAACCCTTGAGCCCAACTGCTAAATCTTGCTGTTCGAAAACAGTCCTTGAGAACAAATTAATGTTTTCAGCCACTCTTCTGTGTTGCTTGTATTCAGCTGTTGTCTTTGGAGGGCTGAAGTGGGTATTTCTCTCAGCTTTTTGAAGTGTCCTGAACAGGGCACTTGAAGAGTAAGACACTTTGACAGAGTCCCACATCTTAAATAGTGTGTTGCTAGCACCTCACTCCTCATTAAGCACCCTTTTATATGGTGAAAATCCATCAAATTTTAATATTGAGAATAATATGTGAAATATGGAGGGGAAACAATTTTAAAATAATGTAAATTTATAGCATGCAGCCTAATATTGTTCTAGTTTGTTCTCTGAATATTTTGGGCGTGTTTGGTATTTAATAAGTAGAATGCTCTCTTTAAGTACTTTCTTTGCCTTAAGCTCTTAAGATATTATTCAGGCACTGAGAGTAATGGAAAATCACTAGTTAACAAAGAAACCTGTTTTTTAGATGAGGTAACCACTTTATTTTGTAGGGTTTTATTCAATATTACATTTTATTTAACAATAGACATAGATCTGGGGATGAATGAAAGGAAGTAGTTGGTTAGTAAAAATGATGATAGATTTCCTTGTGTAGTCCTGAAAATGACATAAAGAATCTTTTTCTTTGTACAGGAGAAAAAATAAGCTGTGGTTTTGAAATGTAGCTTAAGGGAATGGCTGGTAAAAAAAATGCTGCAAAAAGTTAAGAACATGTGCCAACAGTAACTGCCTGTGTTTGTTTTGCTTTTGGTTAAAAAGTCAGTTTATGTTGGAAAGGTAAAAAATTTTAATAATTGGGGATTTTGATAGTGAATTAAACTGAACCTTCAGAATTTCCACAGGTTCTGAGAAAAGAGGAGATTTTTTTTTTATTATAAAACATGTGTTTTAATGGTATGAAATAATATGTCTAATAATGTGTATGTATATATATGTGTGTGTCTGTATACATGGTATCCAGAGAAGGTGAAGGCAGGAGGAAAAGAACTTCCAATAACTTGGTAGTCATATAAAAACAAACATTAATCAGAGTAGGTCAAAATTTCACCACAGGAAATGTAGAGAGCCAAATCATACTCCCTGTGCACCACTCAAATCCACAACCACACTGTGCTGTGGGGATTCCTGGGGGCAAAGGATCTTCCCACCCAGATGTTCCACAGCTGCAGCAGGGCAGGCAGAATAGGCTTCACTGAGGAAAGCACAGTCATGTGGGGAAAGTGTTTGGCTGAGATCTGCAAAACTGTGGAAGGGAAACACTCAGGTTTGGTTAACCAGCATTCAAACCAAGGTGACCCGGAAATTTCCAGGATTATTATTTTTATTGTTATTTTATTATAGTAATTTCTTTGCTCTGTTGTGAGGAAAAGAAATCAGAGCTGTAAGAGGCTAGTCAGGAGATAATGTCCCTAACCAGTATTTCAGCTCACTCATTGTTCGGAGTTGGTAATATTATCCCAAATATATTTTTTTTTCCCTAAACAGATGCAGCTTACTATAAAGCTGGAGGCCAGACATCACGTTTTTATTTGTACATGACCTTCCCCTGAATCAGGAGTGCTCTGAAATAGGTCACTGTTCCATCAGACAATCATATCAGAGAAAACATTTAGTTGTGCATGCGCTATGTACTTTTAATGGAAATGTTTACCTAAGGCACACTGTGTTGTGCTATGGTTATGTCTTTCCTCTTCTCTTATCTCCCGTGTTACTCCAAATGTAGACCAGACACCAAACACCCATGTTGGACAACGTATCTTCTTAGTTTATACAAACCACATTGCTGTAACAAAGCTTAAAATAACTGCTGTAAAAGAAAAAAAATATATGGGATGCATTTTTTTTCCTTGGCTTCTATTTCTCACGCATTGATGATTATCACTGTTAAAAATCCACTGCAGCATTTCTTCTGTTTATTAAATTTATGGGGTTGAAATTCCTCATAGACCTGGTGAGTTCTGAGCTCTAGGAAACCTTAATGGGGGGGAGAAAAATAATAGTGAAAATATGGGTGACAGAGGAAATAGGTGACAGAAGAGTATCATAGAGAAGAAAACAGATGCTATCAGAATTATGTTTCTAATGGGCATTGGACCTCATGTTTCATCTCTTATGCTGCTTTATTGGCATGTCTGTCTTGCCTACATAGATGCAAATTTGTTGTCTCCTACACCATGTGGACCACATGCTTAGCCTTGTGGGGGCAGCTCAGCCAGCAGTACTTGGGTCTGCTCCAACAGAGATTGTCAAATCGCCTCTCTGTTCACAGCCTGAGTACATCCCATGCTCAGTGATGCCAGACTCTGGGAAAACAGTGTCTTGTCTCAGGCAGCCTACAAGTCTGTGATGAACCAGTGAGGCTTCAGAAGCCTTCAGCTATCTAAATTAGGGTTGGACTCTCCAAGGTAGGAACCATCCTGCAGGTCATCATCCAATGGCTGTTATCCATCCTCAGTCCTGTTGGGCCACAGCTCCTCAGTGCCTCAGAAACTCACACTGCTTCCACTCAAGTCAAGAGGGTTGGCTGTGAAGCAAATTAAACACTTCAAATCATTTCGCATGCTTCTTATTACCTGCTCACTTTGTTCACTAGCTCTTTCACACCACAGCAGCCAATGAACTTTTCCAAATTAAGACCTTCCTTCATCTTTTCTGCCCCTCCCCCTGTTATGCTTTTCATGATACGCTATAGCTAAGAGCAGCCAGACCTATGTGGAAGAAGAATGTAGATCAAACCCTGCAGAAGGAGATCCAAGAGATGGGGCACCATGTGAGAAACAGCCACTGCTTTTGACACTTTCTGGCATATTACGTGATCCATGTGGAACACACCAAAAATTGAATGTTGATGAGATTTACCTGCTGTTTCCAAGCTCACAATCTATGGGCACTGTAACTACGAGTATGAGGATCCTTGTGGGAAGCCAGAGTCAAATGGTCAAATATTCAAAAATAAACACAGTTTTGTCAATGCTGCTAATGCTTTTCTGCAGATCTCAAACCCATTTTTCAACCTTATACTGAAAAAAAATGTTCTGATAATTTATGTTACCCAGATGTTTTAAAATTCAACAGCTTTCGCTACCCATAAATTTAATAGCATTAAACACCTGCTGGCTCAGAGAAGCAGTTCTTGCCAAAAAGAAAAGCAGGAGCAAAGAGATACACTACTAATGTGCTCTCTTTCTTACTGTCAGAGCTCAGGCTCTGAGCTGGAGCCCAGCACAGCATTACCCCATGCAGAGAAAGTTTTCTGCCTCTGTGCTTCAGAGTAGAGGACTCATAACATTTCTAGCCTGCCAAATAACAAAAAAAAAAAAAAAAAAAATCCAGGGGAAAAGAAAAGTGAGTTTGAAAAGTTTGTAGGGAGACTTGTCTTAGGCACTTGTTGAAACTCAAAAAAAGGCTGATTACTGAAAGTGTGGAGAAATCTATAATGAAACATCAAAGCCTGGGGGCTCTTGGGACTGGGAAAGGAGCACAGGTCTGTGACAGTCAGTGGCACTTACATAAGTCTGGGAGCTGAACCTGGAATGTCAGAGGAATGTGATGGGTCAGACTGCAACAAACAGGTATCGTGGTGGTGGATAGACTTCAAAGGACAGGTTTTAAAATCTGTGGAGAAACTCATGAAGAGAAGGCTGAAAAGAAAAGGGAAATGCTTGAACAATTGAATGAGGTGGGAAGTCATTTAAGAGTACGGTTTTGGAAGGAGTACCAATTCACTAAAAGCAGAGGAAAACAATGAGGAGAGAGAGCTTTAACAGGCTTGGCTGAATGTAGCACGTAGAAGTTTTCAGTAATGTTCTTGCAAATATAATCTTCAGCACAGTATCACTAGATTTACAAGCCTTGTATTTCCTTATTAATGAGCATTTGAATGAATTTTTTATTTCTAGAATAGTTGCTGAAAGGGAAGAGCATAAACAATGATTCAGAGAGGAGTGAGTGTTACCAGATTGCTGTGGATGAGTTGCTAATAAAGAAATGGAGGAGAAGGACTCTGCTTTACATTATGGGCTTTGGAGGCTGGCAGCAGGGAAGTGGAGCACATTTTCGGAAAAAAAATTTCTAGGTCTTCCTCTGGTGTTTTGGAGGAATTGCCTAGAAATCAGGCCATGTTTGAAAGATGGCCATTAGTAAATAAATGGAAGGGAAACGTTCAAAGTTGGAGCTCTGACAGAACAAGGAACTGTCTCCTGTTTGACTTCCATGAGGCTATACCAGTGAAAAAACTGTGCTTCAGACACTGTGAGCAGCTTGGAGTGTGGACTATGAGCACCACCTTCTCCCAGCAGAGAGTAGTGTACAGAGCCAAGTGACTGCTGGCTCACATCTCAGTCCATGCAGAAGGGCTGAACTGAAGCAGTGCTGCTTTTAGGAGCAGCTGATGGACAAATCAGGGAGAACCACACATTTCAAAACAAGTAATTTGTGTGAATTAATTTTTCCAGTGTAGCTTATGGTGGACCTGTGCTTGCATGTGGTATCTTAGTTGATTTGTGAGTAGGAATAGACTTGAGGCTTTTGTTCAAGAAACATCTCCAGGTAGAAGCTATAATAATAATGTTTCACAAATAGGAGGCAGTTTATGCTCCGCTTTTGGAGCAAACCAATAATGTACCTCTGACTCCAAAGGGAAATATATTGTTAATGGAAAAATTGTCTTCATCCTCTCTTTCTATTTAAGGCAGTCTTTGCTGCCAGTTTATCGTGAACACATAAAAGTCTAACGCAGTACGGATTAGACTGAATAAAACTGAGAGAGCAGCAAGAACTCCAGATGTTCATTAGCGGAGTGGCTATTGTAAAAAGCCACTGAGGAACTTCATCTGTTTCGTTCCCTCAAAGATTTCCAGCCATTAAATAATTTTCAAGGGACTCATATCAGCAGATTCTGTTGTGTTTTATAAAACCTTTCCTTTTGAGCACTGCAGGCTTAGTTCACCACTGGCATTGTGCCCCCACTTTTGTTAGTGCTGAATTCAGCCCTCTGCACTTGTGCATACGTACTGCGAAGGGCACTCAGGTGCAATGACAGATGAGGTCTTAAAACTTTATTGCCCTCTGTCTAGAAGCATAAGTAATAGTCAGTTTTGCATTGCTCTAACTTTTTTTTTTTAAGGTAAATTGGATTTTTTGATTGTATTTCATTCTTACTTTTTTAATAAAGTGTAGCAGGCATACTTACAGGGTTAGATTTTCAGCTTATATAAAGAAAGGCATTTTTTCCCTCCAAACGATGCATTTATTCCTGCTATTGCAGTGAGATGTATCCTACCATCTACTGCTGTGCCCTATGCTGTAGAGAAATGCCTTATCTACTAAGAGGGAAACACAGTGTTGATCTTGTTCTGAATTTCAGAATAGCTTTAGACATAGCTAAATAAGAGGCTGAACACTTATTTATTTTGTATCCATTTTGGGTTTCTTTAATTGTCTGTGCATGTGTTTGGGACAGAGTGGGATGTTTAGAAAGTTTTTGCCACTTTAAAAAGAGGAATGGTCCTCTGGGTCACCCAAAGACCCCTACTTGTTCCCTTTTTCCAAGTCTGTTGCACTTTTTCTCCTCCTGCACCACCATCTGTTCTTTGCTTTAAAGTACTAACCTTGCCCTTATTTTTTGCATAATTTCTTACGTTTTATTTGTACAAAGAAAAGGCCTTTTTTACTGTGAGAAACTTAGACACTTTCTTACAGAGAACCAAGATATGCTCTGTAGTCTTGATCATTGGAACATTGAACTTTCAGGATACAAATAATAACATTAACCTTAGTACCAAGCACATGAAAGTGGATTAGCTACTATGAAAGTTCAGTCACTTTGGTCATCATTGCCTTTTCATTTTCAAAATTGCCATTTTCTGTTTAAAGTCGGTGAAGCTGTTGTAAAGCCATGACACAAAAAAGTTTGTCTTGCTAGCTGAATATACAGTCCTCAAATTGGGACTTTTCTAGAAATGGAAAGAATTTGGGTTTTATTCTCATTCCTTTCAAGCAATAGTTTCTTAAAGCAGCCTTATATATATATATATACACACACATATATACATATCTATATATATACACACACACACATATATATATACACACATATAGGCAGAGAGAGAGATCCCTAGAAAATAATACAACATTTTCATAACTTTTCATGTCCAAATGAAATAATGCTACATATTGTTAGAGCTGTTCCTAAATACTCTTTTCTAAACCAAAGATCAGTCAGGTAGTGAGAGGACAGAACGCTATTTTTGACTTTATGCCTTCATGAAGCTACTGCCTCTTATTGGCTTAAAATTGAACTGAATACCACAAAACCATCCTGCCTTCCCTTTTTAATCAAAAGATCCACATTTTCTTGCAAGATCAGTTTTTAGGAACTATGCATGATGCTTTCTAATGTTTGATTCAGAAGGGTGTTTAACACAGTCTAAAACTTGATTTTCTGTTACAAAAACCCCAACTGTTACTGTTTTTGTTCATTGTGTTAAAAATACATGGTACAGAGGGCACAACCTCTCCTCAGTCTGTTGTCACAGGTGATGATACTGCTGTTTGAGGCCAAATTCAGTCCTTGATTACAATGAGAAATGGGAGAATGTGTCTTTAGGGAGAAAAGTGTTCTGGATCTCTCAAAAGTTTTTGATTTGGCTTCTCTTTCATTGGGTGTATTAAAACCCAAGAATTTTCAGCTAAGATAGGAAGCCAGATGAAATACATTGAGCCATACCCTTACATGATTTCACTCAAAACAATTGTGCTAAAGCATATTTGTGATGGTGGAAGACTCAGCCATGTAAGTGCTGCTCCTGACAAGCTCCTGGATCTGTCAGGGCAGATCAATTCCATACTTCCCACAGTGTAGTGAAATTGGAGTCCTCACAACAAAATGTATACTTATGAATACATGGACATGAAGCTTAATCAATAACTGCATTATTGTAAATAATTTCCCAATTAGGTATATACATTTATGCCCACAAGTAGATGGGAGCTCCATGGAACTGGTCCCTGGTTTCAAGACTTGTGGCACCATAACATAATTTAAGGCTAAGTAGAATTCTCAAATTAGTTGTCACTTTTATACTTTCACTTCCCTTATTTTGCAACTTGAAAACCACAGATTATTTGCACTTAACCCAATGCTAAGTCCATTTTGTTCTAAGCCCATTGTTAAGCTTTTGGGCAGCACCAGCTCCAAGTGGAATCCAAAGCCTCAGGTTAACTGTTTTCTCTGTGCAGTTCCTGGCAAAAGAAGGGCTCATACAATGGGCAGAATCATTGCAAAAGGAGGGAGAACTGCAGCTAACCAGGACAAAATTCTCAATGAAGAAGTGGCTTTAACTCCTGTCACTTCTCAGAGCTGAGCTGTCGGTGTTGTCTCCACAGGATCCATGGACTGTCACTCTTTCCTGAGCAGGGGCCCAAAAGAATTTATTTTAAAGGGCTGAGCTGGGTTAACTTTCATAAAGCATTACCAGCAGGTGAAAGGAACCTTTTGTAAATTAGTGTTGTGATAAATGTACTCATCCAGGTGCAAAGGCTTTTTAGTCTACTATTCCCAAAGGGTGTCTGAAAGCACATCTCCCATGTGGATTCCTTAAATCCCAGGCTGTGAGGGAAAAACAGCTTGACCATTCGGGTGGAGGAGTGGCACACCGCAAGTAGACATCAAGTCAGGGGTTCTGGCTCATACATAATATGTTATGAGACAGATGTAGATGGGTTTCCTGCTCTTGATAGATGCTCTCAGAGCTTCTTACATGCATTACATTAAACTATAATCAAATAAATGGAAAAAATAATTTTGAGAGTGACATATACCTTGTTTCACTGACTCCCCGGGGGAAAATCTGGTAGGTCCCTTCAGAGTTTGAGGTCACTGATAATCATGACTGACTTCAGAGGAAACTGTGGTCACATTACACTTTCAGAACCAGAAAACTGTGTTTCATGTTGCCACGGTAAAGGTACAATACTGGTGTATTTGCAAAAATACTTGGTCTAAGGAGCTGATGTGTCCTTCCTGGTAGAAGGCAGGGTCCCCAAATAAAGGGATTTGGAATTAACAAGAGAAAGTCAGAGTATTTCCAGGCTTGGTATCCCTAAGTAAAGGTTCTTGCTTTTTGAGCTAAAGCCAAAACATTAATGACAGAAATCTGGAGAGATCACACACAATTTTGTCCAGTCCACAGGATTTGTGAAGCTAAGTGAACATTTAGAAAGGATTATTTTTCCTTTTTTTTGATCATCTTGTTTGTCTGGTTGATTTATCCTCCTGTCCTCCTTACACTGTCTACACTTTAATCTGTTTCTGGTTTATGGGAACTATAAAAAGTCTTTTACACTGAGAGATTTACTTTATTTGAATGCAAATTAAAACTATTATCTTTCAGTTACAGGCCAAAGATTGCAAAATAATGCTTGTTTATATCTTGAAAAACTAATCTTCCCCTCCACCCCCACCCCATAATGCCATGTAAATTGTTCAGTTAAAGTAGAAATGTACAGTTAATTTTTGCCAATTATTTATATATTTTATACGCTAATTTGCTGAAGTAGATAAGACGTAGAGGAGTTAGATTAGAATGATATGAAACTACAATATACTTTGCTGCTGCTGACTCTATAAATGCAGTCTTAGGCTCAACCTCCTCATGGAGATTCTACTGAAATCAAAGAAACAATGACAGTCTATGTCTGGTTCATATTTTTAAAGTTAGTGGTTATGAAAATGTGACATGGAATTCACAGAAGGTCTACAAAGAGAGGGAGAAGAGGAAGAACACATTACCTTTAGACAAATATGATAACATAAATGATATTTTGAAGCTAGACAAAGAAATAAATGCATTTCCCACACACTGACCCTGCTCTCTCTGTCTATGAGAAACTTTGGGTAGCACAGTCAGATCCATTTGCAGGGCAGGGAATCAAATGACCCAGCAGCTGGGTGTGCAGTGTGCTCATGTAAGGGGCGTGTTTGTTCATTCACACATTCCGAAATTAATGGAGGCTCAAGGCCATACCGGTAACTCTGGCTTGATTTAATTCCTAAAAGCTGATCAGACCAATCAGCAATGGAAGAAAAGACATTCTTAAAGGTCAGATACCTCCAAATCATATCCCTTTTCTGTTTTACCAGTATTGTTATTAGCTGAGATGGAACATTTTTGAAGCTGTGAGAGCAGCTCTCTTCAAGCAATGAAAGCCACTTTTGATTGCCAGCATTCCGGTTGTGGGTTTGGTGTTGTCTGCTTGCCAAGAGAGCAGTTAGGTCAGCTGAGGAAGAAAGAATTGTCACATTGATGGCTGATAACACAGCCAATATCCACTGCCCTCTGTCTAAGAGATTTTGCTTCATTGGAAGTTCTTCATTTCTATTAAAGAATTAAAGTGTGATGTTTCATAACCCTGAAATCCTTCCAGAAACTGAAGAACAAAACACTACTGGTTTCTTTTCGAAAACTCTCAGTGGGTTGTCACAGCATGAAGCCTGGGATCTTCAGGTAGCACAGAACATGCCAGTTTCTGCAACATAAAAATCAGTTCACGGTTTTGTCTGCATTTGGTAAATTTATTTGTGGCACTAGGTTGTTGCTGAAGAACACAAATCACAATCTTTGGAATGAAAAGTGAAATTACAGTCTCTTGTTTTCTTTTCTCCTGGTCCCAACCTGTTTTCCTTAAGTCAACCAAAAATACGTAAAGTGAAAGAATGTGTAATTTTACTTTGCAGAAAAAAAGCAATGAAAGCATAATGCAGTTGTAGTTTCTCAATGCCAATTGCAAGACAGGGAAATCTCTTTCAGGTAATTATTTTTTTCTAGTTGGAAGTTTTTTTGTTAAAAAAAAAAAGTTTTCATAACCACAATTTACAGGAAAAGAAAGGTCAGTCTCCCTGACAGTTTCAAAAAAAATTATAGCAAGAAATTCAAACTTTCACTTGGAAATAACATGCGTAGATTTGAAGTGTGTCTTAACTAAATTATTTTAAGTTTAAAATACATGAATTTATATTCAGTACAAATGTTGATTCTGGATTAATAAATATTACAACTTGGAAGGAATCTTCTGCATGTGAATTGATTGACTCTCTGGAAAGAAAAAGACTGAGATGTATCCTGTAAAATTTCTCTTAAAAACCCTTGGTTTGTAGACTATTTATGCTGAAACTTTTCTTGATCACTGCTTTATACAAACTGACTTGATTCCTAAATAACTTGAATAGACAGGAAGGGGACCAGGGAGTACCGATACAATCTTTAAATACTGTTTCTGCTAGTGTTATAAGAAGTGACTTGGTTAATTTTGACTAACATACTTTTATGCTCTGTTTTGAAATACTTTAATTTGAAGCTTGAACTGTGAAATAACAGGGCCAGAGGAATTTCCCTTTTGGTTTTTACTGCTTCCAAAATTAAGTCATATGGGTAAAGATCTTAAAATCTGGCGCCAGTGTGTGGCGTTACTAATAGTATCTATGTGATCATGTCATTCCTGAGAAAGCCATGTTTCCAATAAAAAGGAAATGTCAGCCTTGAGTATATTTCATTAAATCTCTTTTCTTCTTCTCTTGAAGTTCAGCTTAAGCTGGCCACTTCCTTTGTCTGGTTTATTTTTATTAGAAATGGGCAGATTCATTAACTGTGCAACTTGGTGGTCAGGCAGTGACTGGATATGTCCAATAATGGGTAATAGCTGTATTTTTCATTGGGAGACCAATGTTTGCTTTGGAGATCGCCTGGGGAACAGATGTAATCTGAGACGGCACCATGTTTACCTCTTGTTTCACTGATATGCCGAGCATGTTTGAAACCAGTGAGAAAGAAAAACAAACATTTCGGAAGAAAGAACCTTCAAGAACTCACTGTGTCCCTGGGCTCCAGTCAGAAACTGCAGTAGCAGGGCTGCACACATGCACATTTGTATTTCATGGTACAGTCGTGTCTTGAGCCTGCCTCTCCCACTGGTCCCATCAGTCACTTGTTTGCTGTGAGGTTGACCAAGCACTGGCACAGGTTGCCCAGAGAGGCTCCATGCTTGGAGGTACTCAAAAGCAATTGAGATGTGGTCTTGGGGAACCAGCTCCAGATGGCCCTGCTTGAGCAGGTGGCTTGGACTATGTGACCTCCAGAGGTCCCTTCCAACCTCAACCAGCCCATGACTCTTTGATTTTATGTGTGTCTAGTCTATTTGATGAACTGCTCGTCAACTGATGCAAGGCAGCACCAAAGCTACTGATCAATGTCTTTCTGCTCATCAGAAAATTTTCTTGATTTACAAAGATTCATGCAATGGGTTTAATTTTATTTCTTTTTGCTCCTGTTACTGCCATATTTCTTGTCTTTTCAGCAGTTTCCACTTTCTACATGGACATTATAGGTAATTAAGGCCATTTTAAGAAGTAGTTACATAAGCAACTCAGAAAACAATCTGAGGAACATAAACAGAAGTATTTGAGTACAGCACACAATATTAAAAATAGTAAGATTCTTGTCTCCTCATGGTGTTTCCAGCATTATTTTCCCTGTCGAAATGACTTAATTTCACATTGCAGTTTGCATGTATGCAATAAGGTAAACGAGGAAGTGGAACAAACAACATTTCATATTGCCCTTTTCCCAAAGCTGTCTCGTTACTCTTTGTTTCTTTTGCCAAGTGCCCTTCCCATGGCAGCAGAATAAAACATTTATCCAAGATTTACACAGTTGCCAACATGTGTACTCCAGTTCAGTCTTACTTGGTAGAAATGGCTATGGAGGTGGACTCTGGGAGGCATTGCCCACTTCTGTGGATTACTCTGGGGTTCCTAATGAATATTCAGTGGCCAGTGTGTTTCTTTGATGTGGCTCTAGCAGGCACTGGTCTTATTTAATACATCATGGATGGACTGGGAAGGAGTGACTTGTCACCAGGGCTGTTCAAAGTCTACAGGGCTGGTTTATGTAATGTCTTGTGAAATGAAACTCTCTATGTGCTTTCAGTAATTGGTAAAAAGCCACATTTTCCAGGAGGCACACTCTTCCAAACAGTTACCAGTTTCTACTTCTACAAGGTAGAGTGGGGGGAAAGGAGAAAGGCCAGGTCTAAGGACAGACTGAATCATCCTCAATTACAGACAGTTACAGACAGGTAAAGAAAACTCTGTGAAAAACCAGCCTGTCACTGATCCCCCTGTGGCACTCTGTATGTGTTTTCAGATTGTCCCCAGGATCAGAGATCCCCAGCTGGGCAGGAGATAGCTGAGGGCTTTCTTGAGCAAACAGAAGCTTTTACTGAATAAACACCATGTCACTGTCACAGTAGTTGGCAGATTTTGAGGCTACTCTGCAATAAATCGAGTGTGTACTGCATTCAGGCGGAGAGCAGGTCACAAACCTGAGCTTTTAAACTAGCATTGCCTGAAAGTGAGATCTGGGTTTAATATAGGAATTGTGCTCTGCTGGATGCTGGAGTGGCTGTCTTGTGGCAAAATCTCAGCCGCTAAGGAGCTGGATACACCTGTATTATATTCCAGTGGCAAGCCTCCTCCTTTCTTGCTAGCCTTTTACAGCTAAAAAAAGCTGCAATTGGGTGAAAAAGGGATACTGTGAGTCAAGCTGCTTCTTAGGAACTTTTTCAGAGCTGAGGCTTTTAGATCAGCCAATTTCCCAGAAACAACATGAGCATTCAGGCTGGACCAGCAGATGGAGGAGACGGGCAGAAGAGGAGAGATAGTTCTGTAGTGGGGACATTATTTTCACTATAGGAAACAAAGATATGATCTAGTTACAAACATAGTGTGTTTGTATGGCTATTCCTACCCTGTCTGCCTAGAGTGGGAGAAACACTTCTCTGCTTAAAAGGCAAGGAAGCAGAGTTTCTCCTGTCATGTTCAGTGACAGAGCCGATGCCAAGTGCCATGGTTCTCACTAGCTGGATCTATTCTATTGTGTTACAGGCTCTGGGGATGTGCTCCTGAGTGATCCAGTTTCTAGCTAGAAATATTGTGTTGCTGTCTGCAAGATCCTGGTCTTTTGGCTGGAAGTCTAGAGCTGGCAGGTACGGTTCCCACCTGACTTCCCAGCTGGTGACTCCACTATTGCCTGCAGTTTTGTCAGTGGGAAGAGGTTCTGGACTGGCAATGAACAGGGAGAGTGGTTTCAAAGAGGAAAGGGAGACGGTCAAAAGAGACGAGGGCCTGGCAGAGGCACTGGTGTTGCCAGTCATGTTGTTTTGAGGAAGACTTTGCCCATATTGGCACAGCTAACTTTACTCATGGAATCTGTCACATAAAGAGGTGCCTCACCATCATGACAGCAAATCAGCACACTACATATTATCATGGCAAAGGATGGGAAAGCATGGAGAGCTTTGGGAGTGTGTCTGCTGGACTAGCTGTGAGCAAGCAATTCCTAGACAATATGATGTATTACGCATATGCTTGGCTTCTCATCATCTTCTGGTGCTGGCATTTCTTGGGAAAATTTTACAGGAAAGATGTGGTGGGTTGCTTTCATGTGTCACAGTACTTACCCTTTCACACCTCTAGTCTGTGTGACTGCAGACTGTTGAGTAATGGGATTCCTCTTCCCATTTTTTTAAAGTAAAAGATGAATGTTAAAGGTAATGTTCAGATAAAGGTTTTATTCTGAAGTGACTTGAATATCTAAATCCCTCTGCCAACTCTATTGCTCTTGGGAGCACGCTGTAGGCTCTTGAGACTTGCTGGTATCTAGGTGCTGTAATAATTTTGTAGCTTATCTTTCCTTAGGACACTCTCTAGACAAGGAATGAATATTGAATCACTTGCTGTTGTTGAAAATGAAATCATTGTCACATTTATGTTTGGAAACAACAGATGAAATAATTTCAGAAAAAAAAAGACTGAGATGAAACAGAGTCCAGGTGATGATTGTAATAATTTTGGTATTTGAATAAATGCACAGTACATCACACTATTAAAAAGCAAATGTGCTTTTTTACAGCTAAATTTTTGTCAGTTTCAAATTACATCCAAGGTCAGATTTCTGGCCTGACTTACACCCCATGTGATTTCATTAAATGTGGAATGATTCCATGGCACATAACTTGGCACTGAATTTGGTTTTCAGTATGTGGTTTTATAGTTCAGGTGCAAAATACTGCTCTGGCTCGCTTGTATCTAAAGGTTATTACACCTTGGACTGTACTTCTTCTCTTTGTTTCAAAATTTAGCAGATCAGCTGAAACTGCTAATTTTCCCAATTCCCCTCTGCTCCCTCCCCTTAATTCTTCCTTTATTGAAAACAGGCTTATTAAAAAATTACTGATTTTTCAGCCAGAATGAGGGCTAAGGTCAGTTGAAAATTTTAGAATACTTAATCAGACAAATGGGTCATATTTGAAAATTGGCTACTTGACCATATTTGACCAGCCTTCTTTTTCTAATGTGCAGATCAGTAATCAGAATGTAGTAGCTACTATTTGTGCAATGAAAGTAGGAGGGCAAGAGAAAGGAAATTCTTTTTTGTTTTATTTTTCTTTCTCTGTGCAAAACACAGTGACAAAATTCTCTAAGTAAAACTGACAAATTTTCTGACTCTGCAGGTATCCTATAATTAGGAAATGGAATTTCTTAGTGAATTTCATGGTGCCTAAAAAAACAAGCCTAGCAATGAATTCTTACACATGAGAATGTTTTGTTTAAAAGCATCATCACTGCACTTCATACACAGGTTGAATCAAGTAATGCTAGACCTGCAGTGTATCTCAGTGTAACAGGTTATTTTGTGGTATTATAGTATTCATTATTAAGATTGTTCTTGCCTCTGATGTTTGAAGTCAGGAGAGCCTTCAAAGGCTCTTAGTGTGCTAAGAATGATTCTCTATTTGCTCTCCTCTTGTATTTCTCTAAGAGGTTGCTGACACATTACTAAAGAAGATGCCCACCTTGTACGTCTCTTGTAGTACGTGAATGCTCAGCAGTCAGTTTTGAGATGTACAGTTAAAGTACATCAGCAGCTGCCTGTTTTTAGTTAGTTTTTAAATATCAGGTGACCTCAACCAGCTTTCTGGCCTAACAATCTGCCAAATAGAATTTTAAGCTAAACTAAACTATTAAGAATTTTTTTATAGGGCTGTATGCAGAATTGGCACCTATTGGATTTCAGAATTCTGTCTGAGAAGAAAGGCTGAACAGGTGAACACAGCAGTGCTGATTGTGACCTGACTGTTGTGTTGCACTCTTCAAACCAGTATAGAAACATGGAAGAAATACCTGCAAAAAATGGTCAATCACTTGCCCATGAATTTATTTCAATGCTGTTTTCCAGGTCTTGGTCCCTCTACAGCTGAAGTCTTTAGAAATGTTTTTTAGTTTTCACAGGGAGAAGATCAGGATGATGAAATAAATCTTTAGGATAAGCAGCCTTCTTTAACCTCTGAGAAGGTACTGGATTCACTTGTAAGTTGTTATGCAGAAAGAAAGAAAATCTGAAGGCCTGAGATGGTCCTCAAATAGATGGCCTCATTGACACCACCTCAAATTGTCTACCTATCCTACAGATGGCAGAAAATTCTGTTTTCCATCTGCATCTAGGGAAGAGATGGGATATCTAAAAGGAAGCAATATGAGGCCTGCTTTTCAATGTTTTCAAGTTTGATATTTAGTTAATGCTGGCTCTACTAAGAGAGCATTTTTGTTTGGAGCTTTTTCAACAGTTGGGCTTTTCATTACACCACGGTTTGTCTCCTTAAGCCTTCACACCTCTAAACCTTCTGCTAACAGGAATGGAATGGGCCAACACTTGACAGTAACTATAAAGTGTGTGATAACATTAATTTCCTTTAAAAGCCAGCATTAACTTGTAAAACTATTAAATACCTATAATTAGTATACACACACACGCATATATATATATGTTATTTTATATGTATTTGTTATTTTAGCCGAACTAGTTTATGTATATGCTGTCACAAAAGAATGAATGAAGTTGACCCAGATTTGAGAAAGAGGTTGGATTCTGTCTCCTCTGACCTGAACTGACCTGAACTGACCTATGATCCTATGTTCTAACAGCTTATTTCTGTCCCTATATCCTGCTGCCCTACTGTTCTCCCTATGCAGAGGGATGTGACCTGGCAAACCGGGTATTTGACTAGGATGCCTCTCTGAGCTGTGAAAGTGTGTCTCTATTTCATGTATTTGGAAGTCATTTTCACTGTAATAGTAATGCTTCCTTGTCACTTAATTGTATCTGTCTTTCCACTAGAACTACATGCTGTGGATGACACCTATCCCCTAGCTGCCCTCAGCTCATTGTTTATATGACTTGTACTATGAAAATTGCATTTCTGATTATGTTAATGACAAAAAACCTGGCCTTTGAGGTATGATGTGTAATACACTGAAGGAACAGCTAGGCATAAAAAGTACAAAATTAAGTCACTTGCAATATTTTTTTTTCTTTTTTTTTTTTCATTTGGCTGAGTTCATGCTGAAGTCCATGTGTTTGGTTTAGCCCTTTTGGGACATAGTTCAGCACATTATTTATACAAAGTTACTTCAGTGGCTGATTGTTATTAATTACCTCCCTGAGTTCTTTGCAAGTCAAGCTGGACTCCAAATGAAGTTTGCTTTCCAAAGTAATTAGGAGTTAATGTTGCAAAGTGTGTTGCTTATTGTATTGTATTCTTGTAATAACATATTTATAAAATTGTTCATTTGCTTCAGAACCCTCAAATTTTCTCTGAAATGTAGAAAATATTTTTAAAAATATTTCTAAAAATATTAGAAAATACTAATTGAGTATTGAGGCCTTCCTCAACTCTATGCGTGTTTGACTGGGTGCAAAGAATTCACACATTCCTGTTATTCTGTTACTTTATGGTTTTTTTTTCCCTCATTGAAAGTAGGATGCAAGTTTAAACAGAACTCATACTGTATTAGGTGGTTTACACCAGAGTGTACACTGCCTGTACACCCACAGCATAGATTCCTTTCAGACCACCTTATAGAGATGTTCTTTGGTTTACCACTGATCTGAGAGTTTGGTTTCAGTGTCTCGAAATGTTGCTGCTTAATTTCTTGGGGTTTCTTGGGGTTTTTTAAGATCTTTCAATCTTATTTGTATGTACAAGGAAAACTGATGAGTTGAAAAAAAAAAGTGATGCTTTTTTTGACTAAATAATAAGAAAGGGAATGACTGCCTAATAACAGGTCTCCATGATACAAAGTTTTCTGAAAACTTATGCTTTCTCCAGAGTTTTTCTTTTTTTTTTTTAGTAAAAAAACCTAAAAATTGTATCCATGATTATGGACTGCATGCCAGCATGGGGAGTTTTCATGGGAAAAACAAGAGTCATGATGTAGAATGTGTTTTCATCAAGATACCAGGTTTTCCAAAATTATTCTGTTGTATTTTTGCATACACTCGGATGAAAAGCTATCATACATTTTCTTTGCACATTTACAGCTTAATTGTACATTTTTCTTCTCACTAGAAAATACAGGAATTTCTGCCCTATGCTTTTTTATGTTTTTTTAAATCCTGCCAGGAATGGTGACTGGCAAAGATATTTCAGTGTTTGTAACATACACTTCTTGATGGTATTGCTTTTTTACATGGCTGGCTACAACTTTGCAGTTGAGTGCCGGGTCAAAGGTTGAAGAAAAAATGCAGTGACCTTCTGGCCTTTCCTTACCTATTTCCTGTAAGAGAGAAAGATTTGAGCCAGCCATGAGTCTCTTCAGAAATTTCATTGTGATACAGTGGCTGATATTCAACTATCACGGTCTTTGGATGAGCAAATTTTGAGGTAGCAAGTCTGCTTAGAATTTTACAGAAGACATTTATGATTCTACAGAGATCTCACTTTAAATGGGTGCTCTTCATCAACTCTCATAGTTCTTAGTTTCCCAAAGTGTAAGGCAACTTTTGCACGTTGTTGAAAAAATAAAGTGCCTCATTAAAGGGCAGAAAGCACAGACTTTTTGCAGAACTCGAAACTATCACATAGTAATCCACTTTGGTAAGAACATACTCATAGTGACTGTGAGCATGCCTCACACCCTTGAATATCATTTGTGTCGCGGGATGCAGCAGTTGATAAAGGCACTGCCAAAAGTTCAGGGAGCAGAACCTGATTTTTTTGTTGTTTTCTTCCACCCTGAGATCTTTTTGCAGCCACCTGAAGCCAGCAGCTCTCTGCAGGTACTTTTTCAGACTGGCTCTTACCCACTGCTAACAACGTGGTGGCTCTTGAGGTGAGGCCAACTGGCGATAGAGGCGACGGAATGAGGGCCCTGACAGCCATTTAACACGTAATCTATTCCTTACACTATGGGGCTCTGAGCTCTGCACACCAGGAGAGCTTATTCCTGGTGTCCCCGTTGTGTTATTTACCTCTGCTCTGAGCAGTTAAGTCCACCACAGCTATTTAGTAAATTATCAGTTTTCTTATTGGCCCTAAATTGCGCCTAATTAAAAATCTGACCTCCACAAAATAGTCGTCTTCCTAAAGACACAGAACATAAACAGGAAAAATCAGCTAATTGCTGCAAAAACTGCTTTTGTGGCACTGTAATTGGACCTCAGTGAAATGAATGAACCCACTGGGGATTCCCTAATGAATGTTTAACTGCAAACAGTAGTCGGGCACTTAAGCAGCAAGGCTGATGGTCCCTAATGAAATCAAATGAAATCAAATAAAATCAAATAAAAGGATCTGGTACTTTACTAACCAGATTTCTTGGCATCAGGACATAAAAATAATGTAATTCTGGGTAAATAAAATGTAAAGAAAAGTTATCTATAAAGCAGTGAAAACTTAGCCGGTCTTGCTTGGATTTTCTTCCTTTTTCTAGTGAAAAAACCCACTGTGGGAAACTCTATATTAATGTCTCCAAGCTTTCTAAAGAGCTTTTATTTATTTTTCTCTTTTCCTATAAACACTAAAACTTTTTGTGTTTCCTGTTAATCACATTCTGTGAATTTATTTTTCAATATTTTCCAGAGGCTAGCTGTGGAACTGCATGATGTTAGCAATCAACTGAGATCTTTTTCATTTTTCCAAACCGTAACAAGGAGACAAATTCTGATGACCTCAGTAATGTAAGCTGTGCTTTGCTTCCAAATATCTCTTTAGCTTGATGTGTGAGAATCTGGCCTTGGTGTTTCACATGACATAGGACCTCAAGATTGTATTAATGCACAAAGCAAGCTTAAAGAATCCAGGCTGTGGCACCACCACATAACTTCGTGTATTGTTACTGTTGTTATTATTATTAGTAGTAGTACATTTTAACCTGAGTTGCAGAATGATGGGACCTTGTAAATCATTGAGAGTGTGGGTTACATCGGTTAAAAACTTGCAAAAAAGATCTTGAGCGTTTGGGTTTTTTAAATACAATTGAAAACTCTTCATGATATTTCACTACTGAGTTGTAGCATTGATGACAAGAAAACCTGGTGAGCTGCATTTTCTTTTGTATCTCACACATTTTAAATCTTTGCTGAAATTTGCTGAGGTTATATGTTATTTTGCAAGTATTCCAATTTATCCAAGTAAGAACTGGAGAAAATTCAATTTAATCATGTACTGCCAGATTTATTTAAATGGAGGAAAAGTGCTACTTATCAATGTGTCTAGTATTCAAATACATATAGTTTGTTTACATATTATAAATAAAAATTCTATTGCAATATATTTTCAGAATTATGGGTTAGAATATCTGCTGGCTGTTTCTTGATGTGTTTGATAAATGCACATTCAACCTTCTTATTAACAACAGGTAGCATTGCAATTACTTATTGTTGCCAGTGAAAATATTTTTCACAAATAATTAACACAAGGAGAATGAAGTTTGCAGTATGATTTAGCTTCTAAACTGCACAGTTAGAGCAGAGTATTCCTCCATTCTGAAGTATTATGTGTAGCTTAATGGGCTTATGAAAAAAAAGCGAAATATGAAAACATTAACGTATACATTTACATACACATGGCAGAGGGGCAGGGGGTTTGCATAACAGCTTTGCATACTGAATGATGACTTGTGGTATAGACAGGAACCAGCAGTAAATGTCATGATGGCACCAGTTGCAAAGTAGCTATTGTCAGAAGAATCACAGAATATTCTGAGTTAGAAGGATCATCAAGTCCAGCTATTAAGTGAAGGGTCCATATGAGTCCAAACCCACACCCTTGGCATTATTAGCCTTATTTCAGATACTGTCATGAAGAAAAAAAAGGATTGAGCATTGGTAGCATCAATTATTACCAATCACCTCCTGGTTGTTACCCAGTCTGGTTAGCAGTGCCAGCAAACAGTCCCATCTAAACTCCATTCCACACACTGGTGAACCCAGACACAAAAAAATCCATCCCTTAATAATGTCTGAGTAAAGAAATAGTTGCCTGCCTGACTTGTAAAAGCAGCAAGTACTCTCAGAAAGCAGTCAAGAAGATGTTATAAAATAAATCAAAGATCACCAGCTGATATCCATTCAGGGTTTATTGAAATATAAAAATGAGTGGTTAATGCTGACTAAAGTAGGAGTTTTCTTAAAAAATTGGGACAGGAAACCTTAGGGATACATATTTCATGATGGGCTAAATCACAGCTATGAAAGAAATCTCTCATTCTTCCAGGAGAATCTCTCTTTTGAACACTGTAAAAGCTGAGAAGTGCTATGTTGGAGCCTGCATTGAAGAAAATTCATAGTTCTTGTACAGGAAATGCACCCACTGCTTTGGCTAATTTGCCATGTAAATACTTTTGAGTGTTTGGAAGGTATGGTGGGGAGAAAGAGTATGTCTGTATCTACATCTGAGATCCTTGTTCAGTACCCTGGTGCTGAGTTCAAAGGACATCCTACATGGACTTCACACATTGGCACAATCCTTTGGTCCACTACAGTCGTTTGCAGAATGACTGTATCTGAACTGAGCACAGAAGAATAGAAGAACATCCAACATGGAACATCACCTCTCAAACTGCAGCTCTTTGCAACCACTGCAAGGGCAAATGGCATTGTCTTTCTATATCTGGTTTTCAGTTAGAAAATGCACAGTTTGACAGTATTATTATTATTTGTATTGTCCCATAGCATTGCACATTTACCCAAATAACTTCTTGCATATTTTTGTCATAAGTAAAGAGATTTTAAAATTTATTCTGATAATTTGTGAAAGGTTTTGGGGAACACTTCATAACTTCACAATTTTCTTCCTATAACTTGTATCATGAGGACACAGATACTAGAGGAATACCTAACCCATTGCTTTTAGTTATGCTCTGAGGCCTCACAAATAGATGGGTACTTTTTAATTGAAAATTTCAGCTCCTTTTTGGTGAGCACAGCTTTGTAGAATTAAAGTAGTGTTATTAAAGAAAAGTTGGGGAGTATTAACTGAACTGAACTTAACAAAAAATTAATTTCCTTTGAGGATAGACAGCAAGACTGAATAGGTGGTAAAAAAATTAGGGGTATAATGGGATGAGAGGCTATTTGATGTCACTATGATACTCAAAGGTATAGAACAGTGACAGTTTGAATACACACATTCAGATGTTTTCACTGTATCAATGTCCATTTCAGGATGGAAGCCCAGCAGGTACTTGTGCAGAGTCACCAGAACTTCCTCACTGGGGCTGTGTTTATTTTTCATCTATGAATCAGGATCTTCAAAGGTAAATCTGAAGGTTTTCAATATTCAAATGTAAAAATGTAAAGTATAAATATTGAAAACTCTCCAGGAACATTTCTCTAAAGGTAAAACTTTAAATGATTACTGAAGGTGTATTAACCAGATTAAGAAATTTATTTAATGAGTATTATGAAGATACACAAGTTCATATGGATAATATAAAATTAATTCTTTTTTCAGGGCTCAAAATGAAAAATTTGAGCGTATCTCCTTAGTGTGCTACACTGCTTCCAGATACCTCTCTGTACCTTGCCATTTTCCCAACTTTCCAATTCGCTTTCTTCGATGGAAAATAAGACATTCTTCTTCATAGACAAATTAAAATTTTGAGGTTTTTATTTTATTATAATTTTGTGTGTCACCAGTTGTAATTTTACTCATCTAATCCAGTGTTAGAAGATTAATCTGTCCATATTTACTACCCATGGCAGAACCAATGGCCACTGAGGGCATCACACTGGGTGTTTTACAGAGCTGCCACCTTCCCTGCCATAGCCAAGGCCCTTGCCTGTCCCAAGGCAGTGGCATCAGGACCCTGTCTCCTCAAGAATATTATAGTGCTTATAAACAAAGCAGAAGACATTTTCTTTCTGCAAAATAAGTTTAATTTTGTTGAGATTGTCAGCTGATATTTTTGTATTTACTAATTGATAGAGTATGAAATTTCCTAATTTTCTACAAACAAAAGCAGGGAGAAAAGGTGAAATTCATTCTTCTGTGTAAGTTGATGAATCAGATATGAATGTGCATCAAACGAAGGAATCACCTTTTTTGTGAATACAAATGCCAATGCTTCTTACCTAGGGTAGAAAAAAATTGCTACTTCAGCTAATAATCTTTTTTTCCTTCTGCTCTCCCCTTTCTCCAATTTTTCAAATAATGGTATTCTTTCAGGCCGTGCCAGTTTAGAATCACAGAATATCCTGAGTTGGAAGGGACCCACAAGAATCATCAATTTGATGACCACTAAGCATTTTTTCCATGTATTTATTTTAAAGAAAAGGACTTGCTTTAGTCACTTGCAAATAGGCAAATTCAATAATGCTGGAGCAGCACATCAGGCACGGAAGTTTTCCTGCCAGAACTGATAGCTCTTCATTTGGTTTTGATTTCTGGAAGTTTAGACGTACATGTCATTCTGTGCCAAAGGATTGTGTCACTATAGATACTTTGTGTATTTCACTTTTTCCCTCTGTTTCTCAGGAAAAAGGATTTTTTTTTTTTTTTTTTTTTAAATCAGCTGATACAGGTTAGAGGTATCTCTCTAAAATTATATCTGCTTAAGAAAATACCTGTTTATAAAATTGATCTATGACTAATATGCCTCTGTGTCTGCCCCCAGAAAAGTCCACAACAAAGATACTGCTTATGCCAGTGGAAGCAGTATCAGTCTTTATGTGGAAGGTATTTTACATAAGAAAAATAGGAAACAGAAATGTTTTCCCACTACTGGAAAATAAGAGAAACATACTGTTAACAGTAGTCTATCTCCTTCTTTTACCTTGTACAAAATGGCCCTCATTTTTTAGCCTTCAGTTCTGCGTTTGTAAAAAAGCCAAAATATTTCATCATCTCCCACTCCAGTTAAGGAAAAAGGACTGATATTTTTTTTCTTTAAAGATCTTGAATAGGTATAAATACATATGATAGAAGCAATATTTTTAAAATCACTTCACAACAGTAGGCATAATTTAGTAGTCTTCTATTCACCATTTTATATTTATAGACATGTAGGTATCTACAAAGATATATTTGTCTGGACAGTGTACCATCCACTGGTGTGACATCTGGTGTGTGGGTATCTTCTACCTGGACTGTGACCCTCTGTTCTGGGGGGTGCTTGTAGATACCCATGTGTGACCTGCTCACAAGGGAGGCTGGACATTAGGCTCCTTTGTATGCATGATATGGAAAGTCTCTGGGAAAATAAAGTCTTGGGAATCTCAAACTGATATTCTCTGAGGGGACGGGAAGAGGAATGCATGTGTGTGGTAATGCCAAGACCAGTGTGTTTGATATGGGCTCTGGAGTAAGCCATGAATTGAACTGGTGGCGCTCAACCTTGGAGGCTGAAGCATGGCTCTGCTGCTTGAACATTTGCTGTTCTGAGCCCTGATCATAAGCAGAAGGGAAAAGTAATTTTCCCCAATAATATGTTACATGTTTCATTGACTGAAATGATGCATTTCTCAGGCAGGTCTTTATTACAATTCCAGCTGTGAATCACTGCTCTAGATTTCCCCTAGCACAACTGAGACCAGAGTCCCTTCCACTCAATGTGTCACTATCAGAATGCTGAAAATCAATCAATGATTACAATTTGTGATTATTTGTGTATCTACAGGAGTAGCATGTATTGATTCCCAATCTCTACATTGCCCTTTATGCTGACAGCCTTATAATGAAGAAAAACAATAAGGAAAAAAAAAGAGATCAAATAAAACACTCCTGTATAGTCTATGTTGTGGCAACTGGAATAAAGCAGTAGTAAGCATGTTCAACTCCAGCCTTACCAGTTTTATATTCATTTTATATTGAATCAGGAAATTTAAAAAAATATATAAAATAATCATGCATTAATGCATCTCCCAGAAATTAAAAACAAAAAGTGAATTTCTTGGTCTGCCACCATTTTAAGTGTAATGTGAGTGACTTATTCCAGGAAGAACGAAAACAACCTGCAATCTGGGGAGACTACACAAGGGAGCTGAACAGCATATGCCCACAAACAACAAAGGAAGAAAATACATTTTTTTTCTTCTTCTTTATTTTAGGCTTCTGGGATTAATAAGCAAAGGGGAACTTGAGTGCTAAATTTTTTTATGTTAAAAGGCTCATTTGCAAAAAGACAAAGTAAATGGAAGAAAAATAATTTATGCAGTGAACTGCTAATCCAGCTGTTTTGCTTCTAGGCTTAATTGGATTTACCTAGAATTGATATTTGGTGTCAGCATGTGTTATATCATCAGCACAAGCAATAGTTACCAAACATAAAGAATCCTATCCAAGGCAAAATATTAATTTATTTGGCTCATACTTATTTCAATCATTTTTTTATTCACGTATGTTACTACTTAGTATTCCTGCTTGACGCCATTTCATAAATGTGATCCAGTCTTAGTTATTCTATCTTAATATCAGTTCAGCAATGTAGAAGACTCACAGCTGAACAAAATGGGCTAGGAAATGGTTATTCATATCTTGTTCTGCCTTCCAGGCAGCTGCGCTGGCTATAAAAGTGTGCATTGTACCTAATGGCAGGTGGGTGACATCTGAATTCCTGAGTAAGACATATACTGTCGTGTACAGTACCTTCAGCAACAAGAACTTTACTGGTTCACTCTGGCAATGTGGAGTTTCCCTCAGTGGCTGAGCGAGATTTGTCAGCCAAGAAACTTCACTTACATATAAATGCAAACCTGAATCTGTGCAGCGAAGCAGGGAAATTGGAGTCTTTCTGCAGTACAGGGGAAATAGGCTGTGGGAAGGGTGTATTTCATTAAAAGCATGCATTTCAGATTCTTCAGAATGGCCAAATTATCTTTCAACTGCATTAGATGATAAATATGGCATTTTTCTCCTTGATGAGATAATAGAAATCCATGATTCATTATATACAGGGATTCAACAGATATTTGGACATTCTCTCCCAACCTACAAGATTTTGGTGATCTGTGCACTTTGTCTCATTTGTGGTGGTTGTTTTCCTCAGTACCAGTTTGTCCTGACTCCTCTGGTGACAGAAAATATTGAAAAAGCCAAATAATTAATCCAAAAAGTGACAAATAGATATGAATATGTTCTTGTTCATGAATGGATATCCCTATTTGCTGGTGAGTGCAATGAGACCTGTTCCCCCTTCCCCAGCCCGTGCTCCCAATATTATTTAAACAAATTATCAGTGGTGATGCTCCATTTCAGGGTGGTGGGTGATTCTGCACCTACATGGAAATATATGGTGGGCAAATGCTCCACACCCCTCAGCAAGGGGGATTGATTTTTGACAGTGGAGAATAATGGAGCAGGTGACCACATCTGAGTATCCACAATCAGAGTCTTGGCTGCATTTGATCAGCTGTGCTTATGAATCCAGCCCTAAACCCCAGCAAAGGAGACCCCTGCCTCACTCCCCATCTCCTTCTAATGCTTGCAACCCATCCTGTCCACTTGTTTGCTGTTATTTCTGCATGACGTAGATGGGAGAGCAATTGGAGACTCTCTCATTTGTTGTGGCCCTCAGTCCAATGGCCACTAAGCTCCAGACCTTGTGGTCCTTCCTCAAAACACATGCAGAGCCTGGCAGCTCTGCCTTCTGTCCTTTTGCCGTGGCCATAGCCTGGAATGCCGGCGTTGCCTCCGCACTGGGGTGCAGTGAGAAAGAAGTTCCTTCAGTGACCTGCAACAAACTGGGCCCCTTCCAAGCCTCCTGAAAAAACACCAACTGCAACACAGGCAGCATCGTCTGAGCCAGCATGGCTCAGATGGGTTTGAATTAAATGCAAGGGAGATCATTCCAAAAGGAGTAAGTAGTTTTTATCACACCTTTTACTTGTTGTGGGCTGGCAAATATTTTCTCACCTCATATGGTCGTTGTGAGCTGGCAAACAGGAAAACCCAGAAGGAACATCTTAGAATTTTGGTCACCAAGAGCCAGACAAGTAGAGCTGCCACACCTTTTTAAGCACCTCAGGTAGATCTGGCTGTCTCACCAGCTGTGCAACAAAGGAAGAATTTAGAAGCTTAGTGTGGCTGTTGTGGCTGCTGCTAATAGACATTTGCCCAGTGTCTCCTCTCTAAAGCACAGGGATAGGGTATGTGTTTGGGAGCTGGAAGTCAAACAGGGGAGGATGAATTTCTCAAAACTGTCTCTGCCTCTGGGAATTCTCTAGAAGTGTCTCATCTTTGATCTCTGCAGGGTTTTCTCTAGGAGGTAAATTTTACCTTCATTCAGAGTCCTTTTTTGCTTATAATACCATTAATTGTTAATGCAGCTCCACTGATTCCAACGTTTTCCTGTTGAATGACCTGCAGAGGGAGAGAGGTTTAGTAACTTGGTCTGCTGATACTTTTGCTCAAGGGGTAATTAATCCATCACAGTTTGCTGGACAAGTGCCACCCTCCGAAGTCAATACAGTGTGAAAAGATGGTAAACACTTGAAAAAGGAACTGTGGGGAGTCAAAGTGGAAGAGGCAAGGTTTTGCCTGCAGATAGCTTAACTCATGGATAGGATAATAAAGATTTACTGGCACTGAGCAATTTGGATAGAGTAAGAGAATGTGAAAGTAAGTATTTTGCTAGGTATTTTGTCGGGGAATGTAGGGCTGATATTATTTTTCATTTTACTAGTGTCCTTCTCTTTTATATGGCTGACCCCCTAGATGAGAGCTGAACTGGCCCCATCTTCCAGAGCAGGCATGAATGAGGGTCATTCCTGCCATACCTTTCCAGCCATGGGAAGTACCTCTGCTGGTGACATTTCACAAGTGGGAGCAGGTGGCAAGGGAAGACTATAGTAAGCAAGAGACAATTTTGGGACTTAAGGAGGAATTTCTACGCAGAAGGCATGGTTAGACATTGGAATTGGCTGCCCAGGAAGGTTGTGGAGTCACCATCCCTGGAGGTGTTTAAGGAAAGACTGGAAGTGGCATTTTGTGCCATGACCTAATTGGCACGATGGTGTTCAGTCATAGATTGAGCTTGTTGATCTCAGGGTCTTTTCCAATCTAATTTATTCTATGATTCCGTGATTCTGTGATTTTGTAAAACAGGCCTGAGCAGCACTGTCTCAAAGAGGCATCTTTCAGAATTCCTGTGTACTATTTTTCTTCTGTCTATACATCACAGCCTCTGAACACAAGATAGCTTTGGGGGTCCAGCTTTTCATCAGCCCTAGAATTACTGCTGTTTATGCTTATGCCTACCTTAATGATTAAATGTGTCACTTAATCACAATTTAAACAAGCAAAATGACCCCTGCTTTTCATTTGTATCTAGTCCTCTAGTGAGTATGATAAAGATGATTTGGATCTTTGTAGTACTGAACGAGGACCATTTTTTCCTGAAGTTCTGAGTAGCTTCCAAACTGGGATTTTTGATATGGTTATTATTTGTTACAGCCGACAAATAGTCCTAATACTTCTATCTCTTCAAAATTATCATCTTTCTGTCTGCTTGTCTTACCCACAGGTGCAGCTGCTGCCTTATCATAAGCAGAAATGCTAAGGAAGAAGGAATGATGTGTATGTTTACAACATTTTTAAAGTATCAAACACCTTAATTTTCAGTTACAATAGAGGTATCATGAGAAAATTATAATTAGCTGCTTATTTATTTGTCCATTTTGAGAATGCAGGCAATAGCATGCTTGGAGATATGTACATGGGGAAGAACAGGAAGGATTTCTGCTTGTGTGTCTTGAAATTTGGGAAACCAGTGTAAATGAAAACAGGACAAGACAATGTGTTGATATTAATACATGCCCCCAGTGAATCACGGGAAAACCTTGCAGTAGATAACTAAAAATGTTGCTAATACATTCAAGAAATAGTTGTGGTAGAAGCTAGTGCTAACTTAATGCTATAGCCAAAGCTATAATTTATATTATTGTTTGTTGATGAAAAAAAACCTGTGTCATTTACTGCACTAACCACGTTGTGAGGTAATCTGCCTGAGGTTTTCCTTGACATCTCCACAGAAAGCAGTGTCGACTGGAACACCATAGATGGCAGCATTTCACAAAGAACTCGAACTCTTTCTTTCTTCCCTTATTTTCACTCCTTTCCTTTCCCTTTTTTCCTTTTCCTTTTCCTTTTCCTTTTCCTTTTCCTTTTCCTTTTCCTTTTCCTTTTCCTTTTCCTCTTCCTCTCCTCTCCTCTCCTCTCCCTCTTCCTTCCCTTCCAAGGCCACTTCCCTGATCTGTAGACAGGATTAAGAATTTCTGTTGTTTTACAGGAACTAAATAAATACTTCTAGTATTTTGAAAACCTCTGAACTATATCAGAGTAATTAGAAAATATTTTAGTATGGAAAAGCTACCAAATGGATATTTATAGCATTTAAGTCATTGCCTCAGATTGGTGTGAATGGCATTCTGAGAGCACACTGTTCACATTACCCACATTTGAATTGTTTTGTCAGATCCTAGTGTGATGGGACTAAGACTTCAAGAGAACAATTCTGTATGTTTGTGTGTTGGGGTTTTGGTTTTCAGGTTTTTTTTGAGGACTCAGAAAGTGCCAGGGTAGAAAGTATCTCAAAATAAAGTAGAAAAATATCAAAAGGGCAAAGTCTCCACTAAACATACCAGAGTGAATGATTCCAAGTTCTGTAATATTCCTGCTTTATTAATATATCATATAAGTTCTGCACTGCTTCAAGACAAAAGTCTTGAAATTTGTTTTGCATATCAGAAAGAACTTTCTTTCTGCAAAGATTTGTTTTGAGGGAGTTCTAAGTTTTCCCCAAAATTAGCTTTTAGACTGATGTAAATCTCCTTTTCCTCAGTGGTTTTTGCATCTCTGTGAACCTGAAAAGAGAGCAATGAACCTAATTTTGAGTTACACATGCACAAAAAAAGATGATATATAAGAAACAATAATGTTGTTGAGTCATAAATGAATACTGGGATTACAAATTGAACCTTTTTATCACATAATTAGTTCTCCAAGAGGACAACATATTTTGATCAAATGGGAAAAATAGCTGAGAAGTAAAATGTAGAAATGTAGAAAATACAATATATGCAGCTGGTATAAAATATATAATTCCTCAGTGACACAAGCATTTGACAAATACAATATTCAGTTGTTTTTACAGAGGATTCAGGCTTATGTGAACAAATCTGGCCATTTTCCCACAATCCAGTTGGGTTTAGAGTCTGGATGATTGTATAGATACTAATTCCTGCAGATTCTACTGAATTCTTCAAACTGTAGGAATTAAGTCTAACGATGTCAGACAAATATGGCCATCTTTTCATTTGGTCTGGGTTTCTCAGGGTAGTATGTTGCATCCTCCATTGGCCAGAAATGTGAGAAATCTGGGTGTAGTATTAAGTATGTGTGAAGAGGTACCTTCTGAAGTACCTGGATATTGCTGAGCTTGTTTAATCTGAAAAGGCAGCATTTAGGTGGGAAGACTATTTTTTTGATTACCAAGAACTCAGGCATGTTCCATGCAATTCTTCCCTAATAATTTGTTATCACTGTTTTTATGAGTGTTGAAGTGACTGTCTCCTTCCATCTTCATGAATAGCAAATGATTGTAACTATATTGCAGAATTCTCAGAAGATCCCTGAGAATCGATGCGGTTAGGACATGTATTGGGAAGGTGGCCGACCACAGGTAAAATTTCTTATCGGATATTTTAGATGCTTAAAAGAGGTGTTTCATAGGTGTGAGATTGGTGACTAATGACCAATTTATTGCACTTTTTGATGTGTGTATGTGGATCTCTTGTCTAATAACCTATCGCGGACACACAAAACCTTTGTAACGCAAGCACTGGATTTGACTAAATGATTCGTTACCAGCTCTGTGTGGAGCACGTGGGTTCAAACCCAGTTCTGCCACAGATTTCTCATGTAACCTCAGGCAAGAAAATTTATCTGCCTAAAAATTAGGCACTTAATCTCAGCTAGTCATCTAGGCTCCCACTATAGTCAACGTGAGAGATAGGCACCTCCAGAAGGCAGCTGTAAGCCCTGGTTCAGGCCCCTATCTTTGAAGAAGATGAATCACCCCCTGCAGGTGCCTGTATCTGCACCCGTTGATACTGAGGGAGCCTCAGTGTCTGGCCTAAACAAGTTGCTTAAGTATTAAGTAGCTAAATAAATGTAAAAAGCATTTCACTGTGGGTATTCCTTTGCCTCACTTGCCTGTGTGCACTGAGAGGAATTCAGCCTGTTTGTGAGGGATGATAAAACAGACACATATGGGCACAATGGTTGTGGGTGGTTTGCAAAACTTGGTTTGTTGACATCACAAGCTTTACAGTCTCAACATGTAGGAACCAAGAGGATGATTTTGTCTTCAAATACCAAAGTATATTCCATGTTTGCAAGGGGAAGCACTCTCCACTTTCTGTTAGCCCTATGGACAGTGATATAGGGCAGAAGGAGACATACATGCATTTAATCTAAAAATGTTCTTTTTAGGTTAAAGAATGTGAATGTTTTTAAAGAAATCTGTGGTCTACACATATTTTGTATCTTTGAACTGGATGTCAAGTGACACTAAATGTGAACACAGCCTTTTGTGTTCAACTCCTTTCTGCTAATGAATCATCCTTCTGCAAGAATGATAGGAATTTAAACAAAAAGGAAGGTCTGTGTTGGTCTGTGAAGTTTTTACTTAATCCTCCAGTTTTATATTTATTGCTAGCTATCTCAGGAGTGTTTGCACCTCTTCTCTCAGTTAGTCAGCCCTTTTAGAGTCTTGTATTGTCATTTCTAAGGGAGTTGCTCCCAGTAGGAAGGGGCGTGTTTGTAAAAGAGAAACCATGAGCCATCGCCTTGTGCTACAGTCTGGTACCAGCATCTGAGGCTATCCTATACAAAGGTCAGAAAAAAGTGTTAACCACAAGGACAAGGATGGCTGCAGGAAGAGGCACAAGCTTTTATTCTTCTCTTTGTCCAAAGCATGAGATAGATAGAGTGTTTTGGATAGGAGAACTGGAATCAAAATGGAACAATGGAAGGAATGTTTTTCTCTTTTCATTTTTCCTTGGGGCTGCTGTGTTTCTATCTTGCTGCAGCTAAATCTCTCTTACAAAGTATAGAGGATTGGGGAAGTGGGTACTTACATGTGCATTTGAAAATGCATGCAGTATTGACATAGAAAAACATATTCATAGATCAAATTTGGATTAGATATGTTTGAAAATAAATTAGATTAGATATGTTTAGAAAATAAATGTGATATCACTTTAATCTGCAGTGTGATTTAAGAACAACATATATGGAAGCATGGAGAACTTTTATGTGTTCATACATTTCATTAATCTCTGAAATGGACAGTTAAAAAGGGCAGAAGCACAGGCTTACATGCCGAAATGTCTATTTATTTTCAAAAAGAAAGATGTAGCTGAATCTCTTATACTTTGAAATCAGGCCTAGGGTGTTTAATAAAAACTTTCTCGACTTAGGCAGGGAACTTTGATCACATACTTGACAATGAAGATTGTTGTGTGGAGGTAAAGAACAACTTGCTGATTTAAGCATATTCATTTTTCTCGTACTATTAAGTGAAAGCTTATGATCATGAAGAGTGAATTTCTAGGTGTCCTTTTGTCTGTCTCTGCTTTTCTTTTTCATCTGCAGTAAAACAATATGGAAAAAGAAGAGAAAATAATAAGAAAAGGCGGCGTATGAACTGAACTAAAGGAAAACAATTCCTTTATTTCCCTAGAAAACAAGGCTGCTGTTTCAGATGACATTTTTAGTTTTGACAAAATTGTCAAAAGAGATTTAACTCCTCTCTTTCCAGATCATAAGATTTCTGTAAAAGCAAGAGTGTCGAGCAAAGGAATTCTTCTGTCTATTATTAAAGACAGATTGGATTTAGCAAACTTGGTGTTATTTTGAGATAAGAAAATTGCACAGAAATAAACAACTTGACATTTTACTTCCTCTTTACACTCTGCCAGAGGTGGAAACCACATGAGTGTAGGCATACTGGCTTGGAAATATGAAACATGACAAATCTTTGTTTTGCTTTATTTTCAAACTCTAAGCTGAAGAAATTGCAAGCTTCTCTGTGAATTACTTAAGGTTTCCCTGGGTAACCTATGATTCTTCAGAACCTTTTTTGTGTGTTTTTGAAAACTGTTAAGCCAAGCTAGTAATTGTTTATTAGTCCTCAGTGTACAGTTCAAGCCAAATAATTGCAAACATACCCATTCTTATATCATCTTAAAACTACTGATACTGAAGGGAAGCTGTTTCCCCTTAGAGGAAAAGGCATATTTTCTTATTAAATGGGACAGTGAGTCATATAAATTGTGGCCCTGCTGCAGTCAGTGGAAGGCTTGCCCTTGAGTTAGTGGGACACAGTTCCATCCACCTGGCTGTTACATCCCTTTTTGTGCACTGCCAGTGCACTGTGGGGCTTGCTGGAGGCAGAACATCAGAGCTACATACACCGACTGTCCCAGTCCTAAAGTGTGCCTAGTGTTCCCTTTTGAAGTTAGGCTGCGAAGGATGAGAAGAAGGAAATGATGATGGAAAGATTAAAATAACCTTACTATTGAAGTGCACATGTTTTTATGATTTAGCAATTGTTTACCCTCCATTACAGGATTTTTGCCAAGTTAAATCAAGCTATTCCGTTGGCACGATTTTCTACTGCGGAAAAACATTTTTGGAAACTAACCAGTAAATTAGATATTAATTCATTTTGTGATGTTTATCTGGAAAAATAGGTGTAAGTTTTATTTCAGGAAAGTTTCTAGCCTTACTTTAATTTGAATTGCTTATACTGCTCAGTTATTGTAAGAAGTTAGGAAGGATTTTGTATGCTTGTGTTACCAAGTATTCTGCTTATTTCCAAGAGGAGCTAAATAGTCTCTGAAGAACTAGGAGAGAGTTTGAATGAGCTGGACTGAAGACCTGAAAATGCAGTAAGTAGGTCGGGCTTGGGTTGTACTGCCACTGTGGGTAAAACTCAGGGACTTGTACTAAAAGGTCCAAAGCTTGAGCTTTGGAATCACTTTTAAGTTGACATAACCCCTGTTCTTTACCTAATTCATTACACCAAGCCTCTCTGAATTTCATTTAGCATTCCCCATTTCTGATATTAGTCCTTTTGTATTTTTTCCACATATGAAAAACTGAGATAAGGCACATTAATTCCCAGCCAGAGGATGGATTAATTAATATTCAGATTGCACTTCCAAATATTATATGTAATAGCATAGAAAACTATGGGTAAATATAATTTAAGATTCTGAAAACCATCTCCAAGATATAGAGAACTGTCCTCTTTAAAAACAGGCCTGTTGATACTCTGGGGAGACACGCTGTACTAACAAGACATATAGGAAAAAAACTCACCTAAAGATGCTGTATTTTGTGTAAGGTAGAATATAACTTTATTAATAACTAAAGACAATAATTCTAAGGCTAGAAAAATCAGTGTCTTGGATGAAGAGGGAAGGATTGGTATTTGTAGAGGCTGTTACCAGCCATAATATTGGTGGAAAGAATGTGGCTTGTGAAATCACAGAGACATCGATGGAAAAAAGCTTTCAGGTAAACTGCATGGTCATTTTGAGACATATTAAAATGAAATTATTTTGGCTATTTTAATTTTAAAATATATTTATTATTTTTACAATCATTATTATCCATATTATAATGAATCTTCACCTTCTGTTCCCACCAATAATTTTTTATAAAAGGAATAGGAAAGAATATTCCTTGTATTAAAAACCTGCCTAGAAATGCTAAACAATATACTTTTCTGATGGACAGTCCACTGTCTTGCACACTTTAAGTTTCATTTAGGAAATTTTGACAAAACTTTTCCTTATGATAGAGTATTTTTAATTGTAACATTTGACCTGAATTAATTTAAGTATTAAGCCACACTCTTGTTAGACATTATAACTTAGGTCTGCAGTTTATGCTGTCTTGGAGATCTCCCTACTCTTCCTGTGGTTCAGAGATGATTCTTGTCTTAATCCAGCCATTATGTTATGACTGTCACAACTCTCTGAACGCCATAGGGAATATATAGCCTGGCCAGGAAGCCAGGTGTATAGTAGAAAATAAATATGTTGTACATTTTCTTCTGACTGCCATGAAATAGTTTTAGTGACAGAGCTAACCAGTTAAGCAATTCTGACCGAATTATTGAAGTACAAGAATCATTTGGGTAGAAGAAAGCCCAAATTATTGCTCTAAGTTAAAGGGAAATGTTGAAAGGAATTTCCAAATAGTTGTCTTGATTTATAGTCTTTGGTTTGTATTTCTTAATTTTGGACATGTTGGCACCCCCTCCTAAAATTAGAAGAGTCATACAGAAATGGCAGTTTCTTCATGCTGGAAATTCTGTATTCTGCACATTTCTCCTAAGGTAACATATTTAGTCCTCTTCATACTGCATTACTTAATGCAAAAAGTCCTCAGTGATCCCTGTGACAATTGACTGGGTGATAAATACTCTGTCCACAATGCAGCCAGGCCTCCAGGTCAGTGAGTGATAATGTCCAACTTTGACATTCACGTATGTGAATTGCTAGAGTGGGCTGGAAGCGGCATATAGCTGGGGAGAGTGGGTTTTTTCCTGGTCTGTTCTTGTTGACATCAAACTTTGTTATTTTGTTTTAGGCTGTCACTAGAGAAGGGCCGGGCTGCAGCTCTCAGCTATCCCAACTGAACACTCTCCTCACTGAAGTGTACCTTTTGTAGATGGCCTTCACTTGTCCCTTCATCTGCTACAGGGGATAGCAATACCTTCTTTCTCTTTGCTCCAAAAGTACATCTAGAGTCCTAGTGTTTGATGTCATTTGTTTGTGGATCACAGAGCAGGACAACGTAACAATCTGGTTTTTGTAACCAGGGCATCTCGTGCAGGTGTTGTGCTGAGTTAAGCAAATGATGACTGTGTTAGTAAACCCAGACCTCTGAGCAGGCATGGGCTGTCTGCTATAATATGCACAGCAGACACAGAACTCAACTCTATATTCTGATTAAGAAATGAATTTTGACATTTACTGTAATGCAAACAGAGTGTTTCTTCCTGGTTCTGTGTGAAGGGTGGAAAATGTCTTCTAGTGGTAATGGACCAAGACACAACGAATTATCTGTAGTGAGAAATCACTGCTGGGCCTAGTTGGTATCTCCTGCATCCTAATCATGTGCTCAAGAGAGAAAAAAAAAAGAGACAAGCTCACATGCTAATCATTTATTGTGTCTGATGGTAAAGTAATGTGTATTGTGTCTGATGGTAAAGTGGAAAGTAATGGCAATACTGTCCTTTGTTTCTTTCAGATTTGTATTTTATTTATTTTGCTTTAATTTTTTCATGTATGATGTTCTGCCATGTTTCCCTCATTTTCTGTCATCATTTACTAAGTCAGGAGAAAAAATTGACTCTTTTAACAACTCTGTGAAGCTGACCAATTTTTGTTTGGTAAAAATACATAGTGCAACTTATATTATTCTGGAAGCCTGGTTTTTCCATACATTCCAATGGTGATCTCCATTTCCTCTGCTCTAATCAACACCATCAGCACAAGAAAAAAAAATCTGCTTCCTATTTGATTTTAAAGTCTCCTACTTTTTTATATATCTAAGACACTTTGAAAGAGTTTTTAAATGCCTAGCCATCAAGAAAACCCATTGGTTCAGTGGATGATCCTTTTCATAGAAGTAGTTCCATTACCTTCAGTTTTTCTCTGAGGCAGGAATAAGTGTGATGGGGGGAAAGCTGTTCCACAGGAAAGAGTAGGATTGAATCCAAGACTAAAGTTTGCTCATCTGGTGCAGCATGTCAGGATTAAAGCTGCCCTGTCTGTTTCAGCCAGATTTTGGAGTGTCTTTTCAGTTTCTCCTAATAATCAGCCTTCTCAGCATTTATTTTATTGAGACTGAATCTCTGGACCTGGCATCCTGAATCTGAGTCCTTTTTATTTGTTGAGGTTGTCCTCTAAAGTCCCTGACCCCAAGTGCCTGATTAAAGCGTGACTGGCAACTCTCATGAACTGTGGCTTTTCTGAGTACCATAAATTAGGGTGATATTCCACTAGAAATACACACATAAATAGGGATTACTTATGTGAGTAGCATGAACTTGTCCTTCCTTATTTTTTTGTCATGAATTACACTTGATCTTATTCAATTGCTTAGTGTACTGTGGTAGAACTGAAATAGAATAGAGTGTCATATTGCAGAACCATAGTGAGTTGTTATGGTCATGGTCTATCCTCTGACTATTTGCAAATTTGCATTTTACTAACAGGAGAAGCATGTGTTAGATTAAAACAAGGAGGGTTTCTTTCTTTCTTTCTTTCTTTCTTTCTTTCTTTCTTTCTTTCTTTCTTTCTTTCTTTCTTGCTTTCTT
>VZSE01004582.1:0-91220 GCA_013398275.1 Promerops cafer | reverse complement strand
TCCTTCCTTCCTCCCTTCCTTACTTCCTTCCTCCCTTCCTTCCTTCCTCAGAAATGGCAAAAATTATGCTTTAAAGTTTTTTGTGAAATATCTCTCCTTTTCAGGGAAATATGTTTTCTAGATGAATTGCCACCTGCAGAGTATACTATATATCTTTGTTAAATCATTTTCTGTCTTTGCAGAAATAGCAGTTCAGTTTTGTAGTATTTTTTAAACAAAATGACTGAGCATTTAGCACAATTATGTTCAGCAGTATGATCTTTTTTTTTCTTCTTTTGTCGAGCCATCCTTTAACAGGGAATAAAAAATGAGACACACTGTAAGCTATTTTGCATAAATGAATAATTATGATTGCCACATATTGCCAATTGTAATTAGAGATAATAATGCTAGGGTTTTGGAGCTTTTACTCATGCATTGCTTTTCCAAGCAAAACAGAACTTTTGTAACATTCATCCAGTTAAGTGAACAGATTGGGTTTCACACACACACACACACACACACACACACACACACACACACACACACACACACAAGAAAAGTGTGTGCTTTTCTTTTCCACTGCATTTTTTAAAATGATAGCTTTAATTAAATATGTGTAAATAAGTAAATAAGTAAATAAATTACACTTTATAAATAGTAGGCTCTTAGCAAAATTAGAGGCACATTAAAGATAACACACTTTTGAGACTTGCAGATCAGTTAGCAAGTCGTCTGAGCATTAGAGGGAAATTGGCAGCTGCTTACAGTTAGCAACCAAAAATGCTGTAGGTAGTGTGTGCATGTGCAGATCATTTAAGGGCTCAGTTTCCCTTATTTACATTCCATCACCTCTGGGATTTGAGAAAGGGTTGTTGGGTTTTTTCTTGTTGGGGGTTTTTGTTTTGTTTTGTGTGTGGGTGTGTGTGGGTGTGTGTGGAGAGGGACTTGATTCCTGAAAACTGCTGAGCTTAGAAACAGTGTTAGGTGTACCTGCTCCAGAGCAAGCTGCTCACTGCTGCTGTGGTGGAAGCTTCACTTTAAGCAGTTCTCGGATACTGTGCTTCCACATTGACACGAGAACTTGGCGTGGTGTTAGACTAAAAACAATGCTGTTTAATCAGGTGTGGAGTGCTGGCTTATTGCTTTTGCCAGTAGCTTTGTTTTACTTGGACTGCATAGCCTTCTAAGAATTCAAAGCCATTGCAATATTGCTGAAGAAGCTTTCTGAGATGTGTAACTAACCATAATGCTGTATCTCCAGGGTACTGAGTGAATGCGGCAAACAAACTGTACTTTGCAACTGTCTCATTTTCCTAGGAAAAATGGACCAACTTCGGGAGTTGATGCTCAGCTCCCAGTCTCCGTGGGAGTTCTGTCTGAGCACAGACAGACTAGAGCCTAAACAATGAGCATTAAATTTGGCCCCTTCGTCTCAGGATCTCACAATTCTTTTGGAAATGTTAGCAAATTAAGGTTCACATCCCCCACCCTCTAAAATAACCCTGTTCCTCTTTCACAGATGGGTAAAGAGGGTCATGAATCAGGGACAACAACAAGAGCTACGAATCAGAAATCTGACTCTAGAGTAGGCTGCTTCATTGTCATTGTTATTTTCCATAGCCCTGTTGATCCCCAGTCTCTCATTATGCTTCTCAAGAGTTTTCACAACTGGAGTTGAGGGAGCTTGGACGTGATTCTCCACATGGATTATTTGATGCATTTTCCTCATTCTGCATATCCTGACTTGACTTTGTCACTTAAATCCTATTTGGAAGGGTGCTGTAGCCATTTCAGGTTACAAATCCCACTGTTTTGCCTACCACAGAATGATTTTAATGCGAACATAATCTGTGTTCCTTGCCCTGCAGAAGCTTTCATGTGGCGGCACATCTCACAATTAGGCCACACCTAGCTGAAATCTCCCAAAGGAGTGCTCTAGAAACTATTATCCTCTTTAGGGATTGGTAACCTGGCATAGATAAAAATAGGGGGAAAAGGAGATCCAATACTCTCTTAAAATAATTTTTTAATGGAATTTGAATATGATTTGATTATTGCTGCTTTCTTTCTTGGACAAGGGATGTACCAAAATTCTCTCCAAGTAGTTTGTGCTTATCAAATAGGGTAATTTTCTTCTCTCAGAGCAGAATCTATATGATATATTTGTATCTTGGACAGAATTTTAACAGAGTTTTACAGGATTTTAACAGAGTTTTACAGGATTTTAACAGAGTTTTACAGGCTTACGGTCTCACTATTCAAGAGCTCTCAGCAAGGTGGTTGTAACAGAAGACACAGTTTTTGAAAAGAGTAGTATTGGAAAAATACTTTCTATATTTAACTTGCTTTAATATAGTGCATTTACTACTTGCATGAATTCCTAGTTACTCTTTCTATTTTCCTCATATCTGCTGTTCTCTATTCCCTACTTCCTTATCCTCTTCTTCTTCTTCCCTTCCCTACACAATTCCTGAAACTTTGTTCCCTTCTTTTTCTCTTAGGTGAATATTCTGTATCATTCCTTTCTTTTGCTCACTCCTTTGTAAGCAGATTCACAAATGGGCACCTTTCACTTGATCTTTTCTCAACAGTGACCTTTTCAAGGTTGTAAGTTTGCTGATTTTCTCAGAGTAGCAACTCAAAGTCCTGTGCTTATTCTCTATTTGAAAAGTTGTTTAGTGTTGTCTGGGCTTTTATCATGTGGTGCTTCAGTATTTTCTTCTCTCTTTTTTTGTTTCTCTAGACAAATACAGTTCTGTGCTGTTACAGGTAATGCTACAGGTATGAATTTTTTATCCTTTTAATTAAACCATAGCATCCCTTCTATTTGCATTGCTTGGACAGGTATGCTAGCTTTTAAGATTTTTTAGTTTATGTTCCACTGCTTTTAGCTGAATTTTCAAACTATTCCTATGATCTCTTTTATTCTGCACTTCATTTATAGAAGAATCTCAACAAAAACTTTCAGGGCCACTCTACTGACTACACTTCAAAGCCTCCTTTGAAATTATCTTTGCCTTCCTATATTTCTTCAAATGTCATAAACTTAAGTCTATTGTCCACTGCTTATCCTTCTTATCAATATTTTCTCCATGTTTCTTTTTACTCCCTGGATATCCATTTGTTAAGCATTAATAACTTCCTTTATATTACAATTGTAGTCTGTTGCAGCTTTAATCATTATATTAATCTTTATAGGATGCTGATTGCCATGGAGATGTCAGTCTAGGACTTGCTGTGTTAAGAATTGTGGAAACACAAGTAAAAAGTTACTGCCACTTCAGTCTGTTGTCCTGTGTTACACTTATCATCATTTGGAATCAAGCACCTGCAAATGCATCTGTCCTGCAACCTCATTACAGAGTTTGTTCAATAACTCTTTTCTTCTCACATGTAGTGTGACAAAATCCTGCAAATTGTCCAAATAAACTTCAGTCTTAACTGGTCAAGAAAACACTTTCTTTTTCGTATATTATTATACGCAAAGATCCCTGGCTAATGATTCCTAACGAGCCTGAGGACTTTATGGTGCAAGGAGAAACACAGATATCTCTGGTTCCTGTCGTTCATTTTAGGGCACTCTGTGCTAACCCATTCACACATATTCCAGCTGAGCAGACAAGCTCAGTTAAATTAATTCCCTTCAGTATATACTCAAGGCCAAAGACATGGAAGTACAGTTGAAAAGCAGGAGAATGGGTCTAACGGAGGGTTTGCTAGTGCCAATTATTTTAGGGAATTTTTTTGAGATGAAAACTGAATATGGAATCACACCAGATTACAATGATGATGAGAGAAGGGGCAGTTTAATCTTTCAGTTTGTTGGATAAATGGAGAAGAGAGGGTAAAATAATTGCACAGTATCACAGAATATGCTGAGTTGGAATTTTTCTGCTGACACCCACCTCAGAGCCATGCATTGACCTGATGGATCTGCCTATTCCTATCAATATTATTCCTTGTTACCAAAAGAATCATAGAAATTACTACCTGTGCTCCTGATCCCTTCTGCCAATCATCCCAGGGTCTTGAAGTATCTTTTGATTGCCCTCGGACTTCTCTTTTTTATTTTGTCACTGCCAGTTTGAGCAACCTGTAGTGGATAGTGATCAGAGGACCTTACTAGACTGGAGAGATTTCCAGTTCTGTCCCTTATCTGCCCTGGGAGACAGCAGACTTCCCTGTGGGTTGTGTCTGGTTGGCACATCGGGCCCTCTGTTCCCCTTAGGAGGGAGTGTCCTATTAAAACTCTCCTTTTCCTCTTAACAGAGGAGGTTGTGATGAGGGGTACAGGTAGTGTTGTTTTAGGACACCCCACTATCCCTGTAGGACCTTTGCCCACCTTTGCCCACTGATTCCAGAGCCTCAGACCTGTTACAGAAAGTACCATTCCTACTATGTAGATTCTGAGAAGGAGGAGGAGTGTGCCATGACCTGCTGCCAGCCTTCATCTTCATTGGACCCTTGACTAACAGTCTTTTGACTAATTCCCCTGCAGGGTTCANCTCTGTTCCCCTTAGGAGGGAGTGTCCTATTAAAACTCTCCTTTTCCTCTTAACAGAGAAGGTTGTGATGAGGGGTACAGGTAGTGTTGTTTTAGGACACCCCACTATCCCTGTAGGACCTTTGCCCACCTTTGCCCACTGATTCCAGAGCCTCAGACCTGTTACAGAAAGTACCATTCCTACTATGTAGATTCTGAGAAGGAGGAGGAGGAGTGTGCCATGACCTGCTGCCAGCCTTCATCTTCATTGGACCCTTGACTAACAGTCTTTTGACTAATTCCCCTGCAGGGTTCAGAGTACACCTGCTTCTTTGCAACAATGGAGGTTCCGAACTCCTAAGAGTCTTGAGACTGTAACATCTCTGAAAGTAACTGGTCAATGTCATGCTCATTTGTTTGAGTACTACATAGCCTGTACACTTCTTCCTGTTGCTCCTTCACCTGGCGATGCAGCTCCTCAACCACAGCACCGTTTCTGCAAAAGAATTGTTTGTCGACCCGACCTTGCTAAGAGGCATCAGGCTCTCCAGGCAACCTCTGGCCTGGAGAGCAACACGTCCCATCAGCAGGTCTGTGTGTCTGTCTGGAGGCCTCTGACATGGCTGGGGCAGTGACCCTCATAGCCACAGGAGATTGAACTTTATGGTGTCTCAGCACCGTAACTTAGGAAGCTTAAACTGGTACACTAAGACTGGGGCTAAAAGGATCTCTTTGCTCTTCCTTACCACTTTCCTCACCCAAACACAAAAGGGCTCATTGTAGTTGAATGACACCTTTCAGAAACAAACCAACAACAACAACAAAACCCGAACAGAAAAATCTGCAATTATCTTGGCTAGAGCATGGTGCTGAGAACCCCAAGGTTGTGGGTCCCCATATGGACCATTCACTTAAGAGCTGGACTTTATGATCCTTGTGAGTCCCTTCCAACTCTGATGCTGTGAAATGATGAATCACAGAATCACAGGCTGGTTGCGGTTGGAAGGGACTTCTGAAGGTCATCTGGTCCAGCCCCTCTGCTTAAATAGGGTCCTTTAGAGCAAGCTGCCCAGGACCATTTCTAGACAACTTTTGAAAGTTTCCAAGGGTGGAGAATCGTCCACCTCTCTTGGCAACCTGTGCCAGTGCTCAGTTATCCTCACTTTTTTCTCAGTGAAAAAGTGTTTCCTGATGTTCAGAGAGAACCTCCCGTGTTTTAGCTTATACTTTTGCCTTTTGTCCTGTCACTGGCCACTACTGGAAAGAACCTGGGTCCTTCTTCTTTACAAAACCTCCCTTCATGTATTTATATATGTTAATAAGACCCCCCTGAGTTGTCTGTCCTCTAAGAGAACAGTCTTGTCTGTCTCAGCCTTTCCTCATGGGACAGATACTCTAGTCCCTTCATCATCTTAGTGGCCCTTTGCTGAACTATCTCTTGTGGCTCCATATTTCTGCTGTCTTGCAGCTGTTGTGAAACACAGCCCTTCCCTTTTAAAAAATGCATTTTTAGATGAAAACATCCAACAACTTCACCAGAAAATGTGTGAATAGCTTTTATCAACCCAAATAATTTTCCAAAGGACAAAATATTAACCTTTTTCTTTATATCAAATTACATCAATGGATTTCTTGTGTGTTTTTTTACAGACTACATATTTCACAGGTCAGCCTTTCTGTGCTATACTGCTACAATCCCTAGATAACTTCAATAAATTAATACAATCACTTCTGGTTTACAAAAATGCAACTCTACTGGGATTTTGAAATTGATTTTAATATTGTGTAAATAGATTGTGTCTCTCCTTTTCAGGAGCTGTATTTAAGCATTCATACTAATTTGTTTTCCTTGGTGTTGTTAATGAATTTGAGACTTTTAGTATTTACAACATTAGCAATTATTCTTAATGATTATCATTGTTCAGGGAATTTTTCAAAGTATGAAAAATGCAAGTAAGCACCTGAGTGAGAGAAAAACTTTTGCCTAATCCTGTTAGTGGATCCTTTATTTAAAATATATAATCCATCCTCATTTTCTAGCTGTCTTGATAAACATATAAGTAAGAGATAGTGTTTGACTGGGAGCTCATTTTTGCCTTGTCTTTTAAAATTAAATTTTAAAATCTCTCCAAAAAGAATGATTCAGTATCCTCCTTTTTCTTATTTTCTGATTAGCTGTATTTTTTTGCCTGCAACAACAAAGCCGTGAAAAAAGACAGCAATCCCCTTGCTCATGTGATATAATTCCACACTCTGAGTGTGAATACTGGCAGATCAGCAGAATGAGCCATCTGCAAGCTATAAGCTGTGTCTTTGCATGAGTAGATTTAGGATAAAAAAAAATTGTCTGACCTGGAAGCCAAACGTTACTTGGCATCTTTACCAGAGATCCCTGCAAGGCCAGCCGCTGCTTGTGCTGAATTTGTGTCCTTTCTAAAATATAAGTCCCTCCCTCTTGCCATCATATTTTATAGTACACGTACATAAGTGCACACACAGAAATGCACACACACAGGGCTGCGCCATGGGCCACCTCAGAGATGCTGTACTGCAGTTTAATGAATATCAGACTTCATAGCCAGTCTCTGTTGGATTGCCATGCTGGTGAATAATGAATATCATACTGCAAGGTTAATCCCAAGTGGCCAGTTTCCTGGTTTTAACAGGGTGGGTGTTAGTCTGAAATGCTTGTAAATGTCTACAGTTCATGCATTGTGCTGTGTAGGAACATGCTCCTCTAAATCCTCAACTTACTCAGGCCAGTAACTCTTGCTGAAGTCAAAGGAATTAGTTAAGGATGTAGTGCAAGATGGATTTATTCCTGCAGTCTTCCCTCTCCACCCCTCATCCTGGTTATTATCTCCCAAGCTGCTGAAGTCCCACCTCAAACAGAAGGGTTATGCATTCTGCCAGTTTTTCCTTTTCATGTGTTGCTGTCTCCCTTCTAAGCTTGTTCTGCTGGCTCTGACATCCTCGTCCTCTGAATTATAGCTTGTGCCTTCAACTAATGAAGTTGTTGGCAAAATTCCCATTGACTTCATTCAGAGAATGATCCAGCTGAAATAGCGCTGACTCCTGAGAGCTTCCTGAGCCCTTGTAGCATAAACATGAGCTGCAGAGCCACAGGATTTGTAAAGATTTGTCCCTAGATTATAGAACATTTCAGACAGGTGGAGTCTATATTTTCAAATTTTTTGCAAAGTGCCATTTTCACCTAATGCACTCTAGAAAAGATTAAGTGACAGTAACCCTTGTCAAATGACACAAAATCTCAAACTCATGGTAGGAACAAGGAGCAGGAAGCCATTTGCTTTTATTGCCCTTATAGAGATGCATGTGGGAAGGAACTAGAACAATACCTTCAAAAATAAATCCTTTTTTTCCCCTCTAGTTTGTCCTTTTGGCTTCCTTCTCTATTCATCCCATTGGGAGAACTAGAAACTGATCAAACCTTCCCAGCTGTTCTAGCTAAAAGTTATTGCCTGCATAGGGTATGTTTTTTGATCTCCTGTGCCTGCTTCAAAAAAGATCTGCTTTGAATTGCATTAAAATTTTCCCTCCCATTAAATTCAATATCAGCAAAAACAGATTAAAACAAAAACAAAAGAAAAAATATTTCTTTCTCCAGCACTAAAAGACATAGAGTTTTATTTAACAAGAGATACTGTATTGCACGATCCTTCTTCTGCAATTACAGAGAGCATTAGTGCTGCCTAACTGCTCTTTTAATATAATCTATAACAACCTAGAGACATTCTCAGGTCTTGGGACTGTAGGTGGTGACATCCTTGCACTGCAAAAAGAAAAAGCAAGTAGCTGGTCATGCTGTTACGGTGTGATATAGGCATGACAGGTACTGAGAGGGAAATATTTGGTACATAAATGTACAAACATATTGGCTGTGGAGAACAGACCTACAAAAGGAGGTTTCAGCATCCCAAAGCAGGAGGTAACAGTGAATCTGTGATGGGGAAAGAGTAGCTCTTTGAAGGCTGTTACTGCTCTGCTTGGCACCTGCTTGAGTGAGCCTGGGAAACACTGGCAGCGTTTGGGAGGGCAAAGTTGGCCTTCTTTGTGCTTTTCACCTCCATACATCATAGTGACTTGGAGCACTTCCCCTTAAACTGTGTGCACTGCCGGCCATCTATAGAATGGGGCCTTTGTTCTGCCCACACTGATATTTATGCAACATCCATCTTTGTGCTCCATGACATTTAAATGACAGAGTGCTGGGCTATGGCTCACTGTAATAACGTGGTCTCTGTTCCACCTGCCCTCTAGAGACTGAGGCCATGTTTTGAGCAAACTGGCCAATTATTCTATTTAGGGAGCAGAAATGCTGCAACAGAAGCAGTAACAACTTTATAAAGCATGTGTTGATACAAATACACCTCTAGGTACCTAATGCTAAGCAAGCTGACAGCTTCATATGAGCACCTTACTTCCACTCTGTGGAGTACCCGTCTCACTTTTTCCCTTCCATGAGAAGTTAAGGATGCAGAACAACATTTAATGCCAGCAATAACCACATCCTGCCTTACAGCAGAGGGAACAGCAGGCAAGTTCTCGAAAACAGAAGCTAGAAATTGGATATCCAAGTAGGTACTTAACTATATGTCTACTGTGCTAATTTCCTAAAGAGCTTAATGCCATGCCTGGAGTTTGAGGTCAGGCACGACAGCAGGAGAGGCAGCCACGTTAAGGGTCAAGGGCCCCAGGAGGCAGAAACTTCTGCCCATTCCCTGACTCATTTAGGTCAGACAGTGCTTACCAAGAGTTGAGAAAGCTCATTAAGATGAGGAATAAAAGGAGAGATGTTGGCTTTAGAGCAAGGAGAGCTGCAGCATGGGGAAATAGCCCCTGCAGCTTGTGTTTTGTGAAAGATGGTTTCTTTTTCTTTTCTTCTTTTTTTTCCCCCCTGAATTAATAAAGTCAGCCTGAGGGAAAAGCCTGAATAAGATTTTGGCAGGATGTTAGTCCTTCCTGGGTTAGGGAAACAAGCCAATAGCCTTACAGGCAGCTGACTCTTTAATCACATATTTTGTATCTGGAAGAAAAATATTCTAAGTGACCTCTAGAACCAAAACCTATTTCAAATGTTACTCGGAGATTTAGGAACCAGGGCACCGTATGAAGCCCGTCTATCATCTTAGTCCTTCTAAGGGCTCAGAGTTTTACCATTCCCTAAAGTTAGAATTTTTTTGTTTGTTTTTGCTTTTATTTATTTATTTATTTATTTGTTTATTTAATTAGGGTCCTGTGACATTTTGTAACTGAGACTTTGGATTCTGTATGACATTGTCATTTTTGAGAATATCAACTTTGATTTTCTGTTCCCAATGTTCCAGCTGGGCTCAGTTGGTTTCATGGGTATTCAGACCCTTTAATAACCTTTCAAAGCATGGAACCATGGATATGAGTAGTTGAACACAGACTTCTCTCTCCAAGCATAGGTCAAAGTATGAACATAATGAATGAAAACAAAATGTGTTACTTCTCTATCCAGTGAACTGTCCTGAAGCACAAAACCAGACTGGGTCCACAGAAAACCCCATGTTCCCTTCTCCCTTATTCTTTTGTTGCTGAGAAAATCTTTCTCAGATTGACAGGGATTAGTCAATCATCCATACATCTCTGAAAACACTTCAAAGAGCTTCAGGAACATGGGCATGTGAACACCAGAAAAACAGGAAAAGTTGAGAACCAAATAGTGTGTGTGAATGCATGCAACTGAGTGCTGTAGTTCCTGACCGGATGCACCTACTACATGTAATCACTTTGCTTTTACAAAGAGTGCTCTCACAAGAAAATGAGAAATTACTGAATGCAGTTATCCAGCTTACCCCAGAAGGATGTTTAAATCCCACAAGAGAAAGTTGGCTGAGACAAAGTTTGTTCTAGGAAGTTTATTCTTGCTCTAGCTCTGGAAGCAGGGGCTGTTTTGAAGTTGCGGGGTGGTGGCTTCAGTTGACTGCTTAATTTGATGAAAACATGGTCATATTTTGACTTTTTGTTCAGATGGATTTAAAAGTCTGAAAAGCTGAAAAAGGTAATAGCTTTCATATATGCAGATGGGACTTAAAATGGTGATGTGAATGTAGCCATGTGTGCCACTTCAAACATGAAAAGGGCCCTGTGCTCAGAAACCAGCTAAGTTATAGAAAATGTAAAAGGAAAGCCTTTGTAGTCGTATTAAATCTGGAGTTCAGCAGTTTAAGTTCTGACCTAAAGAAGAAAAACAATCACTCATTTGTTGCTTTTGGTTCCTAATTTAAAAACCTTCCCAATTACCAGAAAGTGCTGGAAATTAAAAATCACTTTTTTTTTTTTGTTTTTTTTTTAATTAATAAAAACACTGGGAAAAGTGGAAAATTATGTGAAATCTCTTACTAGAGACCTTCTTGGAGAGTTTCCTTTCAGCAAAAGCAATAAAGTAATCTGCTAGAGGAATTCTCTGATGAGACAAAGGAAACTGAAATGACAAAGCATGTAGTAGCACCATAGAAATTCGGAGCACATATTTTAAAAAGGGAATTTTTCTGCATTTCATTTATGGCGTGGAAGCCAGGGATCCATTTAATCACAGGCGCAGAAAATCTAATGCGCCAGAATCTGTCTGTTCTTCAGATTTCTTTATTTTTCATATGCATCTGAAACCGTTGGAAAGCGAGAAACAGAAAATTGCTTTTCAAAACCCATGCCTTCGGTGACTGATTCCCCTGAGAAAATTAGGCAAGTTCTGACCACAGCTCCAAGCTGCTAGTGCATATGTGGCAAAGAAGAGGGGAGGAGGAGGAAGACAGTCAACTACTGATTCAGGCAGAGCACAGAATTCCACCACAATTAAACATGAACAGGAGTGGTGGCAGAGGAGAAAGCTGACTGCACCACGTGTGCTGAGATGGGGCAATATCAGGTTATCACATCACAGTTAAGCCAGGAGCAGCTGCTGCCAACAAAACCAAACCTAGTTTGATCCTTGGCTGAAAACTTAAATATCAACACCCTTTAATTATGCATAAAAAGATAAACAAATCCAGCAGCTTTAAAGTACTGTTATTAATTGTACCAAATGTTAGTGAAAAGTTGAATTATTCATAGTTATAGTTCTCAGGAGTTTCTTGATTAAGGAAAATAAGGAGAATCTGTTGTGTCTTGTTCCACATAGCTTTCTCAGTTCACCTAATCCAAGAAACAGGGATATATTTTACATGTCAGTTCTGAAAAAAATGCATATATCTGCTAGTTCCTTAGCAAGCTTCTGGGATATGCCTACATCTACTCCCATAAACCCTGCATATCAGGAATCATCTCAAGTAGGTTTCCAGGGATCAGTGGATTTCACCACAATAATAATACAATTCTTGTGCAGTTACAGTAAATAATTTTATTTACTTACAGGATCAGTGCTGTGTTTTGGGTTTTATTGAAATGTTTCTCTAGGAAAATAATATGTAAACACACTTCATTGAAAGCCCTCTGTATGAATGAAGAAGGCTGTAAGCTGTAGTAGCTTTATACAATTTTGTAATAACTGAAAACAAATACTGCTTCTTCAGAAGCCAAGTTGTTCTTGTCATAGCCCTGGCCCTCTTTTCTCTCTGCATTTTAGCTAGAGGTAGTAGCCAAAATCAGTATAAACTACTGAAAAGGAAGATTTTAAAAGAACAATATGTCTTTAGAGTTTGTGCAATTTCCTCTTCAAAAAGTTATCTGCATGGCATACATGCCTTAGCTTCATTAGATCATTCTGGTATAAATTATGAGTGATCTGAACCTTACCAAACAACCTCATACTGTTTTGGTAACTTGCATATGGTAACAGACCAAGGGACGGTTCAGCTGAGTAATTTTTAGTCATGTGAGCAGTGGAAACTAGCTGGAGCACGGAGTAAGGGTCCCTTGCCTGAGACAGTGTTTTCTGGATTCAAATGGAGCTCAAAATGTTCACTGCAGTCAGGAGTGTGTGGGTCTCATCCAGCAGCTTATTCAGTGCATGTCAAAGCCTTCACCGAGTGCAGCTGAAGAGCTTCTGTTTAGCTGCTCATGCCTCTGCCTTTTGCTGGTTCTGCTTTGGCATGATTGCACGCAGGTATTGGTACGTGGTGTATCCAACGCTCTTCCACGAAGAGGAGCTTCAAGACCACACTTCCTTACTTCTGGTGAAGTTGATAGAGTTTAGCTTAAGTCCCTGGGGGAGTTTTTACAAGGATAATAGTGACAGGACAAGGGATAATGGCTTTAAACTGACAGAGGGTGGGTTTAGATTAGGAAGAAATTCTTTGCTATGAGAGTGGTGAAGAACTTGGACAGGTGGCCCACAGGTGGAACAGGATGCCCTATCTCTGGAAGTGTTCAAGGCCAGGTTGGTTGTGGCCCTGGGCAACCTGATGTTGTTCAGGATATTCTTGCCCAAAGTCCTTGCCAACCCAAACCATTCTATGATTCTATTCTATTTGTGGCATGTGAAAATGTAATCTATTAATGTTAATAAACAGCTGGAAAAATCCTGCCTTTTAAAGTCTCTGAAGGTTTTGTTGTTTCCTTCACAGAGTCAAATTCACACTAAACATTTTTTTATTTAGGATGAGAGGCTCATATTTATGTACAACTTTTTCTTACAAGCAAATAGCAAGTCATAGTAATTTAAGTCATACTTGAGTATGTTAAGGCCTAGAAAGACTGAGAAAAAATCACATAGGTCAGATATATAAATAACTGTTTAAATAAATATGGAGGTTATCTGTAGAGATAGATATAATGTATCTATGAAAATATATATTCAATATCTAGAATGCATATATAGTCACATAGATTTGCACATCCATTTAAATAACTTTTACGTGGAAATACATGTGACTAATTTTTGGTGTGATGAATGCTCTAGATGTCCTTTCACACATTTATGTAATAAGGGTGAAATTGTATTCACACTTGCCTTATCAAAATTAATAATGTTTGACAGCATGTGAATATGATCTTTAAGTAGCTTTTAAATATTATAAAAATTACAGTTTACTGTTCATGTGTCATTTTCCATACAAAACAAAGAAGGATTTAGTCCAGGGTTGCCTACTTTCTCCACCCATTAGATGGTATTTCTGTGGCTACGATCACAAGACACGTGCTTGAGAGAAGAGAAATCTCCTGATGTGGTTTATAAGAACAAGATGACGAATTTCCAGCAGAGTTACCATTTCCTCCAATGATGATGCTGAGCTGGGCCTGAAGCTGAGTCCCCAGACAACCTAATTATTGCAGTCCCTGATAGCTCACTTTAACGAGGTCTGTAATCCTGTTGATCCTATTCCCCACCTGAGTGGTTACTTGTTCACCTTGGTTTAGCAGCTGGTTCAGAGGATGAGTCTTCTTAAAATAAATGAAGTCACAAATAACTGCTATAGATAGCTTGGGCAGAAAAGGATGAATAGAAGGCATGTAAGAGTTTTCATGTGATTTGATATTGAGTTTGATTGTGCTCATGGTGGGGGCCAGTGTCCCTTGTGTCATCATTTTCCCTTACACTGCCACTGAAGGCTTGTCTGTGCCAGCTGCAGTGCCAGCTGGCCCCATGTTGACTTCTTTGGCACATCTGTGCTGTGCAATGATGTGGTGCAGAGGTGTTGGGATTGAACTTGCCCTGAGCTGTTACGTCCACGCTGTGTGTTGCAGCATCGTGTGGAGATATTGGCTTGAGTCCCATCAACAGGGTATTGCAATAGTATTGTTCCACCAGCTCTGAGAACTCTTCCCTACATTTTCTGTGGTAGGTTTGGTCATTGTTACTCACACATTTCTCATTTTTGATCATTTCAGCACATTATTCCATTTTAGCTGTGACACGATCAGACAAAAACCAACTCAAGCCAGCAAATAGTTACTGAGCCAATCACTGTCAAAACCTGAGCTCCACACCAGTCCTCAGAAAAGCATAAAAGTTAGTGTGGTTGGCAAACTTAATGCTATTAAGTTTGTTGTGTGGATTAGAGTTTCTCCTGACTGCATCTCTTCTCATTTTGTAATCTTGCATCCAGACCAAAAAAGCATCTTATTATGGAATTACCCTTCCTAGCAAGTTACTGGAGCTCATTGCCTCCAAGGATCATGTGGTTTCAGGATAGATACGCTCAGAAGTGGGTTTCAGCTAACTGGAGACATCCCATGTGCTCTCTGGGAAGTCAACCACAATCTTGTGCTGCTGCGTCAGGGGAATTGATAAAGGATGGATTGACTAGCTTTGCCCTGAATAGGGATAACTATTTTCTTCTTAAACTTTCACCCAGTGCTTTGGCAAGCAGAAAGCCTGTACCAGTGCCAAATGGGTAATTACTTCACTAACAGTGATGATATATATGCCTGTTCTGCATGATTCTATTTTTTTGCTTCTTCTGTTGCCTATGAACAACTCAGATAATAGGAACCTCATCCCTGCATCTGTCTCTCAGCAAGGGGAGCTTTAACCTAAGCTTTGAGCAGGTTTTAAAGAGGAAGAGAAAAAATACATCAAAATAACAAAAAGCAAATGTACATGAACAGGTACTGACTTGGTAAAAAAAGAACAGCATGTGCTGTCTCAAGGGCAATAAAGGCCATATTGCTGTACTGGGCTTCTCACATACATGAGAACCATTGCAAGGTGGAGGCCACCTTTACTGCAAAAAGCTTCCACAACATCTCAGGACATTCTCAAAATACATGGATTGTGCCATGTGGTGTAGTATTCATCAGTCCACAAGGGTCTGGCTCCTTCCAATCCATTCTCTATTCTATTCTATTCTTTTCTACTCTTTACCAAAGGAACGTTTAGAAAATAGCTAAAATAAATAAAACTTAGCAACAGATCATTCTTTCTTGCTGTCTCATAGAGAGATAATCGTGCATGCAATATGTAATTTTATTTTAAGCAGCTTTCATCTATTTCTTTTGTGACCTCAATTTATAAATGTGCATGGAATTAATTCATCATCTCCAGGCAGACTCCTCAGATGAGGACTTCTACCTTTTTTTATATGTTTGAGAATAATGTTACTGCAATTAACAAAACTCTTTCATAATCCAGTTCAGCTCACTGCTTTATTCTAATTTCTTGACAGGTTTTCTTCACTGCTTGTTCCTGTGTGTATACATGTATCCACACACACACACAATGTATCAAGGTAGCAAAATTATTCATTGTCACCCAGAAAAGGGGTCAGAGTCCTGTAGGTGCCATGTGCAAGTTATTTAAAATTCACTCTCTCCTTATCTCCAATTTTTTCTCACCTGCTTTGTTCAGTAGAATACACATTTTTAAATGACCAAGCAGGAAATATATATCCTTTTTACTAAAACTTTTTTTCCCTTCTGCGCAGCAGCAGCTGCCTGCCGTGTTATTGTTTTTTGTTGCTAGCAGGCTTTTTGGGTGTGTGCCAAGGATTTCGTGTGGGGAGCAGGACGATTTGCATCTGAATTGTGAATGGCAGGGCTGGGTGTGGGTACATTCAGCCACACCAGGTGAGGTAGAACAGCCGCTTCCAGCTCACCTGGAGTAATTAATTCAATAAAAAGTTAATTACAACGAAAGGGAAAAACAAACTTCCATATAACAGATGGTAAATTTTTAGTGTGAGGAAAGCTAAAAGGGTTTTCTTTTTAAACACCAGTATGGTGCGCCCTAAGTGGTACACAAAATTCTCTCGGTATATACTCAAGTCATTGCATATGTTGTTTCTGTATCCTGACTCTGCTGTGCTTTTTGATATGTATTTCCTTCTGTTTCAGATATGTGTGAGTTCTTCTTCATAAAACTTTTCATCAACACATCGTATTCCTCACAGAGTATGTTTGTGGCTTGGTTGCTGGATGAGTTACAAGTCTTCCATGTCAATCAGTCACTCCTCTTCTAGAAACTTTTGAACCTGAGAGTCAGGACGTCACCCAAATTGCAGAGAGGAGCAGATGCCTTATAAAAACTGAGGCTGGGTCACAGAGAAAAGCTTTGTCCACTCCTTTATCCAGAATGAGCCATGGCATAAAGTTTAGCCCTTTCCCAAAGCATTTGGCTGACCCAGCAGCTGAGGAACTGGCTGGCCGGTCAGGAGGTGAGAATGTAGCTGGGCAGTTAACACAGAGGGCAGTCCACAGGCATCTTCTGCTTAGCTGACAATATTGAGTGAAAATATGGACGGAGAGAAAGAAAAATATGCTGAGGTGGGCACAGAACCATTCCTTGCTAGGGATGGGCACACAAGTTGATGGTAGGGGTCATAAAAGTTAAGGAGGCAGAGCTGGGCTTTTAGCTGAAATAACCTTGAGAAATTGTGTTTAATTAATGTCAATGCTTGTAGAATAAACTCTTTCTTGACAAAGGGAAACTTAGTGTACAGAACAGAATTTAATTGTGCTAGAACAGTGTTAAAAAGACTGAACTCAAAGTTCCTTGTTGTTTTGCAAGCTAGCAACATGTTTATAATGATTACCAGCTCAAATTTTCAGAAATGAGAGATACATATGAATGCATATGAATTTTGGAAGAATCCTGATTTTTATTAAATATTGAGCCTTCACATGAGAAAGCTGAGGCATTGACCTTAGCTCCTTCTAAGGTAGTCCTTCAGAATCAACTGCTGTAACTGATGCAAGTATTTAGAGTATTTAAAAATGAGAATATTGTGCAGGCTTAATTTTTTTTTCAAAAAACTTACCTAGTCATTCCTAGTGCATTTTGCATTTCTTCCCTTTCACTGGCTCCAGTAGGAGGTTAGCTTCTTTTCAAAAAGCCTGATGTCAAAGACAAAAATATGTCATTGGGCAGGCAGAAGAAGAAAACCATTGCTGTTCTCAGTGATGGGTCGGATCCTACACCAGTCTAATGCTTTCCATCAAGCCAACACATACAGAGCATTTATCAAATATGAAGGCTTCCAGCTGGAAGAACTCTATTCAAAATACTGCCAAAGTTTTCCATCATTTTCAGAACTAGATCCCCAATAGTAGGCTTAGGAAATCCTGGTCCTATTTCTGTCAGAAAGCAGACTCTGTTCTCTATTGCATAAAGCATAAAAGGAAGGGAGGTGATGATTTATTCTACAAGATAGCAATTTCCCCACATGCCACCACCCCATCTGCAGGTAATTAAAAGTTGCTGGTGTAGTTAATCACACTGTAGACAGACTTCAACCACAGACCTGGGTGGCACTGCTGGCAGTGTTGATGGCACAGCCCAGGTGTATTTAGCACCCTCCTGGGGATCCTTCTTGCCCTTGCCTTGCTGTGGCTCCAGGCACCTCTGACAGCACGGGGACTCTGCACCAGCTATCAGATGGGATGCTCTGCTGTCTAAGAAACAGCAAATGTAGGGACATGCTCTAGCAAAAACATGTCGTGGTTTTGCTGCGAACTACGTGCTGAATGATTTTGACATGAATGTTTCACTGGTACAGGCAATGAGAAGACTGGTAACACTCTGTGTCTGCTGTCTCTGATGCAGATCTTCTGCTCTCCACAGAAGATGGCCAACAAGGAAACCTCACACAGTGAGGCCTGATGTGTGCTCTGTAGCAGTCCTACTGTTTGCTACTATCAGGCACTAAATTTATTGAATGCTGTTTGTTTTTTCAACTGGAACAAATAAATCTGTCAGTATTTTAACTTGAGCTTGTTCTACATGCAGCAGTTAACATTCCTTAAGCCTTTGTGTTTGATACTGTATTTGGAAGCTCGCTTCATAATTATAGGTGGGGCTGTTGGGCTCCTTGTTATTCAGGCTATTCTGGACCTGAACCAAGGTTTTGTAATGAAGGAGACAGTTGTCTCAGGGACCCTTGCTTGATTGTTTGTCTGATAGACCTACACAATGTAGGTGCAGGGGGTTGCATGTGAAAGACATTACTTTCATTGTAAAGGCAATTAAGCACTTCCCACATCAGTAGGATTCCTTTTCTGCCCTTACCATCAGGTCCTCACAGTTGTTTTCAGGGAAAATTTCTGATTGTGGTATCTTACTTCTTTTGTCTACCTAAGATGAGAGGTTAGAATGAGGTCAAGAAAAATACATCATGCTTAGAGATGTAAATGGTAGCACTCTGCACTTGAAAAGATCTATGAAAACCAGTGGCATCTCAGATCAGGTACCCAGAATGTGGTTTCACATAAGATCTCAACCTTTCTGTGTCCCACTTCCTTATTTGTAAAACACAGATAATCAATTGTTATCTCAGGATAACAATACTAAAAAAAAAAACAAAACCAAGCCAAGCACTGATACCCATAGAGCACAATAATGGTGGAGGCATAGAAAAGATTGTGAAAAAATTATTTTAAGATCTAAATAAAGTTCCAGCTGCAGAGCTGGGGACCTCACACTGAGTAATAAGGAAAAAGAGTTATTGCAAAGTCACTCATTAAATGTGCCCCATCCAGTCTGCTCTGGATAAGGTGAAATTCACTTGATAATAATAGACTTTAATTACTCACATGCTGTTGTAACACACACAGTGTGGCTGAATTAGATATGTAGATAAAATCTGAACTTCCAAACTTTTGGATGCCTGATTTTGCAACCCAAGTAATACTATTCTGGCACAGGGAGATGGAGGGAGATAGGGTTGTTTGTGACGAACTGTAGATTCTTATAATCACACATATGATTTCTGGTCACTCTTTGTTCCCCCTGCAATAGCCATAAGATTGTAAGTGGATGAAACAGGGAGAAAAAAGGCCTTTTGGTCATATAAAATACTGTAGAAGGTAATGAAATTATACCAAGACCCTACATTTTTAATATAAAAAAAAAAAATTAGAAACACCCCCAGGAAGTCTTGAACAGTATCATTAGACATTTGATGTGAGATATATTAATTTTCTTATGAAAATTATTTGGGTTACAGGATTACCATGAGGCATTGATCAGAAGCCTGTCTCTATTCAACAGGCCACCATGCAGGTATTTAGCAGAGGAAAATCCCTGCTCCAAAAGACCTTCAAACTAAATTATACCTATTCTGAGTTGGTAGGAAGGCTCAAATGGCTGACACAGGCCTGTGCTGTGCAGACAATGAGATTATTAACTCAGGGCATGTAGCTATCCAGCACAGGGATGTGCAGCCCTTTTGGGCTATCTTGAGCTCTAGAACAATCACATTCCTCCAATATCTTCAGCTTCCTTTATCCAGCTCAGCTGAATTGGCAAAACTGAGTAGGAGGCAACAGAGATGGGAAAGGGAAAGTAGCAGAGCCAGGATGGAGAAGTCTAGTGAGCCTAGTGAGCTCTATATCAGCCTATGGGATGTGGGATAGGTTGAAAAGAGTGAAGAAAATACAGTTACTACTGGGATGTTGGTCTTGGTGTCCAGGACATCCCACGCATCCTGACTGTGTCCTCACTGGTGGTGGCAGCTGCAGCCATCTGAGGTTCCAGGGACTGGGAAAACAGGCAAAATAGGCAGCTACTGTGCTGGCTACAGCAGCCTGCTGCCTTCAGCAGTGACAGGGTTTGCTGTTGCAGCAGGACCAGGAGGAAGCAGCGCAAGCAGAGAGCTGGTTGTTCATACTTGTGCTGAGTTCCTCAGCACTTACTCTCTAAGTGGCCCTGCAGAGCTGAGCATTGTGCCACAGCTGAGATAGCAGCACCTCTAGACCAACTCCTTTCACGTGTATAGCTCAAAGATCTACCCAGGAAAACGTGCCTTGTGACTGTCCTCACTCAAAAGGGGCAGTTCTTGGTGGAGTTTTCCCTACAATGTGGATTTTGTAAACTGAAGCTGCCTCCCACAGCCCTAACTGAGGTATACGGTCCTTCATTTCTGTTTTGTTTTTACTAAGCTGCTTTACTCGGCAATCTTATCAGTGTTCATGAAACTTTAACTGTAATGCATTTGTTTCTGCTTAAATGCTTTTTTACAAAATGGTATTTTGTTTCTGCTGCTTGAAATTATATTTAACAGTATCCAAGCTAAATTTATGCACGCACATTTAAAGAAGGAGCCTAGATATAATGCATTTTTAACCATGTGAAATATATTAGTAATGGTACTTAAAGAAAGAAAAGAAAAATTATTTTGGCTTGCATTAGTTCCATCTTTGCAGTATGCAGATAAGTACCATACCTTTGACAGTGTAACTATATTAGGTTTGCCTCAAAGCTAGCAGTCAGCAAGCCTTGTGCACAACAGCCATAACAGGTGTCTTGTGTAAGGGGTGCAGTGGAGCTCCACACACTTTGCAGTGTGCTGTCTCCCACAGCTCATACTGGTCCACATAAGAGTAGGAGAGACAGAGCATGATAAGCATCCACCTGACTGAGCACTTGAGGGGTGGGGTATTCTTACAATTAGCAGAAATCACAAGGGAAGAGGGGAATATTAAAATAAAGACTTGACCTTGCCCTGTTCCCCCTTCCTCCAGAATCATCCAAGGAAATGAGCTGTGTCTTCATTTCTTCCCTTAACGTGTGTTTTCTGTGTTAGAGTGGAAGCAGCTAAAGGCAGAAATCCATCCAAAGGTGGCTGAAAAAAAGGTTAAGGAAACAAAGACTTCTTACATTGTCATAACTGTAATGGTAATGAGAAAGGATGTGGTAACATCTCAAACAGAAGACTATTATTAAGTGAAAACCAACCAGCAATCAGATGTGGGGCTGGCAGACTTCTTTACTGAGTAAAAATAAGCAAGCTGTTGTTTTTAGTTTTTCCAACTGCGTTCAAACAGTTTGGTAGAACAGACAGGAAAATGAAGCATTGTTCTGGCAAAACGGATGATGCTTTGCACGGCACTTGGCTGCTGGTGTTCAGGGTGCCTGGCTGCCAGGCTGGTTGTCAGCCTGGGAAGGATCCTGCCAAGCAGGGACCTTTCCAGCTGCTGTATCCTTGCATCTCACTAGCACGTGCAGCCCCTCCTGCACTCAGCTGGTTTTGCTGTTCAGGAGAGACTGGGGAAGGCTGGAGTGACAGCAGTAGTTTTGGGGGGTCGTGGGTGAAGTTGGGGACTGTTGCCTGCTCCTCTGGAGGCCTCAAGCACGTTGCCTTAGGCCTGGCCAAAGTCTGAATGCTTTGCTCATACAGACTCCAACCTCTAAAGGTGCTTTATGTTATCCTGTCTCCAGTTACTGACAGATCACACTTCATTGATAGAGATCCTGGCAAAACCTTCCTACCTAACTGTGATGTGAGAAATTGACCTTTTTTGTTCATTAAAGGAAGAAATGGTATGTTGTAAATATGCTTGCAGAACTAGCTTGTGAAACTAAAAAAACCACAAGCTGTAAACAGAGATAAAGCCTAACACTAACAAAGCCACCAGATATTTCAAGTTACAAAATCAAGGAGAAGGCACCGAGGAAGACCCTCCGAGCCTTCATCCGCGACCACCAAGAAGCAGAAGAAGACCCCCTAGCAACAAGCCGGAGCATGCGCAAAATAAAGCAAAAAACTGACGTGTCCCGGAAATAGAAGCCAATAAAAAGACAACTTTGTGCCGCCTTAAGCGCGGCAGTTGGCGGAGCGGAGACTCCCCTGTCGCCCAGCGCTGATTTTGCTTTTTGCTTTTCTGTAATAATAAATTTTCTTTAATTAGATAAATAGCCCTTTGTGCTCATTTATGACACTAACCCCACTGGGAAGTCAGGGATTACACATTTTGCTAGTGAAAAACCCTCAGGGGCCAGCCCAGTAGCTGTCTGTGAAACAGGTACAGGATGTGGTCCTGTGAGCAGGGTCAGCAGCTGAGAGAAGTTCTTCCCCAGCCAGTGCCCTGGGAAGTTGTCTTTGTCCCAAGGGTCCTCAAGAATATTCCTGTGGAATGATATGTGCTTAGGAGGAAGGAGGCAAGTCCCCTTGTTCTCCTGTGCCTACCATCATTGCCATCAGGCTGCTGGCTTGGACTTCCAGGATTAGGGTGTGCAAGCTTGTGTTCCCTCAGGCAGCAGGAGGAAATGGAGCAAGCTCTCCTGAATCCTGGATGAGTGTTTTAAGGACTACGAGAATGCAAAAAGCTTTCATGACAGAAACTGTGTGCCACAAGAAGGAAAGCTTGAATCCTGCACTCAGAAAGAGTGATGTGTGAGCTGTGTGCTCAGCAGGAAGAGCCATGTGCTGGGAGATGAAAGCCAGAGGAGAGGGGACACTGCTGTGGTGACCCAGAGAAAGAGGAAAGGTTTAAATCCCACTCTGTTCCCAGCACCTTTTGCTGGACAGTCTCTTAAGTGCAGACATCTCCCCTTCCATGGGCTCTTGTTTTTGGTGCCATTCTGGGGCACCTGAAATAAGAGAAGAGGTGGAAGGATGGTTGGCACTCTCTAATTGGAGGCATTGCACTTGGTCTGAATGGCACATGGGTAGACACCTGCTAGATATCTGAACCCGCCTAAGGAAACTCTCCTGAGCACTGCCAAGCACCTCACAGGCAGCCCAGTGACACATGAGGCCTGGACTTGTTCCTGAGTTCAGTCTTTCACACATGAATAGCTGATGGACCACATCTTTGTGCATCTTGGTTCTTTTCTTTTTCTCTATTTTTTTTTTTAAGCTATTTCAGTTCACAGTTTATGCAACATGGGTAACGGTGTGTGTGTCCCTGTCCCAGGGCAGATCTTAGTAGAATAAGTACAATTAGGGTTGTGAGGCACGTGAGCCCTGTGAAAAGAGGAGGCAGAATGCAGAGATACTGCAGACAGAGCCACACATTTCTGGCTTTTTCTCTGAGAAGATACTACTTCCACTTATCATTAGACAATAGAGTTCACAAAGTAGATACTTTCCCCATGAGAAAATGTAAAGCTATAAAAATAGCTGTCAAAAATATAAGGTCCAGGTTGAGGCAAAACACTTGCCAATGTCAGACAGGAGCAACTTTGCATGCCTGAGTAGATTGAGCTGGGATCCAGACCTTACTGTGAAATATTTCTTGTATGGGAGAGCATTTTTAAAATCCACTGAGTCCATTTCATCACTGTTTCAAAGAGAAGAAGCTAGATTCCTGCACATTTTATCAATAAAAGATCATACGTTGTCAGCAGTGTGATTTTTTTTTTTTATTAGTTTACATCATCTCTGGGGAAAGTATTTACCACAAGAACTATTTTGCCAGATGATGAGTAGTACTTGTACTTCTTTTCATTGTGTCCAAGCCATAACTTTGCCTCATTTGCATCTACTGACTAAATGGTTTAATTAATTTTGCGTTGTGCTTACTGACTAGTTTTAATTAGCAGTTAAATCAGTTCAGTTAACGAAAAAATGTAGGTGTTTACATGAATGCAAATCATGATGGGCTCTCAAGGCTTGATTCGAAAAACAGTTCCACACCATTGGTGATGAATTCCTGCAGGCTTTATACAGGAACTTCACACTCCTCCTCCAACAACAACAAAGAGTAGGGCTTTATGATTCATTAACTGGCCCAGGCTTTCTTTTTCTCTTTCCTTCCTTGCTGATGTGGGGAATGAGGAGAGACCAACTTTCAATGCATCATTCTTAGGGCACACACTCAATACTCGTGCAAGAAAGGACGAGAGTGTCTTTGGGTTAGTCTGTGCAACTGTGTCTCCCTCCAGTGTCCAATTCCAGCCATTATGGCTGTTGGCACTATTTTTAGCCACTTATTTTTCTCTTGGCTGGGTGTTTGCTTACATCTAGCCAGAGTGGGAGTCGTGAAAAATGTATTTTATGACAAGCAGCTTCTGTATTCTGCTAGTCTAGTCACCTAGACTCTGGTAATACACGCATAGTGCTATGAACATGCTATGAGGTCTTATTTCTGTTATCATCAGTCTTATATATGCTTAAAGGAATTTCTCTTGGAGAAGCCCTCCTTCTGGGGATGTTGGAACAAGCAAGGATGGGTACTTTATTGACTTATTTTGAATCGGAGATGCAAAGCAATTCTGGATCAGTATGACTGTATTCCACACCAAACTCACACATAATTCGAAAGAAAATCTCCTGATTGTTGGTATGAGAGCTATGATTTGCCTGTACCTAAATATATATGTTTGTCCCATCTCCTGTCTATCATTATGTTGAGCTCTTCTCCAAAGGGTGTAATAAAGTCTGTGCTGCATCAACTCTGAAAGGCAAGGTACACAATAGATGAGGATAAATTTGTTCTGAGACTACAGTTGCCTTACTCAGCTTTCTCAATAACCTTACCCAAAAGGGAAGATCAGAGACAAGAAGATAATTAGTGAGATCATCAAGAAATGACTTCATAACCAGGCCTTTCATTTGGAGGAAGCTGGCAACCTGCCCCCCTAGAAAAAGGTGTTATTTCACTAGTAACTGTAGATCAAAGTCATCAGGGATAATTATTTGAGGAGTTAAGTAGGTAATCAGTTTGGGAAACAAAAAAGAAAACCAAAAAACCCAACCCCTCAGTCCTTGGAGCCTGAAGAAAAATTAACTGGAATGCATGCTGTCTGTAGTTTTGTTCTAAAATTAAATTTAATTTCATAAATGTAATTTCATAAGCTATTCATCAGATGTCTTGTTGAGGGACCCTGTGCCAAACTCATGTGACACAACTCTCTTCCCAAGCCTCAAAAGGAGAATAACTCTTTCTTGTTTTTCCCTGTGCTTTACCTATCCCGTGGAAATAGAGCCCAGTCCCATTCTCACCCATGGGCACTATGCCTGTAAATCCCAAAACAAGATTAAACTTCTTTTGTTAGCGATTCCAGTCTCCAGTGCTGCCCATCTGACACTGTTTAGTGGTTGTTACACTCACCATGAAGAGAAAATGAGGTCATAGAAAGGAGACCTGTCTCTCTGCAATTTTGAGAAAACGTCTTGCTCATCCCATAAATTTGACAATACAGTTGTGTTTGGGATGCAGGAGAGTGCTCCAGGAGCCAGTGGGTTCACCTTCTGGTATGTCCTCCCATGGTAACTTCTTCCTTTAATGCCATCCTGCTGCGTGTTCCCCCACGTCAGGCATTTGCATTAATCAACAGGGGTCAGGAGGCAACAATGCCTCCCCAGTGCAGAGTACACTGCTCTCACAGCCCCCTTCACAATGGTCTTGAAATGTCAGGAGTGTTGAGCCATTAAAAAAGCAAATTCATCTTTCAGCCAAAAATTACAGACCAGTACTGAGGGGACCTAATTCTGGTCTTTGTTGGTTTCAGTAGTGTGAGAGAAGAAATATCATCCACTGACTCTTGGCCTTTTACTGATTTTCTATTTTTTTATCTAATTATTGATTCAGAAGTCATGTGTATATATGAGGGAAGAGTTGTTTCTTTATTTCCCCAGAATATAAATGGATGCTTTTTGGAGCTGCTGCTTTTTAAATTTGTGATTTCACACAGAGATTTGTGAAGAATCTTGTACAGTACGGATGCATCTCTGATCTGAAATGTATCACCTGGTACTTGGATTCTTTTGGTGCTACAAAGGAAACTTGTCTAGGATAGATCACATGAGGGCACTGCGTAGCATCATTTACAACCATGCAGGAAGTTGAAAAGAAAGGCTCAATCAACTTCCAAAGCTAGAAGAGCTTAATAGGCCAGCCTTTCATTAAGTGAATTCCTAAATGTTGAGCAAATTCTTTCAGATGTAGGCAGCTAATGGTTCAGGATGCATGTGATGCACTTGTCATTACACAGACACTGATAAAAATCCTTGAAGCTATTTTTTTCCCAGAAAGTTCACATGAGTAGAAGGGAGTTAAAAAAAAAAGAGACTTCTCTTCAGTGGTTTCTTTCATGTCACAAGAAGGAGGGTCATGTGTTTTAGTTTAACTGATACATTCCATTAAGATGATTTTCAAAGGGACAGGACAAATAATGACCATGTTACGCATGCTGGTTGGTGCACATCAAATGGAGCTACTTTTCTCATATACAATATACTTGTTATTTTGCAAGCTGGTTATAATTCATTTAAAGTGTCTTTTTGTTTAATTTTATCTAATAAACTAATATAATGACCCAGTGAAGTCTTTATGGCTGCTAAAATTTTGATTATTTTAGTCTCCATTTTCATTAAAAAAATCAAAAATGCATGTCATTCTCACACATAGTTCCTATTAAATAAATAAATTAAAAAAGCTATCTGAAAAACAAGTTTTCTAATCTAGGCCACGTTATTTTTTGTAAATCTAGATGTCAGGATATGAGCTAGAAGAGACTTGTAACTCACGTATTTTATGGATGACATTTAAACTTGCTTACATAGTTACTCGCAAATGATTCCCTGTAATGCCTATACTTTTGTTCCTGACAGAAAAATATGCTGCTGCATTAAACCAGTGTACTATAGACTTGACATTTGCACAGGCTGAAAAAGTTTTCTTCTTTTACAGAGTCTCAAAATGAGGCTTTCCTTGCTGTCTAGTCACTAGAGATTTTCATTAGTATCCTGACGCTCTGCCTCTCAAGTTGGTGCATTTATCATCTTCCTTGTCTTTTGAAAGGTGATATGATGTCTTTGCCCCTCAACAGTGTAACAAAATGAGAAAGGAAGCATTCAACTGGCCTTTGTACACAAGGGAATTGGGGAGGAGGAGGAGGAGGAGGGAAGAAGGATGCAAAAACAACCAGCCCAAAGCAACAGCAACAAAAAAGTTTGGCATTCTGCTGCTCAATTACCAGACAGAGCAGAGAAGCTTAATAGTCCAGCAATGGGTGGAAGGAGCTTCACAGCATCACAGGAAACAGTATGCAATTAGTCAGGGTCAGGATGCCCAAGATCAGATTTGCTTAAGGCTAAAGAGAGACAGAGCAAGGCCGTGGCAGTGTCACAATCTTCGGCCCGGTTGTCTCCCTGAGGCAGGATGCCTTTCCCTTCAGTTTCTAATTAAACAACCAGGCAACCCAGCATGTCCACTCCTAGCTTACTTGTGTATAGCTTGTTTTGCATGCAAAGACCTGGAGTGCTTGGGAGGGTATTTACTAAATCAGAGGATTAAACTACAAATCTAATTATTGAAAGTGATGAATACAACAAATATTTGTCAATACAATGAGAAATTCTGAGTTGATCTCCTAAAAAAAGAAAAAAAAAAAATCCAGCATTTTAGTTTCACTTTAGAATGATTCTAAGTTCCTCAGGGGCATGTTAATGCAGACTTTCTCCTCTGTTGCAATATAAGCCCAAGGGTCTCTGACTGTGGCTGGTAAGAGGAACCTGGGGAGCGAGGGTGTCAGCAGGGCAAGCAGAGTGATGCTGCTTCTGGCAAGGCCTTCCATGCCTGAAAACCTGACCTTCCTGAGCTGGGTGCTGTATTTCTGTCTTTGTGTTTGAGATGTCCCAATGGACCTTTCCTTCATGAGTGTGTCTAAGGATGTTTTGAACTCATTTATACGTTTGACATCCTAAGCACCCCATTGATAAAACTGTCTCTGGAGAACAAGCACTTTCATTTGTTCTAAACCTTATTCCTGTTGCTACCACTTGTGGTCCCTAGGTTATGGAAAATAATATGCACACACATACACACACATAACTTGAAAGGAAAATAATCTATGATAATTCTTTTTGTGACACTCATGATTTTATGACCTTTAACATTTCAGGTTTCCCTTTCACATGTCCCAAATTATTCAGTCTCTGCTCATAAGGAGGCAATCTGATACTTCTGATCATCTGTACTGCTTTTGCCCCTACTGTTCCAGCTCTCCCACATGCTTCCTGAGATGTTGGTTACCCAGAAGCAGATGCAGTATCGGACACAACACAGTTATATACAGTGGCATATGTTTTTCCCATATGTGTTATTTTGGACTTATCACCAAGGCATTCCATCTGCCATTTTTTTACCCAGGCACCCAATGCCATGATATCCTTCTGCAGCTGTTCACAGTCAGCTTGATGACCACAGATCACTTTGTATCAACCCCAATCTTAGTCACTTCATTGTTGACCCTGTCTTCCAAATCATCCATGACTAGGTTGAACAACAGATGTTGCAGAATAGGTTCAGTGGAATCCCAGTGTGTCCTACTCCTGCTTGCCCCACATAATGTGTTCATACTACTGAAATCCAATGCATTTTGTCTATCAATAAAGCAAAATTAAATAATTCACTAATATGTGAAAAGAATATGTGAATTCCTCATAATTGATATTATGATCTAATTTCCAAGTTGCTAGCTTTTGAACTATTCTGCTGTTGAGCTATTGAGCAATATTTCTGGTGGCCAGTTTCTTCCATGTCAAAAGCCACTGTGCTATTTTACTCTCACAGAAAAGAATCAGAAGACTTGGGCTTCAGATTAATTCAAGACAAATTACACCTACATGTCACAAGATGCAAAACTGAATGAAAATTAGTTAATTTGGAGCAGGATGTGATGAAAGTATTAGAAAAAAACTAATTGAAAGACCTTACCATCTTACATTAAAGGAAATAAGAGCATTCAGGAGTATCCTATGACTTCAGTAGAAAAATACCACGTTATCTGGATATTTCCTGAAGACCAGTTTGTGGCACAGAAACCCAAGTGTATTGCCCTTCTGTTAGATCTATAGATCTTGAATAGGTGGAAAAGCAAACCTGGATTTCTTAAATACAAGCAGAGGAGACAAAATCTACTGTGTCTAAGCCTTTGGGCTGGTCTGTGCTTCTGTTCACCCCTGATACATTGCTCTGGTGTTTAGAATGTATTTGGTTATCTGCTAATATTTTCCTCTGTACAAGAACAGTGATCATCTTCCTAATGGTCAGCATAATGATTTAAGCATATTTATATTTGTACTAAAAGACCACAGTCTCAAAGTATAATCTAAAAGATAGTTATGTGACATATTATCCCTGACAGGATTTAGGAAAATGTCACGTATCAGACATACAGGCCAACAGTATGTAACGGGACTGCTGCCTCTGGCAGCTTAGTTCTAGCAGATTTCTAATCACATGTATTTCAGGATGATAAGAGGCTTGCACAAATTATTTATAGCTCTTGAGGGCTCCTCTAGACTTGAATGAAAGGCACAGTTACTTTTATTCCTTATTTGAGGAAGTTTTTGTATCAGTAATCCTAAAATTGGCTGTGTTGCCCTTTTAATCTTTGGAAATTACAAGGCAGATGTAACAGAACTGTTTCCAATGTGGGGTTTTCACAGATTTAACAAATCAGGTGACACTATGTCTTTGCTCTTCTCCCCCAACCCCTGCCCCTTTTCCTGTTAACACACTGTTTTGTGACCACATTTAACCAACCAGCTCATTTGTACTCCTCATGTTTATTATTCTTGCTTTCATATCATATTGACAGAAAATATGGTTCTTGGAATACATTGCAGTTTTGATTGCCTTCCCTCCAAGATATTGGTAGGAAAAACAAATATATGAGAAAAACTTCCCCACTTAAAAATGATGCTTCATGCTGGTGTTTCTTCTAATTTTTTTTTTGCTTTGTCTTTTGGCATCAAACACTCACTAGACACCTGAAAAAAGGGAGCGGTGAAGAAATCCCTTTCTACCTCACCACCTAAAGACAATGGTACAACTCAACAGCTCCTTGCCCTGCCAACATTACAAATGCTTCCAAAACCCTGCCAGGAGAGTAATAACTTGCATTTCNTTTTTTTTTTTTTTTTTTTTTTTTTCTTTTTCTTTTCTTTTCTTTTTCTTTTCTTTTCTTTTCTTTTCAATTTTATTTTATTTTAATGCAGCTTCTAGACAAGCTTGGGGTTGCAGAACTGCTTGTAAGCTCTTAGGTCTTGGCCTGTGAGCAACCTCTTTGCCCAAACTTGCTAGTGAGCTGAATGGCTTGGCCCGCAAAGATACAAGCCCTAGTTGGAGCCCAGAGCATGATTATTTGTTGGAAAACCTTTAGCCTGGATTCCTTCCATTTTATGGCTTTCTGATGTGTTGTAGATAGGCTTGATCTTGTCCTTGTAGAAAACAGAGGTCAAACTCTTCTGCTGTGCTTGCTGGCATGTGTTGCTCGTGTTAGTGAAAGCAATATCTGCAATTTGCTCAGGACACAGGATCCACCAGCTAAAACTACTGGTTGACCATGGTCATTATCACATTTCTGACAGTAACTGCTAGCAGATGCTTCAGAAACAGAGAATACAAACAAGATAATGCATCTGGCCAAACAGGAAGTAGCACCCAATAGGAAGAAAAATGATTTTCTAGCTTTTCTTTTGATCAATGTGTGCCTTGAAACAGAGAATGTATTTGTCTTGTGCTTAATAATAGTTAACATCTATGTTTTTTTGGGGAGGAGCTTGATATATTTTCTTGTAAGATAAAAATTGTCAGATAATCAGAAATAGAAACAATTCAGATATGGAGCACAAAGCATGGCGAGTTCTTTAAAATTACTGATAATTTTTCAGTGGGGAAAAAAACGTTGTATTTTGAATTTAAAAAAAAGTACAGTTGTTGTTCTTTAATGGGAAAAAATTCAGAGATGTTTTTCATTTTGTCACTGTAGGTTGTGACTGGGAGTTGAGTTTCATCATATGTTGCCACGTGCTGTTTCACGGACACATCCATAAGTTCCCGGCGAGCATGTGATTTCTTCTATTGACCTGCGTGTCACAGTGCATGAATGGCTGCTCTGTTTGCCATGACTCTTCAGATCAGGCTTGGATGCATTGCCTAATTGACTGTCTGCTTGTGCCCTTCTCTTTGGGCCTGCTGTACTTGCAGTCTCTCTCCCCCACCAGTCCATACCCTTTCCTCAGATCTTTGTTTAGGAGGGAATGAATACGAAGCTGCTCTTTGTCTCATTAACCAAACTGTCTGAGTTTCTTGGCTGGCTTCTTGTTATGTGACAGTTTTGATTAGACCATAGGCATTTGGGGACTATAAATACACTCAGTCCTCTGTGGGGCAAATGGGCAACATTTTTGGCTGCAGTTTAATTGGTGGGTCCAAGGAACTGGGACTGGCATTTTGCTTAATTGAACTGACTTTGAAAATGCATGACCCTTGTTCTAGTCACAGAATAGTTTTCACATGCTCAAAAGTACAGGCTTCAGCATCTTCATCACTCCTTTTTCTCAGTCTCAATAGGGCAGGACCACTTGGAAGGGTACAGGATATAATTAATCCTTCATGTTCAGACCTCTTTTGCTGAATCTGCTTCTTTGGTATTTTTCTTAAGATGTTACAGCCTGTCTGGCTGCTACAGTTTGTCCACCTTGTCCTTTACACAGGCCTGTAAAGAGCAGGAATGTAGTAACAAATTTCAACCCCATTATAGACCTGGGTTTGATTGGAGGAAATGACCTGGGGCAGAGAGGTTCTTCATCTTTTTTTGGGCATAAAGTCACGATTTCAGTGGCAAAACATGTCTTTAGGGATGGAAAAATAATAGAGAACATGACACCATTTTTTAGACCTTTTTACTTAACTGGTAAAATTAAACGCCCTTTTACTCATGGCTTTATGCACAAATAAAAGTTTTATAGAAGGGTTATACATTTCATTTGGTCAATATTTCCTAAAATATGACTACAAAAATGTTGCTACCCATATGTAATGGAACACCAGGATGCATCTTCTGACAAATCAAAGGCAGTAGCCCCATACAACTGAAGGAGTAGCACTGCTCTGTTGGTGGAGAGGAGACTTCAGCAGATGTTCAGGGAGATCTGCTCTATGTAGGAATCTCCATTTACACGACAAGTGTAGGCACCTGCTATGCCAACATCCCTAAGGATCTCTCCACCTGAGAGTGCAAGGGAGATGATCTTCCCTGGGAAGAAAGGCACTAAACCCAAAGCTATTTTGTAGTTCAAGTTGTTTGTAGGCAGAATTGAGAAACTCATAATGAATAATACAGACAAATTTTGGCATTTTTTCCTAAACAAATTACGTATCTGAAATCGTTGCCAGTTCTCTGCCAGCTCTGTGTAGAGGGGATGCTGTATTAACAGGAAGAACACAGTAAGCCATTGCAATAAGACTCAGCAGGCAGAAACATGTTTTAGTGAGTCCAAGTCACCCACGCAGACAAGGTAGCTCCCTTCTCTAAAAAATACCTAGCCAATGCCTCCGACAACAACAATAAAAAACTACTTAAAATATAAAAGTAAAACAGAGGAAGCTATATTAGGCAGAAAATTAGACTTTTTCTATTTCCCTGTGACTCAAGAACCCAAAAATAAGGAAACTCTTCCAGAGCACCAAAATTTGAAGCAGACCTGGTTGTTCTCTCACCCTTTTCACACTGAGAAGATGTATGTACATTCCTTTTCAGGGAAGATTGCATCTTCTTTGCCACTACAGTATTGTAAACATTGTACAATGAAAACAATTAAAGAGCGAGGCTTACTCATGCTAAACTCCTGGACCCTGTGAAGTTTGTGACAAAGTTGCCACTGATGCTGAATATCTCATGATTTTTCCCTGAGTTTTTTACTCAAACAGAATCATCATTGAAACTCAAGATTTGCCAGAGGATAGACTTAGCCTGAATCAGATGTTGTTCCTGGGCTAGGAAGGTTGCTACCCCAAGTGTGTAGTTTTCTGTAGCTCTCCTGTGACTATTTTGCACATATGGATGAAATATAACTTAGAATACACACATCTGTGCATTTCTTACTTACCTATGAACCCTGCGGGTCAAACGTTAAGCACCAGACCAACTATAGCTATAAATAGAATGGAAAGTGTCCTTAAGAGAAATGCTCTTTTTTTTTTCCCCTCCTTTATTCCCAGCTGAGTGATTCTAGGATTTGTGGTTTGTTTTTTGTTGGTTTTGTTTTTTTTTTTTCCCCCTGAATAGCTGATGGCTTTCTTAATTGGAGTGGAAGGGAACAGCCATTTCACTCCTTCGACCTTGTTCTGTGCTGTGTTCCACTTGATGTGCTCACACTGAGTTCACTGAAATGGTATGGACATTTCAGCACCCAGCCTCCATTTACAGGGAGCCTTCTCCATGGATCAGCTCCAACATAACATGATGTTGGTAGGACAGAGAGTTCAGATCATCAGCACACATCTGTTTTCCTGTGATATCCCCCACCCCCATCCCTCAGCTTTCTCTGTTCATAAAAGCAGGGTTTATGAATTTGCCTTTAAAAATATGGTCTGCTTTTCCAATGCACCAGTTCTACTTTCTGATCCGTATTGAAAATGTGCTGTGACAGTGCAATATGTACTCAAGGTTATTCTTACTGGTAGTAAAAAGCAGATTATCTCTGAAAACATATGGAGTCCTGCACATATGTACATCTCCTGCCAAACTAGAGGAAGAAAATGCAAGTAAACTTAAGGAAGAGTAGATACAAGTTGTTTCTAAACGATGAACAGCAAAAAAGAATACTGCTAATGTAAAACAGAAAAAAAGTTGTAAGGAAAGACAACACCAAAGATATCTTAGCACAACGTGTGTCATCTTATAGGTGGTGATACCTTTTCCTGGTCTTAGAAGATAGAGAGCCAGACACGGTTAAAGGATAAGGGGTATTTACCTCTGTATTTACTTCGCCAAGGTGCATTGCTGCGCATTCCAAGGTAAATACCAAGGTAAAACCTCTTATCCTTTAACTGTGTCTGGATCTCCATTTTTTAAGACCAGGGAAAGGCATCAGTGGTATCCTGTCTCAATTACAAGTCCATCATATGCTGAGAGATTCCAGAATGTGTGGCATGGAGGAGCCCATGTCATGCCCAGTAACAAAATGATGAATGAGGAAAATGGGAAAAGAGTCAAAGAGCTAAACTGAGTTCAGGGAATACACGTACAAGTTAAAACTCCAGCCTAGGCAGCAGAGTAAGGTGGGAAACCAAACACAGATTTTTTTTTTTTTTTTTTTTTCCCCCCATGTAACATAACTCTGGTTTTACTGATGCCAAGGTAGGGGAAGATACCTTCTGTGGAATGGCATTGCACGGACACCCCAAGTCTCTTTCTAGAATTTTTCTGGGATGACTGTCATTTGGGTCCTTTTTGGTTTATAGATAGAATATGAGATGACAAACCATCTCGGAGCGGTGGAGAAGAGCTGTCAGTTACACTGAGAATTCAGTGGTTTTGAGAATCAGAAGAGAGAAGATAAAAATGGTGGTGCTAAGAGCCTGGGGAAACCCCCACAAAAAGAAAGAGTAATTTGGTGAACCATCTCTTTCCTTTCAGCAAAAAAATCAGAGAACTGTCTTTAGGAGTACTCTGTAGAAGGTACACTATCATGCTGCAGCTGGGCTGCTACCAAATGAATATAAAAAACCACCTGAATGCAAGAGGTACTGCATGAAGTGAGAGTCTTTGAGTCTCTCCTGATGCTTTTAACACCTTTAAAACTTGCAGATGAGTTTGACACCAGCAATGCTTTTGTTTTCTTTGTTATCCTTACTGCTTTAAGTGAGAGCAAGCAAGCTGGAGTGGACTCAGAGTTATTTGCAAAGCTAAGCCAGAATTTATCTAATGGCTGCAGGGCAGGTAACTTCTGTCACTGCAACAGATGGGAGCTAGGGTACCAGTACCTGTACCAGGTATTCCTACAGATTTTTCAGGTGATTCTAGCATGAAGCCAATTGGTGTGTTCTCTCCAATGGCCTCTGAGTCAAGATAGGGCCTTTTGTGTCTGAACACCCTCTGCAAGAGGACATGAGTTTCCAGGAAAGACACCAGAGCCCCAGAGTGCTGGGGTTATAACTTTCATGTCTGTGGAGGTTTTGTAACAAAACTTGAGGGAACCCTTGCTAAACTCTCAAGACAGTGGCCCCAAGGCCAAGCTGCCCTACTGAGCCTTTACTTGAAACAAGGCCAATGTTACTCTTCTATCCACTGGGACATGGGAACACATCCATTAAAGTGTGTGTGGTGCTCTGCTTCTGAGACATGGGGAACAACAGAGAAGTTAATAAATAAACACAATTAAACAAATCAGGTCTCTCATGAATGCATTGTCTTCTGTCTCTTCTCAAATTCTTTACATTCCAAAATCATACTGGAAAATGTGAGGCAAATGCACAATAAATGCTGTGAGCTGCTTTTTAGGCCATGCTGTTTCCATTTCTATGGCTATTTGAAAAGTGCATGAATGCAAAGCACTTTTAAACACTCTAAAAATTAATACAGAAGAAACAATAGAAACACATTTATTCTTGTTTTATTCAATGTCAGTGTTGCTGAGTTTTGCCTGACCAGATGTTACAGAGTTTCAAATCTGTTCAACCATAGCTGTTAACAAAACGTCCTTCTTTCACCAAAATTAAAAAGAAAAAAAAATACAAATTTATTTTAGAAGATCTCTTTGGGTTTTTTAATATAAGTTAAACAAAGATGCAATTTATCCCTTACTAGTGCTAGTACTCGTGATTTCTGAGAGTACTGATCACAAGGCTTTGGGTGTGTGCTGTTTGCACACTATTTGCACAATTATTTCACAATTCTGAATGTGGAATTTTAACTCAGTGATACTGCAATTTTGGGGTTTGTTTTTGCCTTAGTTTTTGTTTGTTTGTTTGTTTTTAAAGGACACATGTTCAAGATAAGAAATGATTTTTCAGATAGGGGCTGGAAAAGCTTAAGCCTTTCCTCTCTGTGTGGTAGTTTCCCTTCTCTTTCTTTTCCTGGACAGAACTGACAAGCAGGCATTGTCCCTCCAGTGAGCTCTGCAGTATTACTTTGACCCTAACCCATCAATCTGCCTCAATTGGATAATGATCTGTAATCACTTTCTTTCAGGGGAGTCTATAAATTTGCCAAGGCCCCATTCTTCTCTGAAGGCCTCCTTATGTTCACTCCCGTTTGTGCAAATGCTCTCTCTTTTACAGCACTAAATAGCCATGCACATGGCCCTTTCTGTTCAGAGGCACCAGGCTGCTCACTGTTGATTTTCCATGGCTCTGCTCTCTAAAAGGAGGCTAAGCTCTGCATGCCAGGACTCGGCAGGGTGCAGGACGAAGCCACACCACTTCAAAAGCAGCTGCTTTTCTCATTAAGACTGACCCATCATTAGGCTGCTTTGTGCCGGGCCTTGTAATCGATGAGAGGACTGTGTAGTGTGAAAAAGCTAATAAAGACGAGCATGAGGTGGTAGAGAAGGGGGTGGGGGAGTAAAGACACTAACCCCTGTTAACAGAGAAGCCCTCCTGCCCCAAAGCTTAGCCACATGAGTGAGGGGCAAAGCTCAGGATAGCTGGCAGGGTGCAGAATCCTCTCAGTCATTTCTTTGATTGTCTTGCACTTAATTCCCTGAGCATCCTTGTTCTGTCCTCTTTATTGGACCTAAGAATTAGAACAATCATGAAAGAAAGCTCATATTCTCCTTCCTCAGCCTCCTTCCTTCTTCTGATTAAACAAGATCAAAGGCTGAAGAACATCTAACTGAACTTGAGTGCAACACAAGAGAAAGCCCACATACGTGCACAGAGCACTGGAGGGGTTTTTCCCCATATTGTCATGAGACTCTCTGAGGTTCTGAGAGCACAATGGAAAAGGTCAGAGAAGATGAAAGATACTAAAGCTGCTAATGCGTCTTGGGGAAGCACCAAGTGTATTCTTGCTCTGTGACATGTTGGATACACTCTGCAGAGAACAGAGGGAACAAGAAAATAAGTAATCTCCAAAAAATGTGCAGTGTGGGGGCAGCACTGGTCATGGGAGAGGGCAAAGGTGATAATTCTCTGCTGTACTGCAAAGACAGCAACACATGTCTCAAAGTGCTGTGCGTGTGGACATCACACCAGAAATAAGCAGCAAGAATCTGCAGCCATGACAATGTACCTTAGTGAAATGAAAGCATTCTCTGTTTGGGGGAGGAGGAATGGTGCCTGTAGCACAGTGTACGCTGGTGAGAAAACATATGTAGAGTGAGGTTGCAAAAGTGTAGTGTCATATGTTGTACAAACGTGGGAGAGCTCAGTGAGGGACAGATTCTCCCTTCAGAACAGGTGGCCTGCAGAGCCTAGACCACTTTTCAGAGCAATGCTTTGCCTTCACACGTGCTTTGTTTTGCTTAGTGTGCCTCATGGACAGGAAACACAGTCCACACCTCATCTTCTCTCCAGTGTGTGCCTCTTTCCCCACTTCTCCCAAGGGCAAAGAAGCAGAGAAAGGGCAATGTTACTCATCCCCACAGCCTGAGAGTGAAATTGTGGCTGGCTTTTGTGTGAGAGATGGTACATGGAGTTGACCGCCTGCACTCTCCCTCCTACCTGTTGTTCAAGTGAGCCTTTGATGAAGGGCTCAGAAGTTTTCAATATTAAGTTTAGGTTTTCTTTTCTTGGATATATGCAAAATTGCATGGACAAGATCTTAAGCTTGTAAATTCATGTTTTCGTATTAAGAGAGTTCTGTCCATCTTGAGACTACAGAAAGTCTCAGAAAGGCTCAGAATTAAAGTGAGTTGTTAAAGTTGTTCATGTGCCTAATTAGCACATTGTTGATATTAGTGAATTCCACTTCTATTTTCTCTTTATGGGCATCATTCTTTTTGAGAGAGTTGATGCCTCTCTCTTCCACTAAACACCTTCACCCCAGCCATCATGCACTGTTTGGTCCTTTACTCCAGCTGAGTGCTACAAATATAGTCTGTGCCGATGCCAGAAGTTTGGAATTGCTGTGAATAGACTGAGTCCAAGTGGAGAAATATCAACTGAGTTGAGAAACGTATGGGATTTGCGGTTTTTGTTTGCTGAGGCTTTTTTTTTTGTCTTTCATTCTTTGAAAGAAGCAAATTCTAAGAGGATTGCATAACAGAAGTACCCACTTCAAAACAAAAGCTGCTTGGCGCAGGATCTTCTGCTAACATTCTGCCTCAGCTATGCCATTCAATGTATTTCACAAGGGATTTTGTGTTGCTGTCAAAGAGAAGCTGCACAGATTTACTTGATTTGAAACAGGGATGCCTGGCAAGTTGTTATGGGCAATCTGGATGAATATGTGTTGGCATTTGCCTTATTTTCATTCTCTTCAAGATTCCAAATGATAGCCATCTTGAAGGTAATTTGTTTTCATTGCATTAAAAATTCCATTGGAAAGTTGCTTTTTATTGTAACTTGTTAAATGCTTAATTGATATCACGTAATAAAAAAAATCAAAAAACCCCTCTGGTCCCTCTCAGGAGCTCAAGTTAGCTGCAGTGGAGCCAGCTCTGTTGCCATTTCCAAGTTGTTCTGTAGTGATCTAGCAATTCATCAGTGTCAATGACACATGGGAACTCTCATGTTTGTAAAAGCCTGCAAGGGATCCATGTCCTACATTTCAACAAAAATCACAAAATCACATTTCAAGGTGGTCAAGGTTAGGGAAACATCAGGCACATAATTGCTAGCCCCTTTCTGAAGTGGATGGTAAAACATGGACAAACAGGCAGAAGCAAGAGGTCAGCAGCTGCAACAGAGAGGTGAATGCTCTTTTGAAGGACCTAGAAAATTGGAAGTGAAACATAATTGTCAGGATGCCAGAAGCATTTGGCTTCTGCAGGAGGAGGAGTGGTATGAGAACATAAACAGGCAAATATGTTGGTACATACATGTCACAGAAGTCAGAAGGGAGCAGTCACAGAGGGACCAATGAAGATCTCCTGTGCTTCACTGCTTTATCTTCACTGTCCTGCGTCAGGGCAGAGACTTCTCTTCACTTTCTCTCTCCATGATCCCATCTAAATGTTTGTATTCTGAGAAGCTGCAACAAGGCCACAGGTGTGTGAGCTTGGGTCTGCCTCATGCCTCACCATCTATGTGTAAGAACAGACAAAATCTAGCCTGTGAAGGACTGCATCACAAAGTGAGAGATTCTTTGCTGCCATGTATGGATAATTTCCTTGGTAGACGAGGCAGCATGAGAGCAAACTCACATATCCAATGTGCTCAGTATTCTCATTTAGGGTGACTGAGATTATGATATGCTATGGTAGGTGGTCTGATATTTATATGTGTTAAAGCCTCTAAGATGTTTTCTAAAATTCTTCTTGTTTCTTACTTCGCAGGAGGTAGTCTACATTGTCTCAGGCTGATCAGGCAGTTTTGGGTAAAATGTCCAGATTTACTAACTATTATAACTATTGTTATTTTCTAACTTACTGGTAAAATTGGATTGGTTTTCCAGAGGGAAGGTTAAAGTAACCTGATTCAAAGATGAGAAGCTTTGACCATTTAGAAAACATCTGGGACAGCACTTGTCTTTAGTATTTAAAAACATGGCAGAAATGTCATTTGGTAGCACAGCTTCACGTTGTCTTCTTTCAGGACACAAGCCATGGAATGTACACAATATCAATACTTTCATATTCAAAGTAAAGACAGTAATGATGAAATTCTTCCTCCTGATCCATCAGTGTGACCTATTCACAGAGATTGCACTGATTCCTTGACTGAAATTTTAGTTGGCAATTTTCTGATTAGCTCACTGGAACATTTAATCTTTCTGATTTATCTATTGCTTCCATCATGTTGCAAAAGTGAAAATACTGAGACTGTGCTAAGCACTCAAGTGCTAAGATGTACTTTAAATGTCCATCAATTGATTAAGTAAAATAGTTTCTAATGTATTCTGTCTAAATCTATGTCATAGAGTCAAAATAGCAAACAGATGCATTGTGAAAAATGATGTTCAGATTAACTTCATAAGGAATGGTCTTGTGTGATTTTGGTATCCACTGATATTAATTGCAATCTTCCTGAAATTCTGAAGTCCTTTTATTTATTGCAAAACTGTTTTCTGTCTGTAGCAGTTTGTGTTTCTGCATTTTGCCTGTTCTTCAAGTGAGTGCATGTGTCATGTGCTCCTCTTGCTCAGGATTTTTACTTGTGATGGTTGCTGAAGACAAATCTCTCTCTGAAGATGTCAGGCCTCATGGTATGTGATGGGGGCTCTCATAAATCTTGAAGTGCTGCCTAGCAAGAAAGTCCTGTAATAATGCAATTTTCTTGTGCTTGAGGAATATAGCACTATAATAAAGTCGTCTGCTTGTCATTGGGTGATTTTTTAAATACTTATCATAATTTTAATGTGGTTCCTATACTAATAATAGTGCTTATGCTTATTCTAAATCTTAGAAACTCACGAGTGGCACATTTACTTGGATCTGGCATCATTGGTTACAAAGGGTCAAAGATGTCCAAAGTCTAGGGATGCTGTCTTGTACTCATGTTTCAGAATAAATTACTGAAGGTGATTTTTTTTCCTTCCAAAGTTGTCTTTCCCTGGTCTGAAAATCTCAGTTAATAAAATGCTGTGTTCTGAAATCTACCTAATTCCCACCAGGAGTTGCATGATGCTGCTTTCTTTTTAACTGACTAATTATTATTATTGTAGACATGTTATTTACTCCAAAGTGGTTTGGGGATAATTGATTAGGTTGCACCATGTCATGAAAGAACAGATGGCAGGCTAGTCTGTCAGTTCCTCCACAGCCTATAAGAATGCTAAGAAAATTAAAATTGAGGGGGGAAAAAAAGAAAAAACAAGAAGAAAAGAAAAAAGAAGGTGACTAGGAGGGAATGAACTGAGCTGTGCTTACAACACAAAAAACTTCTTGTTGTGGGTGGTCCTTTGGGAAGGTAATCGGAGATCTGCAATATGTCCACTACAATCAACAAAAGGGTACAATACTTCTCTGCAGGGAATTGGGTAGGGAAGAATTTGTTTAAATAAAATTGCAGGGTTGTAAGAATGTTAAACTAATTCTCTAATGTTCTGTGCATTGTCTGGGGAATTTTGGCTTTGCATCATTTGCTGTACTGAAGCACTGAAAAAATATTCTATTAGAAGTGTTTTGGAATGTGTTAACATTTATTTTAGCTTTGGAAACCCTGACTGTGTTTAATGACAACTAAAAATGCCTTTAGAAAACTACACTCTCTTGTATTCTCTCCCTGAAACCTCTCCCAAATTCTTAGTAGAATTCTTTATCATTATCTTGCAAAGGGAGTTCAGTTTGCTGTTATTCTGGTTGGTCAGCACCTGCATTTTAGTGTGTGTTTCCATGTTAATTATTGGTGATAAAATACCATAGACAAAACTGTGTGTGGGTTACTTGCATAAAGAGGAATATAAAGTCTTGAACTGATCTCCCTTTAGCATTTGTATTTATGTGTGTGAAAACGGGAGAAACTGTAAGAAAATGGCAGGACGAGAAATATTCCCTGTCCTTCCCAGAATGCACCAAAAATACCAATTATACCTCCAAAATACAAAGATCCCAAAAGAAGACATTCAGAAGAAAGTAAGTAATTTCCATGGTAGTGTAACTCCTAGATCTGCCTCTCCTTTATGTATTAGGTGGTATTTTACTTTGCAAAGTACCACTGTACCAAAATATCAGCAAATTGAAAAGGCAACACCTCAGCCTCACTCTCCTTGCGCAGTGGAAAACAGGGAGTGTCTCACTCCCAGTCAATGGTCTCTGATGAGATTGCTCCCAGCAGGACTCTCCTCTCCCCCAGTTTAGCCCATTTTCTTCCCATCAGTATCCTATCAGTCTGGAAAAGATCTGCTATGCTGCTCCCACAGAGCAGCAGGGAGGAAGACTTACCTCACTATCCTCTTTCTCTTATCTCTAAGTAATCCTGTGTGAAGAAAGGAGAAAATTGCATTACTACAGGAGTTTCTTGCTAGGCAGCACTACAAGCTTAGATTTATGAGAGCCCCCATCCCATCCCATGAGCCCAGTTTTTTAGGTGCTGGACAAATAAGTTTCTTACTCCTAAAATCTTACAGTCCCAGATGGGAAGGAGGTCACAGGGATTTGTCATTAAACACAGACAGGGACATAATTAAACATTGTCAATCTCAGAGTTTCAGCTTGTCTCGCAGTGTATCATCCCTCAGCCCAATGACCTTCCCTTCCTCAGATGTATAATTGCGCTTTCAATTAAGTAATTCCAGTAGAAACAACTTATATTTTACTTCCATGAGGTAATCTTCTCTGGCACTCAGGTGCACTGGCAAAGTTCTGCTTCTTATTTTTCTATGCATGTTGGGCTTTTCACACATCTGGAACAGCTGTTATCCCAGCAAATGGCTTTTCTTCTGTCTGCATGCCTTCCCCAGAGCTGAGCAGCTCCACAAAGATCTGTCCTCATCACCTTCACACACCTTTTCTGTTTAAAGAAAGAAAATAACCAGAGTCTGATCACTGCAGAAGTATTTGAGTCCTTATCTTTATCAAAAATTGTCAGTGAGGATTAGTTCTCACTGGATTGAGAGTCAAGGATTAATTACACTGACCACAGATGGGCACGGTGCAAAGAATGTCGGTAAACTCCCCATACAGCTCCCAGAAAGTACTTTAATTATGGCCTGCATAAATTTCTATTCCAGTTTTCGGACTCCCTTAAGCAGAGACTACCAACTGTCCTAAATTGCTTGGTGGTTTGTTGAGGTGGAAATGTATCCTCTGTGGACTAAACTCATTACTGGGAGGTTTATTAGCAAGAAGGTAGTCTAAGTCCATTAATAAATGAGGAGTGAGGCAAAATCAATTATGATTTTAATATGACTGAACCACTAAGCTGCTTTTTTTGAATCTATTGTTTAAAGGGAAATAAAAGAGTATGGGCAATTAAGAAGCAATGAAGATCGTAGCTGGTGTGATTATTGGTAAATGCAGGTGAGTAAATACCTGGGAAAATTAAATGCACAGATCAGCAGTACTTACTTCACCTTAAGGAAATTTGTGAACATACTGAACCACTAAGAGGTAGTTTTCAAAACCAGACCACTGGTCCCTGCAATAAAATAGAATATGTTTACATTGTAAAGTGCAGAGGAAGTGAGCATGGGGAAAGAGAAATATGGTCATTTAGCATCTAGGAAATGTAATTTGCCTGTTCAGTAAAAGGATTGAGCTATTAGGACAGAAAATCTGAAAACTGGTAGCAAAGAATACTATGTAAGTAGGTAGTGCCTATTTCAAACTGTGTCACAGCAACTTGTGTACTGTGACCGTTCTCAGCTGTATGGCAGAAAGAGCGGACGAAAGGAAGAGGACAGAGTTCATATTTCTGAATGTTAAGAAAACATTAGGATATGTGCTTCACAAAATTGCCTTTGGAAAACAATGCCAAGTGGTAGGGATGGGAACACTGTTAAGTGGGCTAAAAGTGGTTAAAAGTTTATGAAGTGGAAGTAGGAATGAATGACAACAGGTTTTTGACAAGGGCAGTTTGAGTTCTTGGGTAAATTGTCATTTGGCCTACTTTTCTATCATACCTTTTTTAACAGTCTGGAAGATTGAATAAATAATACGTGAAGCACATATTCCCAGTACCAAGCAGATAACTACAATTAAATCTGTTCTATCTGTGCTGTGGTTGGATTCCTGGGCTGGTTTGGACAACAAACTTGATTAAAGTGAGGATTTGATCCATTGTTCACAGATACCAAGGAGAAGGCTCCAATTATATTCACTCAATAAGGGTCAGTCTTGGAAAATTTTGCAAGACTTGAAGAATAGTCATGTAGGGAAATTTTTTGTTGATTTCAAGAAAACCGTTTTCAATAAATTTTTAAAAGGTAACATGTCTTTCATTTTCATCACTTCTTGTTGTTTTATTAGAAGGTCTTATTGAACTTTAGGGTAAGATTTTTCCTTTTAGGTCTTTGAAATTACGAAATTTGGACTGCTGACATTCTTGATGAGTTTATAAGGAAATATGAACAGCTGTAATTAATAGAATGACATGCTATGTTAATTTTCTCTACCTAAATATTAGAAGAACATTTTCTTTGTCCTGTTTGAATGGTTTAGTTACACTGGCTGAAATGTTTATGTTCTTACTGTAGTCTTTTGCTAAATATTTAGTTTAAAAGATTACTTCCTGGAACAATTTCTACTAAAAAAAGCCTGGTAGCATGAAAACTTTCTAAAAGTATAGGTAACATTTATGGCTAAACAGAATCTATGAAAAAGGTTCTGTTACTGGTTTAGCAATAAGGGTCAAATTCTTCTGGCTTGAGTTTTGTAATCTCAGTATTTTCACATGACAGGACTTTTTACAGCAATCAGCTGATTGTTCTTCATGACCATAAACTTAGTTCTCTATGGAGAAATCAAAACATCTGCGAGTTTTATGCTGAATTTTGCCATCAACCAATTGGATACTGGAAAACATAAAATTGTATTAATTTCTACGATAATAAGCTTCTCTGAATACCAAGTTAAAGCCAGTGGGGATCTGTCCCTGAAAGTGTTGAAATAAACTAACAATAAATCAAAAGCCATGCAAAGCAAAACTGGAAAATTTTATCAAGCTTTAAAAAAAAGTATTGGTGTCAACAGTCTTGGAGATGATGACTGAAAAGGGGCATTTTAATTAAACAGGTCTGAATAGGCCAAACCTCTTGAAAGCCTGTGAGTTAAAAACGTGATTTACAGCTATTCACATCTTTTTGAGATTTCAATGCAAACATCCCTTCCAGCAAAAAGATCCTCAAGCACAGTTACACTGAGTGGTGGTCACCCAAGGAAAATAGTGGAACGTGGCGAAGTCACATCTCATTCTCTGATCAAATTCATGAATCAGGTGCCTCAACACAGCACCCAGAGTGCAAATATGCAAGTATGGAATGACCTCAGATTTTGGTCTCCATCTTTTTAAATGATGTTTGCCATTTTTAGATCGGCTTTGGTGTAGCATTTACTTTTTTCACATGTAAAGTTTTCTTTGATGTAATCTCTCCCCAGCCATTGAAACTTACATCTTTTGACTTATTTCTGAGTTAATTTTAATCACCTTTAGAAATGACACATGACAAACTTGACCACTCCCATTGCTGTGTACTATCAGCAGGATAATAAAATAGAATTACAGAATCACAGAATAGTTTGGGCTGGAAGGCACCTTTAAAGGTCATCCAGTCCAATCTCCCTGCAATAAGCAGGGACATCTTCAACTAGACCAGGTTGCTCAGACCCCTTGAATGTTTCCAGGGATGGGGCATCCACAACTTCTTTAGGCAACATGTTCCAGTGTTTTACCACTTCCACTGTAAAAAAAAAAAAAAAAAAAAAAAAAAACCTTTNAAAAAAAAAAAAAAAAATCCTTATATCTAATCTAAACCAACCCTTCTTTACTTTTAAACCATTGTCCTTGTTCTATCACAACAGATCCTACTAAAAGATTTGTCGTCATCTTTCTCATAGGTCCCCTTTAGGTACTGGAAAGTTGCTCTGAGGTCTCCCTGGAGCTTTCTCTTTTCCAGGCTGAACAGTCCCAACTCTCTCAGTCTGTGTTCATAGGAGAGGCACTTCAGCACTCTGATTATCTTTGTGGCCTCCTCTGGACTCACTCCAACAGGTCCATGGACTCAGGACCCCAGGTGGGTTTCATGATGATCAGGTGACTGCTTGCCTCCCAGCCTGAGGCTGTTGTCCTGCTGGTGGAGGCATTTCCAGGTCCCAGCATCATTTCCCAGTCTAATATTTTCGCACCAACCCACTACTGTGTATCTGTTCAAAGTGATTTCTGGTGGTGTGAGCTGGTACATGGGCTCCTGTTTCTTTAAAGGAGTCTCCATGTAGCTTCTACAAAAATGTGACATTGCAGCATGTTAGGGGTTGGAATCTTGTTATAGTAGGACTGCACAAACTTCTCCACAACTAAACATGTTCTTGTTTGCTTTTCAGATGAAGGGTAGAAACGTGACTAACTATATCATTAAACAAACAAAGCAAACCCCATTTTCACCTGAAAGTTTGGTACTTGCTTTTTGATTTTTGTGTGGGTTTTTCTTCTTTTTTTTTTGGTCTGAAATGAAGTACATTTGGAAGCTTGTTTGTGTTCTCTGTTTCTTGATTGTCAACTACAGTGTTGGCTCTTTACAGGCAAATGATGATGCTGCTGCTTACAAGGTAGTGCAGGAGCTGATGGTAATGAAAGAATTTGAAGTGGAAGCTAGAAGGGACAATAAAAGGTGTTGTGAGGTCAAACTTGAATAATTGTCCTGCTGCCTCCTCAGAAATCCCATGTACATTAGCAGATGAGTAGGGAGACCCTTCCATCTTAACCACAAGTCAAGAGCAATCTGAGCACACTGTGTAGGCTTTCTGCATAGAGTGTAATGATGAGGGACTTGGGATCTAACACCAGCCAGCCACGGGACATGAAGACTGCATCTTCATTTCAGTTAGAACCTGTATGGCCTGGGGAAAAGGGATCTTAATTTTAAAGGTTGGAGTTGTCAACCTTTAAAAGGTTGTCAAAGATTAATTGATTGATTTTTAAATTTCATTTTTTGTAAGAATTTTTTTTTAATTAAGGAAGTGAGTATTGTATCTTAAACAGCATATACATAAACCTGAAAGTATTAAGTGAAGCTGTTAATAATTTTAATATGTAAATTTTCATATGTATGTTTTTTCATTACCATTAGGATTTATTACCAGTGTTGCTCCCACACTCTTGTCATGGTGTAATCCCAGCCAACAACCTAGTCCCACTCAGTCACACATTTACTCCCACACCAGTGGGATAAGAGAGAGAATTGGAAGGGTCAAAGCAGTAAAACTTATGGATTGATAAAAAGACAGTTTAACAGGAAAAGTAAAAGCCATAGACACAGACAAAGCATAGCAAGGAATTCATTCACTCCTTCCCATGGGCAGGTAGGTGTTCAGCCATCTCCAGGAGAGCAGGGCCCCTACACAAGTATAGGAAGACAAATGCCATCACTCCAAACATCCCTCCTTCTTCCTCTCAGCTTTATATACTGAACATGGTGCCACATGGTCTGAAATATCCATTTGGTCATCTGGGATCACCTGTCCTGGCTGTGTCTCCTCCCAACCTCCCATGCACCCCCAAATCCCTTGCCAGCATGGTAGTGCAGAAAGCAGAAAAAGCCTTGTCTCTGTGCAAGCCCTCCTCAGCAATAACAAAAATCTTTCTATATTACCAACCCTATGTTCAGCACAAATCCAGAACATAGTCCCATGTTGGCCAGTGTGAAGAAAATTAACTCTACCCCAGCCAACATCAGCACAACACTGTACCAATTTGTCCTGAGATTGGCATGCAGTCTAGGGCAATTTGCTAAAAGGAGAGTGGACCCTGATTCCACAGGATGGAAGACATTAGAGCTTCCTGGTTTACAGATAAAATGTTTACCTTTTTACAGTTTGGTCGTTCCACTTAGCCCTTCATTTAAATTTTACCTCTTTCTCTTTCAGTAGATAAGACTTTTTGGCTGTTGTGAGAGCTATGACACAAGAAGCCTTCAGCCTGATTGTTACCATACTATCCAAAAATACCTTATATATATTGATTTATACGGCACATAATGTGCATATATGAATACATATATGCACATATCTATGCATCTTTACATATGTGAGATAACTCCGTATTTTTTATGAAAGATCAAAGCATATGTCTGGTTAAAAGAAATGCATGTCCTAAGACATAGTAATACTAGGAGCTACAGGAAGTCTTGCTGGATGAAAAAGGAGAAGCAACATGTGCAGTGTTTTAATCAGTTGCCTTTGCAAAGGCACATGACCAGCTCAGGTGTGTAATGAATATGTCAGAAAGCTGATTTGTGCATCTATTTTGGAAATAGTTGCATGTGCAGTCACTTCAATGTTCAGCTTTCTGTTTTGCCTCTACAAATGAGATGACAGAGATTTCACACCTTGTGCTGTCTAGACATCTTCTGAAATTCAGTCTTAAATTTGGTAAATATCTTTCCTTAATTAAGGGACTTTGACAACCTATTGACTTCTGTATTTATTTTTAACAGACTGATTGTCTCTTCTCTTCTTTGTCTACACACACACCCACCCCCAAACACCCAGGCTTCCTCCTCCCCCTGCGCCCCCCGCCCAATCTGTTCAGCTAAATGTATTCTAGAAACTTTGTAGAGGTAAAATATAAATTAGTATTATTCAGACTGACAGGTTGTTTTAGACAATATTGTCTTATAATTCAATCTGTGCAGATGCTACCTAGGATGTCAGAATAGCCTCTGCAATCAAAAACTTGATTCATGATCTCTGTGTCTTTTAGAGACACTTTGTAACACAAGGCCAGACTGGGAGTTTAAGTTTGGAAGGAGCATTGTTAATCTCTGGATAATTCTTTATTTATATCCTTTCTTTTATGGAGGTTTTCTACTTGGGTGATTAAAGCATCAAAACCTGCTCTGAGGCCACCTCTATTTCAGGGCTCTAAAGGAACTCACCACTGAATGAAAATCATTTCAGGAACAATTAGAGAGAAGGTCCGCATAAATTCTTCCTGTATCCAGGGCATTAGCATCACCCAAGTGTCTCTTGCTTACAGTACGTTGTGACAAAGTAAAAGCTGTTTCAGCTGTTATACTGTGATGGCTGTTATTTATGGAACATAAAAGGATACTGAAATACAAAAGGGTTTGAAAAGACCAGGGTAAGATCAGATAAAAAAAAAATGAGAAAGAAACAGGCATCTTGGGATGGTAACAACCCTGCCATGTACTGACAGGGAGGTTGTATATTTTTAGAATATACTGAAAGGAATGGTGCTTTTACTTAGGTTTTTATGGTTTACCATGAGATGCAATTTTCTGGCCTTATATGCAGTTGTAACAAAAGTCAGAGACATTTTATGATAGCTGCCAGAGTTCATAAATGATGGCATACACTAAAATATTTATAGAACTGTAAAATCTTGATTTCTCTCTGGTTTAGCAGATGGGGTCCTAAAACTGGTTCCCAGATTGTCACATTTCTTTACCCTTTGATGACAATGAAGCCTGTTATCACTTTTTTCCCCCCTCTGGAAAGCAAGTTCACTAGTGTAATCAAGTTCATACTTCTATCCAATTATACACACCAGGATCTCATGAATTAAGATGTGTCAGCCATATAAGATTTGTAATTATTCAAGGCAAAGGGCCTATTGTTAAACACCAGGATCTGAGGAGCCTCTGACCAATGACCATTGACTCATGTCAGTATAATTGCTGGTGAAAATCTGCTTCCTGGTGATTAGGCTGCATCCACACAGCACAGATAAATGCTACTTATACCCCAGAAGTGGTGAACTTAGGTGCCTGTTTGGTGCAAAGCAGCAACATAGCACAGCTATTTGCTTCTCTTCAGGATGCTTTTTTGTCCTCAGAGAAAATATCTGTACCACTGCTAAACTCAGCTGTACCTCAGAATGAAATCTGATGGTTAGGGTATCAGAAGCCAAATAAATAATCTCTGAAGCAGAATTTTTCTACTGCTGATCAGGATTTACTCTGCATTAAAAGACTTTTCATTAAAATTGAAAATGCTGAAGAGAAAACATCAGGTAATGTCCCTTGTCCCTCTATTGTATTTTCATTAGAGAGTTTCTAGGTTTTGCAGATAATCAATGAATGAACGTGCAGTACCTACATATATACACATTTTGTTGCAATTCTTGTCTAAATATTTATGAGATAGAAAAGCAGAACAGGACCTGTGGTCCCATCTTTCCAGAAAAACTGGAAACATCTTCACTGCCGAACTTAGTGCATCAGGCAGAATATAAATTAGCAAAACAGGGGAACAAGAAGGGAGGATCAAGTAAAAATGGTGTGATAAATATTTTTTTAAAGCCCAAAGCCATCTCAATCTAGTGTCATTTCTCTGTATTCAAATAAATGCAAAAATCTGAACACCAAAATAATTATGAATCAAAATTCATTTTGTTCTTGGCATATTATTATTAGTATCTACTGGCATTATGCCTACAGAGGTGGAAGACATGACAACCAGGGACACATACCTGAATGCCATGGAGAATTGCAGCAAGTCTGAATACCAGAGTTTGGTCTTCTAAAAGATCCCAGCAAAAAGCACAGCTTCACCAACAGAAGCAAATCCATTTGTAATGGCTGAGAATGTGGACAAGGTAATGGGTGGGATTATTCTGGGATTTTGAATAATTTGTTTTGGTTTTTCTTGGTTTGTTTTTGTTTTTGTTTTGGTTTTGTTTTTTTTTTTATTTTTATTTTTTTAGCATAAAAAGTTTTATTTCTTAGCTTACAGTTCCTAGCTGCCTTACTCCCCACCTTTTGGGTTTTCTTTTCCTTTCTCTGTTTCTACCAGGAGAACAGAATAACAAATAAATGATAAATAAAAAGAAAGCAGGGAAAATACAGAAATTAGAGAAATATCTCTTATTCACATTCCATAGGCAGAGCTTTTATGCAAACTGCAGTGGCTAGTATTTTCATTTGTGTAGGAAATGTTTATTTCTTCAATAAAGTGACTCTCATTTCCAAAAATGCAGTATCTTTTTCTCTCTCTCCCTCTCTTCTCCTATTATGTGTCTCCTAGAACCTTTTTGTTTGAGCATATCCTACAATTTTTTAAAATAGGTAGAATAACAACAATAAATAGCAATGTCTCTTTCTTTTAATGGCATTTATGAGAATTATCTTACTGAGTATTTATAAGATTTGGTCTATTTGTGTGGATGTGAGAATGAATTTAATCAGATGGGCTTGTCTAGACATTGTTTTGCTTTAAATTCTGCATATGTTACCTCACCAGCTTGATTTCAAGTCAAACATTAAGTATTGAGGCATAAGGTATTGAGAAAAGAGCTGGAAATTCATTGATGGCTTCATTGTCTATGGAATAGACATATCTTTGATATGCTGGTGAGTTTGGTTTGGTAGGAAAACATGAGGCTCTTAATTTCATTTCCATTTTTCTGTTGTCTTTTGGAGGTAGAAGTAGAACGTTAGGCAGTATTACAGCTGTTGCACAGAATGTGTGCAGTTGTGTCTTTCTTACGAAGGAAATGTGTGACCACATGAGAACCAAAGATGCCTGACCATTGGCTCTAAATCTGCTTGTCAGAACTTTCAAACATCTGCCAAATGGCACTGATGGTTTTGTATTCTTGGTTTTATTTCTTATTAGAAAACAGAGTGTGAAGTCTGGATTAGAGCTGTGGTGCTGTAAGTACGGATTACGTCTTTATCCAGTGGTGGATAGGGGGACATACTCGTCATCAGCAGTAGGAGAACTGCAGGAAAAGTAGGAAATGCATTTTCCTTTGAGAAAAGGTGAGTTGAGATTGGTGCTAGTCAGCCAGGTTTCTTTGATGTGGTAAGAGTGAAGACCCATACAAATAGTTTCCATTTCTTCAACTGTGCTTCATTAATTCTTAGGGAATGGACTCTGAGGTCATGAACATGTGTTTCTGGCATAACTTTTTTATCAATTATGTTCAATTTGGGCATATACCTGCAAACCCCGAGCTGTATAGAGTTTCTCTGCCTTTAGCAGGCTCTCAAAAAAAGAAAACAAAACCCAGCTCTTCTTTTTGTGCTTGGCTGTGTCTCTAGTGAACAAGGTAAGGTCTGTAGATTTATTGCCCCCAAATGCATTCTTCCTGCATCCTAGCTGCTTGTTTGTAGTTAAGTTGGTTGAACTTAATTTCTAGCCTAAACAAGTTGTTTGGTTTCCCTGAAGAGAAAGCCAGCACTGATGTCCCATCCTGAAATGCATCGTATATAATTTGCTTAGATTATTTGATGGGAATTCAAGTAATTTATGTCAAGTAAGAGTAATATTTTTAGGTCTGAGATGTGTTGCAAAGTCTAAGGTTTAACTTCTTGAAATACCACATGATCTTTTTGATCATTCTGGATACCCTGATTGCTCTGCAATTCACTGTGTGGTATTGTCCACTTGAAGCATTAGAATAAAGGGTGCTACACATTAGAGCTACTCTGGCACTATTTTCATTGTAAAAATAGATTGTGATATTTGGCTTTTTTTCCTTTTTGCGTTGCTTTGTTTGGCCTTTAGTGATTTTCTTCACAGTAAGATACTGATCGATCATTAAATACTATGCAATATTTGTATATAATAATACTGTATAATGTAGAAGAATGAAGTATATAAGAATAAAGTGGCACATAATATACACTATTCTCTATATAATTATGGAAAATTTGTTACCAAGCATAATACCTGCTATCACAGCTTTTGTTTGGCATAGTTTTGATAAAAATCTTATGATTTTTGTGTAATTTTTTATTTTGATCTGGAACATTACTACCTTCAGCCATGCACACACTCAAAAATTATGAAGTGTCTGGATCTTTCACAATAACAGAGCTATATACATGGAAAAAATACTGGAACCTAAGAAAATCTGCAAAAATAACTGTCACACATGCGTAGGTTAAATCAGAAAAAAATCCTTTTAAGGTATTTAGACTAAGGCTATGATACTGATTTGGAATACAGTGTGCTATTTCACAAGTGGTACATGTAGGTGTAGTTTTCAAACTTAGGTCTAGATGCCTAAGAACAAAATTTTGTATCACATGATTTTTTATACATTTCTGCTTGTGCTTTGAGGTGTGAATTCAGGCCCTGGAGCATAGTGTGACAAAAAAAATTCAGCTTCAGCAGTACAACTGGAACAGATAACGTGATGAAATGTACTAGACTATGTGTGTTTGGGTGATTGTGTGTTCAGAAAGTACAGGTGCAGAACACAGGGAATTTTGAGAGAAAAATAGTATTATGAAATGTTATTGTGTATCTTGATAGGAATTGTTAGCATCATGTAACTGTCATGCAAGAAAAGCAGTCAGTCTCCCAAAAAATCCTGAAACATTTGTAAAATTGCTTTAGTTTATTGTGGTCCATACGGTATGGAAAATTAAACAAAGTATTCATGCTGGAAGCTAATGAGATAGTATGAATTAACTAGTGGGCATTTCATCCCATTGGTGTAGCTCTAGATTGATGCTAGAGCTACTGTGTGCTAGAATTACCATGTTCTTTTCATAACACCTTTGTAGGTGGTGAGATACTAAACATGATAGTGAGCTCATCTTAAATAAAAATTTGAGAGAAAAAACCATACAAAACCTTGCAGTCAGTCATAGGCTTCACAGTTACAGTCAAAACATGACTTCAGATTTGGTGGGTAAAACCTTGGTCCCAGTGAAAGTTTTAACATTGACCTCAACTGAGACTGAATGCACAGGGAATGCATGTAGCCAGTGATTTCAGAGGTATCCACAACCCGATATAGGAGGGGAAAAAATTGCCCATATATGCTCACCATGTAACTGATTAAATAACATCTCTGGACACTTTTATTTTTAACATGACTAGGGGTGAAGTAATTACATTTCAACCAGCAATGAGGTGAAGCCCTCATGCTCAGTCTAACAGGAAACAAGTTTTCTAGACAGAAGCATCTGATTATTCCAACCACTTTTCTACAGTTCAGCAAATCTGTTCTTTTGCTGGAAGTACAGTCCTTTCTTTGCCAATATTTCCCATCCGTCCCTGGGAACAGTGCATGGCTGGTAAATCAACACAATTATTATTCTATTCCATAGGACATACAGTGATTTACATTTATATGCCAACATTTTCTTCCTTGTTGCCCCAGCAAGAGCTGGGAAATGATTTATAAGGAAGCAGAAGTGCTGGCACAGATGTTGTACAGCCTCAGCATGTTTGCAGAGCACAGCGTGGCAGACTATTCTGGAAGTGTTGATGCACAGGTAGGGCAGCAGGCAGCCTGTGTGCCAGTGGTGCCCTACCAGCTCCAGTGTGGGGCAAACCCTGGCCCTGCTGCTGGCAAACATATTTGGCATCCATCTTCCTAACAGGTCATTTCTGCATGCTGCACTTTGGGGAGGAGGATTGTTTGGTTCCTGTAATTAGTTGCTTCTGTTGAATTTCTAATGGACCTGTGGGCCATAAAAACCTTTCTGTTTTGGAACAGTTGGCAGCTCCATTTCACGTGTTAATGTTTTTTTTCCTCTCTTCCCCCCCCGTCATCCCCATAGAGGAAGCTTGGAAGCTGAGTGGATACACAGAATAAAAATGCACTTTGCTATGGAAACTGTCTTCCTCCTTCTTCAGAAAGCTTGGCATGATTGGGAAGTTTCGTTTTAGATTGTAAGTATTATCAGAGCAAATGAAGACTATCAAATCATTAAAATCCACATTTCAAATATTGGCTTTCAGGAAAAATAAGCCATTGGAAACACAGATTGTGAGCACTGTATTTCCTTTAAAAAAGTCAACTTAAGTAGCTTAAAGACATTTCATATTTCATGATGTAGTGAAGTGTGGGAGTCTTCCTAGTCTAACTGCTGCAGTACTGACCCAAATACCTCCTTTTTCTAAGCACTGCCATTCATAAACCTTGAAGGTCTGAGGCTGAGAAGGGCTAGGAGCTTGGGACAAATATGAATCCTGTTACTTTTCCACACTGCTCAGCTTGGTGCCACCTGCAAATCTGCTGAGGGGGCACTTGATCTCTTCATCTACACCATTAATGATGATATGAAATTACACTGGTCCCAGTATGGACCCCTGAGGAACACCACTTGTCACTGAAGTCCGTTGGGACTCTAAGCCATTGACCTCTACGCTCTGGACATGACCATCCAACCACTTTCTTCACCTTCTAACAGTCCACTCATCAAATCTATCTCACTCTGGCACAGAGGGAAGGATGCCATGGGGAGCAATGTCAAAGGCTTTAGAGAAGTCCACATAAGTTATATTTGTAGCCTTTCCCTTGTCCTCTGATATAGTCACCCCACAACAGAAGGCCACAAGGTTGATCAGACCAGACTTGGCCTTGGTGAAGCCATGCTGGCTGTCCTGAATCACTTCCCTGTCCTCCATGTGCCTTAACATAGCTTCGTAGGAGGATTTGTTCCATTATCGTCCCAGGCACAGAGGTGAGGCTGACAGGTCAGTAGTTCCCAGTGTCTTCCTTTCTACCCTTTTTAAAAATGTGTACAATGTTTTCCCTTTTCCAGTCACCTGGGACTTCACCTGAAAGTGCTGGAATGGTCTGCCCAGGGAGGTGGTGAAGTCACCATCCCTGGATGGATTTAAAAAAAGACTGGATGTGGCACTCAGTGCCATGGTTTAGCTGAGGTGTTAGGGCATGGGTTGGACTTGATGATCTTGAAGGTCTCTTCCAGCCTAGTGATTCTGGGATTCTGTGGTTGCCATGACTTTTCAAACATCATGGAGAATGGCTTGGGAACTATGTCAGCCAGTTCCCACAGGTCTCTGGGATACATCTCATCAGGTCCCATAGGGTTATGTACATTAGGATGTTAGGTGCTTGTGAACCTGATCTTCACTTGCAGTGGGAGGCACTTTGCTCCTCCAGTCCCCGTCCTGCTGTCTGTCCACTTGAGAGGTGTGGGAAGAGAGGTTGTCTGTGAAGACTGAGGCAGAAAGCAGTTGAGTACCTCAGCCTTCTCCTCATCCATTGCTAACATATTTTCAGCACTGTTTATCAGGTGTGGTACACATTCTTTGACCTTCCTTTTCTGGTTAACATACCTGTAAAAGCCCTCCCTATTATTCTTTGCACCCCTTCCCAGGTTCAGTTCCAGTTTTGCCTTTGCCTTCCTCACCCCATTGCTGCACAACTGTATTTCATCTCTATACTCTTCCCAGGTCACTTGTCCTAGCTTAAACTGTCTATGCATTTACTTCTTTCCCTGTAATTTGACCAGCAGATCTCTACTTAGCCATGCTGGTCTCTTGCCTTCTTTGCCTGATTTCTTGCCCCTGGGAATTGCCACCTTTTGCAATCTATGAAAGACTTCCTTAAAGATCTGCCAGCTCTGTTCTCTTCCTTGTCCCTAGGGGTAGACTTGCAGGGGATTCTGCTGACTATCTTCCAGAAGAGCTGGAAGTCTTCTATCCTAAAGCTCAGGGGCCTAATTTTACTCTTTACCTGACACATTTTCCTCAGGAGTGCAAACTCCACCAATGCATGATCTGCTGGTGACCAACATATTTTGGGTAATACTCTCAGGCACATAATGTGATTCTTAGGGGGGTCCTGTGCAGGGTCAGGAGCTGGACTTCAATGATCCTTCTGTGTCCCTTCCAACTCAGCATATTCTGTGATTCTCATCTCTGATTCTATGGACATCTAGCTCCATCTCTCCTGCCATGGGCAAGGACACCTTCCACCAAAACAGGTTGCATGAAGACCCATGCAACCTGGCCTTCAACGCTTCCAAGAATGAGGCATCCACAAGTTCTCTGGGCAACCTCTTCCAGTGTCTAACTACTGAGATTATTACTCTCAAGTTTATTAAAAAAAAAAGTTTCTACGTAGGATGTAAGTCAAGGCAAAATGTTACATTCCTTTCATCAGGAGAATAAATAGATACATAAAACCAAAGCACAAAACTGAAGTACTTTTTGAGGAACATTGGTATAAACTTGAGGAGATTAGTCCTCCGTGAGTTTCAAAAAACAAGGCCCTAGATTTTGGGGGCATTATTGCTGGAGATATTGCTGCTTTAATGCAGTGCATCCATTTTCGGCTAAGCAGAGTAGGCTACAAGACTTAAGCACTCAAGGTTTAAGTCATTTGAGCAGAAGTGATGATGATGATGAAAACAAAGGGAAAGAATTACAGCTTAGGCATGGAAATTATGGTCTACCCTGCCCAGAGTCAAACTTCTGCAATGGCTTTGCAGTTATAACTTAGGGAAGAACTTTGGCCCACATGAGGATAAAATTAAATAATGCAACAAGGATGGGCTCATATTTGGGGCAAATTCCCTCCCTCTCAACTTTGCACGATCCCACCACAGGTGGTAGATTGCATGCACTTATATTAGGACTAATATTTTCTTTCTGATGGCTGGGTATAGTGAGCAAAACAGGCTTTAGTGACTCCCCATAGTAGTAAATAACCTCCTGTGGGTCCTCTAAAATACCCCAGCTCCTTCATTCAGCACCGAGAGATCTCCAAACACTTAGTTCATAAACAGCCCAAGCGTTTTAACGCACTTTCCTCCTTCTCCCAGGGGATGTTCTTGGCTTGTGTTCTCTCCCTTTATTACAGCTTTAATCTTATGATGTGAACTGGGACTTGTTTACATTTTTATTTTTAAAGGGTTTTTTTGTGTACGTGTATGTGTGAATGCATGCACTAAAGATCTAAATTGACAGATGCCTTTTTGTAGGACTGAAATGACATATCTAAGTTTTACTGCTCTCTTCCCTGAATTTGCATTTTTAATTACTTGCATCATATTTTATTAGTGTTACTTGATGAAGAATTCCAACTAATTAATTTCACCTGGAATTATATGTAGGTATATGAAAAATTATTCTCCACCATTTGTGGAGACCAGCTGAGTATTAAGAATATCTGGTCCCCATCTGAAAGATTAAAGAAAAAAAAGTAATCAAGAGCAAACAGCTGATTGTAAAAGCTAGTCCCATTTTTTCTCAAGCCCTAAAGATATTATTATTGGCAGATATCCTTTATTACTCACCCTATATACTACACATTAACTCAGAAGTTTGTTCTAACTGAATATCATTCAGTCAGATGACTTTTTCTTCAACCATTTCAGCCTTAATTTGTAGTAAAGCTAATGTTGTTCCACCCATATGCAAAGACTCATTTATTTCCATTCCAGCATTACTCACAGAGGTATAACTTCCCTTTGACCAGTTTTTCTTTTTTTTCCACTCTTATTTTCTTTTTCTAGGTGGAATTAGGAGAGGGGAAAAAATTGATTAGGAATGTAGGCATTTTATGAAAACCTACCTGTAAAGGAAGAGGAAAGAAGAAAAAAGATATGAAATATGACCTGATCCTGCAACACAGCTGAACATACACTCACACACGTGCACATGCACACTCTCTCTCCGTGGATATTTCTGGTTTGATTCTTTGTCTGTACTGACAACAGATGGTGTTTTAATAAAGTCCAGTAGGAATATTACTGTGAGTAAACAATCCAACACATGCCAATTTCATAATTGCTGGGTACTGATACAGCCTCTTACCTGATGAATCCAAATTGGGAGGAAACCAACTGTGCACACACCTACTGGCGGCAGCCAAATCCACAGCTGTGGTATGCTCCAGCACTGAGCTTCACCACGGAAGGTAAATTGCAGCTCCAATCATCTTTCTTGGCACCGGGCTTGGGGAACAGCTGCCATCTGGCTTGTCATCAAAGTATGGTCACCGAGTTTCTGGGAGATGAAATAGCTTGCTTTTTTACCTTGACATGCACGAAGATTGCAATCTTCATCTTTACAGGTATCTCCTAAAATAACATTCTTGGCTTCCTAAGCCAAAGATTTACCAAGTGGGATTTTCTTCTTTAAGTGATTCCCACGCCTATAGGGACTTGAAGTCTAAACCTGTTATATGCTAATTAAAGATTCACACCCACATGACTTGTCAAAGAGATAAATCTTACTCATTTGTTTTCACCATTAACAGGGGAAAAAATGTAAGTAATACCATGCCCTACATTAGCAGGTTTATGTGGAAACGTTTGTTTTTAATAGAAGTGGGGAAGCAGTTAGAAACATTATTCCCACCACTGTTGATATAACCCAGTATGGAAATTGCAACTTGGCAGAGAAGAAGGAGGTGAAAGGCAAAAGAGGGAATTCAAACATTCAGGACCAGCATTCCAGCTAGAAGTAACTGTGTAGACAGCACTCAGCAAGTGACTGCTTATTAAGTGTATTACATGATCATTATTTATATATTCAGTCCTTTAAATATACTCTTCAAGTCAATGGCAGATTAAATCACAGAAGAAGGAAGTGAGTCCCTTCCTCAATGGCAGCATTTAAGTGCTTCCTTTCTGTTACTTTCTAGCAGGCCCCAGCGCTGCACAGCTACACATCAGAATAAAAAACTTTATTTCCATCAGTAATTCTTAGTATTGAGAATTTAGTCTTCAAATTCCATGCAAGAGAGAAATCTTTTGAAATTTTATTTCAGCTTAGATTGGGACACTGCTTGAAATTCCAGATAAATCTTACATAAATTAAAATATCTGTTTAAAATATACAGTAAATGTAATTTCAGGTAATTATTTGACTTTATGAAATTGCTTCTTTTTGATGAGAGCTAAGTATATTTTTTTGCTTTACTGCCCTGATATATTGTATCATTGTCTTTCAAGATATTTTTACATCAGTGGACATGTTTTCAGATGGAAAATTAATATCACTGGAAAATTTTCAGCTGTGATACTATTCACAGACCTTTCAGGGATCAAGATTTTTGCTCAGTGAAGATTACCAGGCTCTTAGCATAAGAGCAGAACTCCTTTGCTCTGGATTTAGAAATTCTATTGAATTCAGAACTTGTGATTGTTGTTCACTTTTTACTCAGTAAAGGTTTTGTGCAAGAATTTGAGTAAGACAGGCACAGAAGGCTGCTCCTCCCACTTAAATGCCTGCTTTGGAGTTACAAGGTTCTGCTCCTGTCTGGGAGTTTACGGTCACAGTTGCATGTCTAAACAGAGGAAGATCAGTGGATGTGGATACATGAATAAGGAGTCGTGCTGCTGCACCTGAGCTTTTTCTTACCAGGCCACAGAAGATACAACTTCTGTGGCACACAAGGTAAAAAAGTGTATGTAGATGTTTTGTGGACGCATCTGCTGAAAGACATTCACGCTGAATACCTTTATAATGATTAGTCCAGCTGTCTGTTCTGGGCTGGGTTAGTTTTGCATATGCTTTCTATTTCATGGTGTTCTCTCTACAGATAGGCTAAACAACACTTTTTGCCTTTTTATTTCCCTACTGACATTATATTTCTAAAAGAAAAAAAAGAAAAGGCAGGTGAATAGGAGTGGATACATGCTAGAGGAATAGCTATTTCATACACGCTAAATAAATGTACAAGGAAGTGTTTCGGCAAGAGCTACTGTGCTGTTCAGTACTTCCTGCAGAACTGAACAAAATCTCTATGGGAAAAAGTCTTGGTGGAGCTCCAAGACACATGTTCATGGTAGCTGCTTGACACAGCAGTCTGCCTACACAGTGCTGCTGATGGACAGAAAATGAAGCTGTCGTATGGAAATGCTTAGCAACTTCCTTCTGAAAAAAACTGCTCCCAAAAGAAGTTTATGTAGAAGATGAAAAATTGTTCCCTGTGGGTTTCTTGAGCTCTGAGATTGGCAGACCTGGAGATGCTGGAAAGTGCTGACTTCTCTGTCACAGTTTGGCCACACCCATGCCTGGGTGACATTTCAACACAGTAGCTGCCTGCTGGATTGGAATCTCATCAGCCCATGAGATTTCAGGTTTTCTGTGGAAGGAAAACCCTGCAACGCTTCCAAAAAATCATGGGGGCTGTGAGATGTGGTGGTTTCAGCTGTAAAGCGAAATTGGATGCCCGTGATAGAACTGCTCATCCCGTCCCTTTATTCTTTCTGTTCCCAAAAGTTGGGATCAGAAGAATTAGGAATTAAGAATCAGGTCATGTCATCTCCAGAAAATATTTCAGTCAGGGTTATATGTTGCAGGGCCCCAGTTTTCGAAAGCCCTGAGAACAGGGAGAGGACATGCAAAGGCAGTACGTGCTATACACTGGCAAACACTGATTCACAAAAATTGTATTTTCTTTTAATTGAGAACAGAGGTTGTGAAATCACTTTCTACTCCAGGACCTGGGGCTCTAAACATTGACTTATAGTAGAACAACTTAATTTGGCCCTGAGCCAAAGCAGAAACAATGACAGAATCTGAAAATGGATGGGAGAAGCAGTCATAAATCTAGCACTTAAGTAAGGATTGATCCAGCATAGTGATGAGAGGTGTTTATCTCATCCATCAGCCAACCTGGAGATTGCCTGACCGGCAATCCATTCTATCCTGTACAAGAGCTGTTGTCCACGCCTTTTCAATATCTGATTAGAGCTTTAGGCTTATATATAGGATGCAATATTCAAAGTAAGCATTGCTGGGATATTCTGAAATAACTGCTTATTTTGTAGGCAGTTCTGTGTTCCTATCTCCTCCTACCTTCATGGAAATTTTGTACCAGATTCCTGGCATCAGTAGCTGCTGGAAAAGGGTTAAAATTTTTGACATCAGAAAGTCAGCCTTTTCCATAAGTCAATCCAATGCTGTCAAATGTGATGACCTTTTTTGTTGGAATGCCATTTACAGGTATGACTAAATTATTCTCCAAAGCTGAATTGATAACCTAAAGTAGATATATATTCCTCTAAAAGAAATAGAAGATATATTACCTTATCCTTCATTGTTCTAACCAACACTTGGGCTTCAGACGGTATGGAGGGTGCCCATTTTCACTGCTCTTTAGAACAACTCTCTGAAAAACCTTTACAGCCTGAGTAATTTTTTTTTATTTTATTTTATTTTAATTTTTATTGTTTTGGGGGTTTTTTGTTTTGTTTTGCTCTGTTTTTCTTTTTCTTGTTTCCCTCCCCCAGNTTTTTGGTTACAAGTATCCTGTTTCTTTTAGTATAGGTCCATTTTCACAGAATCACAGTATCATCAAGGTTGGAAAAGGCCTCCAAGATCATCAAGTCCCACACTCCCTGGGCAGTCCATTCCAATGCTTAACCACCCTTTCAGTGCAAAAATTCTTCCTGATGTCCAGCTTGGACTTCTCCAGGCACAGCTTGAAGCCATTTCCTCTTATCCTGTCACTTCTTAACTAGGAGAAGAGACTGACCCCCACCTGGCTACAGCCTCCTTTCAGGTAGTTGTAGAGAGCGATAAGGACACTTCTGAGTCTCATTTTCTCTGGACTAAGTACCCCCATCTCCCTCAGCTGGTCCTCATAGGACTTACTCTCTAGACATTTCACCAGCTCCCTTGCTTTTCTCTGGACTTGCTCCAGCACATTTCTATCCTACTCAACTCTTGCTGTATGGCTCCAGAAGAAATGCTGTCAATACTTTACCTAAAAAAAAAACTTTCTCATGTTTATTTGTGGCTCAACTGTAATATTTAGAGCTTATTGTAAAAACACTTGCAGAGTTACACAGCCACAGACACTGAGATAAGCTTTATTTTACTGTGACTGGCCCCCATTCAGTCACACCTCCTCCATGCATGTGGCCTGTTGGTAAAGACAGTGTACATTTCACAGTTAAATGGGGAAGTATTTAAAAAAATAAATTCAATCTCTAGCCCAGCAAAGGACATGCTTCATTTTAAGTACATCAATATTGCTTAAAGGCAACTGGACTGTTTGGATGGACGAACTGAAATATGTGCTTAGAAGCGAAAAGCTCCACAAAACCAGTAAACAACTTAATGACATGCAAGACCAGTTCTCTTTTAAAAACAACAGAAAAAATCTCTAAACAAAACAAGACCAAGAAAACCCCAAAACAAAAAACAATCCCCCCCACCAAAACAGCCACAGACCAAGACATTTTTTTCAAGCCAGCTCAACACCCAGCATGGAGGTGAGATTTTTCCAAATAGCTCAGCTCCCATTTATGCTCTTAAATACAGGCCAGATTTTTATAAATGCTCACAATCTAGTGTTTAGAGCTCTTTGGACATCTGGCCACTTATTTCTATGCCAGTGCTAAAGCCTTCTAGAAATCTGGTCCCAATTGTGTATGCTTGGCAGTTTTGAAAATCTCACCCCATGGAAACTACTTTTACAATGGCATTTCTTTTCCCCAAAAGGAAAAGCCATGAGATGTAATTATTTTATGTACAATGTCCACACTTCAAATACAATTGCTGTCACTTTTTCTTGTGTCTGTTAAAAGTCCCAGACAAAATAATATTTTCTGCTGCTCCTCCAAGCATTTGGGGCCTATATGCACACAGAAAGATGAAATAAAGTTTTATTCTATTATTACATGATATTTCTTCAAGATTGAAACTAAAGGAGGAGTCGCAAACAGAAAGAGGCAGGGAAAAGCTACACAAAATAATGGCTAACATAGAAAGTTCATTATGCTGTGTAATGAAGAGTCAAGTGTCTTAGAAATAATCATAGAAAGAAAAAAATAATTTTATCTGAGATGGCCTTAAGACTAATCAAGCTACAGAATCTTCTTTTCCCTTGCAAATGTAACTGGCCCTTTAATATTCATAATCACCTGGCCATTTAATGCTCATATTTACCGATCAAAGCCTATGTTTATAATTGCTATCCTGCTCTGAACAAAGACTAGCCAAGATACCCTGACAGAAGCATCTTTACTGCTCTCTGCGGTACTGTCTATCCCACTGGAGCTGCTGCTGTCTCTGCACAAGCAGAATCCAAGTACCTAAATATTAGATATAACAGCACCATTTAACAGCCACTCACACAAAGGGTGAATAAGCATCCTTAAGTGTCTAAACGGCCTCATTTTTACAGAATCCACAATGCAGATTCTAGCAGGGAGCTTGCTAGAAGGTTAAAAGGTCTCATTTTCCATCTGAAGAGACACATAATGAAAATTGAATAGCATCCTAATCCATCAACTGCTATGTCTTCCTCTGCCTCAATCCTTACCAATAATCATTGAGATATAAATACTGGAGGTGGAGAATGCCTATTAGGTCATGCAAGTCATCTCCTTGCCAAGGCACAGCCATTCCCTCCAGTGACCCTCCTCCTGGACAACTCCCAAGGCTCTTTGAGCCATCGCAGATGGCAGTGATTTCATTCCACCCTGTCAGAGACCCTGTCCACAACAGAAATATTTCCTTCTCCTCTGGAGTCAGACTGATGATGCTCTGACAACATTCTTCATACAGGATTGCCATCTCCCCATCTAGTGCTGGAGCACTAGAACATGCAGCTGGGATGTCAGCATCTACCAGTCCCAAATCCCAGAGGAGCAGTGCTGGCAGCCAACAGCCGGTTCCAGGAAATTCCTGCCTGCAAGCTTTGATCTCTACAGCAGCCATTGTAGAAATGCATGTGGGACACAGTGCACTGTGACTGCCCCTGGAATTGTGCTGGAACATGGCCACCACACCCATCTGTGCACATTAATGGGTAAGGAGAAAATAGGTAGGTGTCACCCTCTTAACCTCCTTTCCACCAACCCTCTCTACTTAAGCCATGAATGAGAGAAATTTCACTTGTACCTTGTAAATCCTGGATTTTAAACTGTGGGCCACTCTCCAGCAATGAGGAACTCACCTTTTCCTGAATTTCAAGACTCACTTTTATGTGGAAGTACTTAGCTAGAATCCAAAGTAGTAGTTTGGTAATTAAAATGCACCCTAGGGAGCATATAGGCAATTAAATCAAAGGGAACGATTAAAAAATAAATAACAATTACATTGCCTAACTATTAAGGGTAGGAGAGCTTATCCAGGAACCTCTGTTTACACCACAAAGCTTATTTATAGCCTTGAAGTGATGTTACCACATGCATGCAGGGTTGCCCTTATCTTAGTTGGACAGAGCACCGCGGAGCCAAAGCCCTGTAGGGCTTTGCAGCCTTACCATTCCTACATCTGAACCTCAGATGTGATGGGCCTGAGGAGGTAGGAGTGCACCCAGCAGCACTGTCATTACCCCAGTGCACAGTCACTGTCAGTCAGAGACATGGTGTGAAGGCCTGAGGGGGAAGGGGTGTGGTGCAGTCAGAAAGGAAAGTCTGCCTTTTGGAAAATGGGAGTTGATTAGTAGGCTGGAGTTCTTGCACATGACTGGGAAACCTGAGCCATGCACACAGTTTGAAAATGTTTGAACTTACTTCCCAGGAGGAATGATATTTCTGCCAGCTCATCTTCTCATCATGAGGAATGAGAGTCATCTACATTCAAGAGACTGATTTATAGTTTTAAGTGCAAGAAACCATACCTTGGCTTAAAGTAAGAGTTTTAAAAACCTACTTGACTCAATGCTGTGGGTTGGCAGCTTTGTATGGCAGTGGAGGAGGGTGTTCATGCGCTCCTTGCAGCAGCATTTGATATGAGCTCATTTTGATAACCCCTCTGCCACTCACCTCAGTGTTGGGACTGTTGAGACACACAGCTTCCTCTGTTTTTTGTATGTGGACCTTGGCTTTGTGAATTCTGCTCATCAAAATGAATACTTTCTAAGTCCCTTTTAAGCTCTAGTTCTTAGGTTTGCTCTCTGTCTCTCTCTCTCTGTGCTCCTCCACCCAGCTCTTTTTCTGTTTTCTACCAAGATAACACATTTTGTATTAGTAAAAAATAATCCCAATGATCCTTTCCTTAAAAGCAATCTTGTTGGCTTTTTTTCCCCTTTTGATGTGCTTGGTGCACCTTTCTCTAAGCCAGAACTTTCCTACTTAAAATAAAAACAAAGAAGTTTCAGTGATGGAACATAAAATACTCGGGAGACTCTTAAATGGAGTAGGAGCATAAATTGATTGTTTAGCTGCATAAAAATTGGTCGGTTTGATTGAGTTGGGGTTTACTTGCTAGTTTCTTTTTAAATAAGCTTTTGTATAATAGCAACATGGCCGACAGGTTCCTAAGAAATTGTGCCAGAAGATATATACCATCTTTCTTGCACATTTCCCTGGATTCTGACACAAGATGTTTCATCCATATCTATATGTAACCCAAAGGGCTTTCCCTGTTCCTGCAACACTGCTGCATGCTATTTATTGGACTATTCCATAGTGAGAATAATGAACGGGTGCATTTCTACCATAACCAATATGTACAGAAACAGAGGGCGTTAGGAGTAAAAAGCTAATCAGCAATTTCTCTGTGATTGAGGTGACCCATATAAAGTAATTTTGAAAAATTGTTGTAAAATTGGCTTTATCTTAAAATGAAACAGCTGCTTAGTGCCAGAGCAATTGTTTAAGATCACTAAGGTGGAACTAGTGATAATGCAGTGTTGGGATGGTCAGCATTTCACTGAGTGGAGCACTTAGCCAAAAGATATAAAAAATTATTGCTAGAACTCTCACCTGGAGCTGACTTGAGAAAGAGATCATTTACTCTTATTACCCGTCCAGTTTCACTGGGAGCTGTATTACTGGCAGATGTTGAGGACAGGACTGACTTGCTTTCTTTTATAGGCTTCACCAGCTCCTGTGGCTGTCTCATGTGGAAGGACTGCTAATGAGAACACGGTACAGACATCTGAGGGTTGTCACTGCCAAAAGAGTAAAGAAAGCCATATCCTTAAAAGTCAACACTTCTGCTAAGTGTGATGTCTTAATGAGTGATTACTGGGTTTATTTCTTTGGAAGTATTCTGAAAACATTTTTAAGATCTGAGTAAACTTTATGGTGCTTTTTCAGAGACTAGTTTGTGTTCTGAGAGGAACTGACACTAGGACAAGCTGCCTCAAGATGTTTTGTTGCTGAGGATCAGGGGCATAGGGTAGGATTGGTGTGAAAAAGCTGCTAGCAAAAGCAGTGGCTGCTGGCTCTGAACATGGAGGGGCTGCAGGAGGAGACCTTCAAATTTGCACTGTGGCACCCATCTGGGAGTAGTGGATGAGTCGTCCAGAAACAGCATTTGTCCCAAGCAGAGCAGCATTCCAAGAGGCAGCACTGCAGTCCTGCCCTCAGACCCTAGTCAGAGTTTTACAGGATGAACAGAAAACTTAGGCAAAATTTACGACTGGATATAATTTGTTTGCCATTGCAAACAATTAGAAAAATAAGACATACCAAATATGCTACTTGTGCCTGCATATGCAGCAAACACCTTATTGCATTTTCATTAACAAAATCATTTAGCTTCATCAGCCATGGGAAGCCCAGCTTCCTTCAGTGCATTTCTTCTCACAGAAGCCGGCCCCTGAATGCTGCAGTGACACAGTAGACATTCAGCAGGGCAGTGGTCCCATCACATTAGGCTCCGTCACATCACATCAGTTGATGTGACTGACAGAACCTGACGTCTCATGTCACAGCAGGGCACTTCACCCAGCACCGCGAGTTACAAAGACGCACTTTCTAGCAAAGTAAAATAAAGATGAATTGAAATGATGTTGGGTGGGGGAACATTCTCCAGGTCTTCCTGGCCAGAGCAATCTAAAAGCAAATTTTACTCCAGTTTTTTATTGGAGTAAGATGGGTGAGATTTATGAGATACAGAGAGGCTCTACATAATTAGCTTCTGATTTAGGCTGATTTATTAAAATGCAAAGGGAGATTAAGAGGCAGGTCACTCAATAAATACCTTGTAAATGTGTGTGCATTTAAGCTCAGCAGGCATTAAGCTAGCTATTATATGTGTTTGTATGTTGTATGTGGTTATATCCCTGGACACACGTAGACAACTGGATAAAATGCTTACGGACACAAGGAAAATGGCTACAGCACTGCATTGCATTTTACATTTTGAGGTGTCTGGACAACTCACACTCCTGCATGTGAAAAAGCTGCTAATACCATATCCAGTTGTACTGGAGGGTGAAACGACCGGTCCCTAGACTGTGTAACTTTTTTAAGCTAGTGGTGTCTTCTTTTCTTGTTAATCTGCAACGTCCTCAGGACTGCCTTCAATTTCCATTTGTTTTAGAGACAGACATACTTTCTTAATCTCACTGTTGCTCCTTTTTTTAAAAATTGTTTTTGTGTTCTGACTCTTTTTCTGAGTACAATGGAGGAAGAGTCACACCTCTACTGTGCTGAAACACCCTGTACTGCTGAAACCCTGAAAATCATAATATATATAGATAGATATATATAGATATATGCATATATGTAGGTATTATATAGTGTATATGTATTACCTACTGATATTGCAATAAGCATATTTTACAAGAATGCATACGTATTAGCAATTCATTTACATTAGCACCTCATGTTCATCAGAAGTTTTGCAGTGCAATTTTTTTTACAGGCTTAACACTGCAATAATTTTCTATCTACAGATTGCGTCCTGTATTCTGCCTAGAGACCCCACAGTCTCTTTCAGCCTATACTTACTTGGTGCTGTCTGTTTTCTGACATCCTTTCCCCATGTTTCATGTTCATGCACCCTTTTCTCACAGCCCCTTCAGATCCATCCCTTCAACCCTCTTCAACCACTCTCAAAGTACTTTCCCCTTGGCACTCCAGAATGTCTTCTGCTTCCCCCATGCATTTATTGCTTACTACTGCAATCCCTGTCTGTGGAAATCAGGAGGGGGCCCCCTTCCCAGAGTCAAGCTGAATTTCCTCACTGCAAGTGGTGGAAGTGGCAGCTATCATCACGAGGGTGGTCAGCATACCTTTCCCTGGGAAAGCCTTCCAGAGAGGAGAGCCAGCCCCACTGAGAGGGGCTTGACACATGCCCCGCAGGAAATAACAGACAGTGGCTGCTCTTCAGCAAAGGGGGAAAACAACCTGAACTCTGAAATGGAATATTTGACCTCAACCTTTCAAAACAACAGTCACACCAGGCCTATGTGAGAAGACTGGTAAAAGAAAGCTTCAGGAGTGTGAAAAGGCTCTTTCCCCATCCCTGTTTATGTGTATTTAGAGCAACTCAGCCTGTTGGCCTTGATACCTGGTGGCTAGTTGAAATCACTATGCATCAAGTTTGTAATTGCATCAGAAACACAGCTGTGTGAGTTTCCCTCCTTTACTTTCTATTTTGATGGCATTCAGAACTATGTATTACCCTTTCATCAGTAAATGCTAACTTCCAGCGCATTAACTGAATAAATATTCATATAGAAATAAACCCAAACTTGTCTATAAGTGGCAGCTTTTAATTAAACACTCTTTTATTCTGAGACTAAACTGTGAACTTTGGCTTGAGATTTGCCACAGAAACACTGGGCTGTCTAAAGTGTGAGTGAAATATACTGTGTCTGGAAAAAATATTCATGATACTCTGAGTGTCTATTAGCATTAAACACTGAAACACAGTTTTTCATCTTATCTGAATGCTTTTCTCTGGTTTTACTTTCCAGTGGCTGCTGAAGAAAAGATTTGTCTCTAATACTTTATTGATAGGAAAGTAAATGTAGTTTCTGCAGCCAGGCTCATGCTGCTGTACTGAAACCTGGTAGGGAATATTCCTTAGGATTGGACACTGACCTTCTGTGCTATTGAATTGTTAGTTTGGGCTCTTCCATTGGTTTAGACTTGCTAGCACCACCAGCCAATATGGTCCTGAGCAATTCCTAAGCATGTTTCAGGAGATTCAAAGGGGCACAGATAATTGCCAGTGCCCTATCTGTGTACTACTGTCCTGTTTTATAAAGTAAGAGAGCTTCAGTCTTATTTCAGGTAATCCAGGACATTTTGTGCTAGTGGTGTCATCACCAGAGCATGGTCCTGTGTGCCCAAATTGCCTATGTTGTGCCCATGTTGGTACCCAAGCTGACTCCAAAGCTGTGTCGATAATTCAGCTGCTGTGGCTGGCAGCAGTGGGAGCTACCAGGTGCTCAGGGCTGCTGTCATCAGGCCAGGTATGCACGGCTGTATTTAAGAAGCTGAGAGTTATAAAGTGGTGATTTATGCATATCTGGTTCCATGAAGATACATACAGAGGCAGGTTTTAGATTCAACAGCAGAAAACAGATAAGGAGCAGGGATTTGTGAAACACTATCCAGTTGCACGCTGAGAAGGGGAAATCATCTCCCTCACTCAATTGCCCTGGTGTGTTAACCTGACAGCTCCGGTAGGCAGCACTGACTGCAGCAGGTCTCTGTTTGCAGTGTGATGGATAAAACAGCAGCTTTTTTGATTTGTATTATCACGTACACCGGAATTTTCCAAGATAATCTGTAAGGGAATGCATAACTAAATTCAATAAAATATGGTGATTGTATCTCCCTTATGATCCTCTGAAAAGCTTTTTAGAATATTATTTGATGCGGTATATATAAATGCTCCAGAAAAATATTTATAGTCAAATGTTGCCCGATTTCTTTTTAAAGCTACCCTATTAACATCTCTAACAAAACATTTCTTTTTAAACCTATTAACATCTTAGGACAAAACATTATGAAGTTGAAATTGCACTACACCTACACGCATATGCGTTTTTATTCAGTAATCTATGATGGACACCTACAATATTTCAAATGACAGAGGTTTTTTTCTCCTCAATAGGCATGAGTGTGGGAAATTGTGTAACAGTTAACTTTTTCCTGATATGTTCCCCCCAATTTCATGATGGTGATATCATGATTATAAAGCCTGTCATGTTTTTGGGTTTGTCTTTTTATTTTTTTTTAATTCAGCATTTTAATGAAAGTTTTTTCCAAAATATGTATTACTTAGATGGAAGTTATAGTAAAATTTTCTGCATTTAATTTTATAGGAATGCTATTAGATCTGCCATAACTTTTCAGATATNTTTGGGTTTGTCTTTTTATTTTTTTTTAATTCAGCATTTTAATGAAAGTTTTTTCCAAAATATGTATTACTTAGATGGAAGTTATAGTCAAATTTTCTGCATTTTATTTTATAGGAATGCTATTAGGTCTGCCATAACTTTTCAGGTATTTTTCTCTTTTTTTGACATTTATATTATATTTCAGATGAGCCTTTTTAGACTTATTACAGGGTAAAAGACAATTTCAATTTAACCTAATTTCAGAGAATTTGTTATAGTTGTAATTCTTGTATTTCAAAGGCTAAGCATATATTTTCTGAAAATTTTCTTTTTTAAGACTACTGATTTATGCCTAACTGATTAAAAACAGATAATTAGAGATGTAGAAGTTTTTTATAGAAAGTAGCCCCTTTTTACTTTTCTTTAATGATTTCAGTGTCAGAAAATGACATGTTAAACAGTTAATAAAGTTACAATTCTTATAATTCTTATTCCATGTATTTATCAGATTCACCTGAATCTGATGTGTTCTGCTACATGTCAGGGTGTTTTAAAAATTTCCTGGAATTTTATTAATTATTAGAACTGAATATCCCTCCTTTCTTGCCTATTGGTGGATCATTTTCTATGTCATGGAATTCTCTCAGAAACAACCTTCCTTCAAAACTTCTTTCAGCCTCTGATCATTTGAAAAATGCTGTTTTTTTATTTTTTTTTAATTTAGATTGACTAACATTTAGTCAACTGATCCTAGAAAAGATAAGGAAAAACCTACATTAGTTGTTCCTGTAGATTATTTTAAGGTGAATAAATCATTAATATCAGCATCACACTAGCTGACTTTAAAACCTATTTTTAAGTGAAACTACAAAAGGATAAATTTAATATTTCTGATGCTCCAAAAACCTAAAACAAAATCAAAAGACTTTAATTTTCTAAGAAAGATGCAACTGATTAAGGTCTTTAAGTGAGAGGAAGGATTAAAATATATTAAGAGATAGGTTTTTAAAAGTGAGAATTATGCACTGGAATTTTTAAAGCTCTACAAAGCCCTCTTGCTCTTTCTCTCTGAAAATAAATTTGGTTAATCTGTCTATCTGAAAAAAATATCATTAAACAACTATTCTTAAATAATTTTGTGCTAGTGGAAGACAGAGAAATACTAGGTAGAAAGCAAATATCTAAGCTCATGTACTGATTTGCATCACAAAAAAAGAGAGTGAAATTAAGTTTATTCTTGGTGTTCTAGTGGGACACTTTCTTCCCCATTACAATTAATTTGGCTAATAATTAGGCTAAACTAATTTTCTCACCCACAATAACAGGTGAAAATCAAAAGCATACTACAGTTTGAAAACAGCTTGTTTTTCTTCATTACACATTATAAATACACATTACCCAAATAAAAATGAATTACATGGTAAAGGACTTTTTCAGTATAGATTTGGGTTGAATGTGTAACTCATGAGTGAATTATGGAGGTCATTCCAAATATGTGCTGACAATATGTCTTGCGGAACAAGAGCATTGATATTGCCAATGTCCAGCTTTCAGAAATCTTGAGTCGGGCCACTGAATACTGAAGTCAATTACAACCCCAGAAGTTTACCAAAGGAAAACAAAAATGCTTAAAGTTTTATTTGCTTCTTTTTGATTGTGGACCCTGAAGAGTCAAACCCTTAAATTTTTCTCTACAGTTGTATGATCAATAAGTGCACCATATTTAAATGTAAGTCAAGATAATCTTTTAACCACTTGATTTTGGTTAAATTTAACTTCTTGATTGTATGAATGTGATTTTAGGAAAAAAATACCCAAACACCTGATCTTTAAAAAAATGGTAATAAAACCGTAAGAGCTAGAAATGATGTGATGTAAATGTTAGGGATTTCCACTTTAGTATTTTGCACCTTGTAGTTTTCAGCAATTTTATTGAGATAATTGATATCCTTTCTCCACTTGTAAAGCCTTAATGAGTGAACCCTTGTTTCAGTAATTCAGGTGAATTCAGTGGGGTCCAAGGGTATCTCTAGATTTGGTACAGATGCACCTAACCATGTCTCTATATTAAAATATCTAGCCCAGATGTATCACCCTGCTGGTCAAATGGAGGTTTTGCCTCCGTGGCACCCGTGCATGCACTCGCTCTCTGTGGGTCTACGGGAGAAGTGTTGATGGATTGCCAGCACCATCACCTCCTGCATGTCAGGGAAGGAAATCATTACAGATGGAAAAAAATTTCTCTGGAAGGTTCCATTTAAACACACCCAGCGACCATGAAGCTGGGACCATGCTGGTGGCACCTTGCTGGCTGGAGTAGTCTCACCCATATTATGGCATCCCCACAAAGGGCAGCCTGAGCACGCTTCCTCTGGTCCTATCTCCCTGCCAACACTCTCCTGCTCCCGTGGAACTGCGTGTGGTTCTGCACACTTCATCCCCAGTACTGAGGGCATTTCTCCCTGGCTACCTGACCACACAGAACAGAACATCCCCCATTAGGGAAAGGATGCATTTTACAGGAGGCAGCTTGACTTTAAAAAAGAGTAAATCTCTTCCCCTGGATGTTGTGAACCAGGATGGAGAACTGATGTCTGCAGAGGTGACACGGCAGGGTAAGACACTCACGAATTATGAGGGCAGATGTCAGTTCCAAGTGACATGTTTTCCATAACCTACTGCCTCTCTTTGTTTATCCATCAAATACAATCTATATAGCAACTGCTCATCTATTTAGTCCTGGGTAGAGCATAGAAATGCAAGTCAGACCTCAAATTTAGTTTGTCATTTGCCTTCTCAAAAGGAGATGTGATTTATGTTTATAATAAAGTATTTGAAATGTCATTTAATAGGAAAACAAATGGCAGTTGGATTCCCATGAGCAAGGAGAGGGGATTGTGAAACTTTGAATTAAGCGGTTCTATCTTATCACAGTTTAAGTTACATATTTTTATTCTAATTGTAAAAATTATCTGCCTTGACATATCTTTTCCATTATTTTTGTTAAAGGGTATTCATCAGCGGTGTTAATGATGACACAAAATTTTAATATATGCATTAAACATTTAAGTTTTAATATGTTAACATGACACAGGATGTGAATAATAACAATGTTTTATATATGAAGTGAAAACATATTTTATGTTGGAAATAGTTAGAATGCCTGGCAAGTGACTTATATCCATAACAATTTCATTTAAATATTGCTTTTGCACCCCATCTATCTTAGATGCAATTTTATAGTCCTTTTTAAAAATTCATTTCTGCATGACCTCTTTGAGGCTGCAACTTAGTGCCTCTAGCCTACATATTCAATTGCACTTGTACTCGTTCCCATTCAATTACCTTTCAAAGCGGAGAAACCAGCAAGTGCCCAGATCTGAACAGCATTTACCATTCTGGGACTTTTCAGGAATTACAACTTCTGTGCAGCTACACAGTAATAAGGGTAAAAGGCAAGACAAAATCCATCAAATTGCTAAAATATGATGGCCTACCAGGTTTGATTTAGATCTTCATAATTTGGGACTTCTTGGAACAGCCAGGTAGTTCCTAATATAAGATTATATTCCCTTGAATATCAGAAGATTATGATGCATATATACAACAGCTTTCCTTTCCATATCCTACCTTCTGACTTGTGGCATAAAAATGATTGTCCCAATAGCATCAGGGAAAGGGATATCTTTGAAAGGATATATTGTAAAAGGAAAGGAAATGTTTTGGTGTTTTAATGTGCCTAAGTGGGAAAGTAATTTACAAAAATTGCTGCAGAATTTCCATCCTCTACAGGCCTGTTATCATATGACCAAATTGTGCTGATGGAATGAAATCTCTGCTCTCTGACTTTATGCACAGCATAAATTCAAGAGTAGCTCTCATTCATGACAGTGCATAAGCTTAAACAGACCTTGTACCCCAAAAGTTCACATTTTCAGTCCATTCAGGCTGTGATGTGAATTAAAAAATATATAAATCAGAAAGCAGGCATTCTGGAGCTCCAAACAGCCTTCCCTGTACGGTGCCCATTCTTATGATCTGGCTGAGAATTTACAACTCATCTCTGAGCACATTTCTCTTAGACAGTAGCAGACACTGCAGTCCAGCAGCAGGCTGCCTCTACCCCACCACCTCCAGCAGATGCAAGATGTCAAGGAAACAGATCAGGAAAAACAACAGGGAAGGACAGCAGATACTGTACATCCCACCTGGAAAAACTCTCACTGCAAAAAGGCAGAGATTTTTTCTCTGCATTGAATTCCAGGTGAATGTGTGATATAATAAGCAATAGAGAGATAATAGTAAAATCATCATTTCAGTAATGTAGCTAAAAAAAGCTAGTACTGAATATGCAAATATTAACATGCAGATGGTAAATATTTTTATCTTTAGAAATACTAGCTATATAATTTGCTTCTCTGTTTATTTGTGTCTGGTATGCAATGTCAAGCATTTAAAATATTTATGGTCATGTTGGTTCTAGTCCAGATCTTTGATCTTTCCTATTTGTATCTTTTAAATCAAGTTCCTTGTTAATAACCTAGAGTAAATGTATTTTAAAAGATGTTTTTTCCTTCTACATGCTATATCTATATGTATATGTATATGCATATGTACATATACATATATGTGTATATGTACATTTTTAAGAGCACAAATGGATGGGTCAACATTTATTTTGAAGAAAATGCTTTTTCTCCTTATTCAATTTTTTATTGCTGTCTTGTTTTAAAAAAGGGTGTGAATAGGTTTACAAGGGCCAGAAGAATTGTTCTGCCTCTGCAGACAATTCACCTACAGAGGTTCAGCCACTGATGGAAAATTGCAAAATGGAACTACTACTTTTTTCCTGTAGTGAATAATTTATGCTTGGGAATGGTTTCATCACTGAACACTCTTCAAGTCATTAAACTGAACTGAAGAAAATGGGGTGAAGTCATCATCAAGAAGGTCAATTTATGGAAATACTGTTATCTCTTTCACAGTATTATTAATACCTACTGACACCTTCATGTTCGGCAGGATAAAGCCAATCATTAGCCTATAAGGTATAAGTAAGGTCTCAAGCACATGCTCGCAATGAGAACATCATTATTGTAAAAGTGATCTGAATGCAGCAGGTATGAGAAGGGAAAGACAGAGAGACAAGAGGAAGAGGCAGCTCTTGATCTTAGAAAGTCATAACCATAAAACCTAATTTTGAGCAGGCTGCTGTATGTTTTGGTGTGGATCTGCATGGTGCTGTTGTTACTAACTTCATATCGGTATCTGTGTGGCAGATCGCTTCAGTGTCTGAAGAGCAGCCACTCTGTAATTTTAGGAAGAATTAAACTTGGCAGACAGTTAAAGGGAAAGGCCATTTGATTCCCTTTGAAATGTGTGTAATTGTAATATTTACAATGTTACTTACTAATGTCTAGTTAAAGTACATTGGCACCTGGGAAAAGTTTCATTCTCCAAGTCCTACTGTTTTCAAATCAAATGACTTGCATGTAGATTACAGATATGTTAATCTTTGCAATCTGTCTGTCATGACTTAAGGTTCAGATAAGGCTACTTTCTTAGCAGGATTTTTGGCACTGGCAATCACAAAGACCACAAGTTTAAGAATTTTATTAGCTAAAAATGCTATTCCACTGCTTGAGTTTAAGAGGATATAACACTTCAGTAACAAGGTTATACACAGTACCTTTAGAAATACCTCTGATAATTCTACATTCCAAAAAACCCCCAAAATTATAGCATTACACCTGTGTTATCAAAATATTTAAAATAAACATACGATTGATGTATATACCATGATTTATGAGCTTAATAAGTAGACAGCCGTACTAAATTTGACTTGCAATTTTTGCAAATCTGCTGATAATCCAAGTGCACTTCTCCAGGAAGAAACATAACAAATCTCAGTCCTGAACACAGTATTCCCTCTTGTAACCAATACAAATAATGGCTTTTATTTCAAAGGCATATAAACTCTCCCTGCATTTTCTGAGACAAGTAAAAAGAGTTTATGCAGATTTTGTTTGTTTGTTTGTTTTAACAAAGCCTTTCACACTGGAATATAAACCCCAAAGGGACTATCTGCAATTGACATCATCAATATGAATTTCTGAATACATTGAAACTTTTCTGTAAACGTGAGTTACTTAAAAAAGTAAATATGGATTTTGGGTAATTTAAGAATATTACTTTCTAAGAAATTTATCAGTAACATCATAGAAATGCAGGAATGAAAATAATCTTTAAAACTCAACTCTCCTTGCTTTGAGGGATTGTCAAATATTCTCATATCACCTGATTCTTGTCTATTTTGTTCACAGAGGTCTTCGATTATGAAGTAAAGGAGCTCCCTAGGCAGCCTCTTTCAGTCCTTAAAAGCCTTTGCAAATGGAAAGTTGTTTTTTTTTTACTAATTTAATCTAATCTAACCTTTTTCTCCCTTTTGAAAAATTAAGGCTGTGATTTTTTTTTTACATTGGGTGAACATGGAGACTAACTGATGACTGTGCTCATTATAGAATCTTTTTATATAAGATGATTACTGAATTGCTCCTCACTCTTTTCAAAACTAAACAAACCCATTTCTTTCAACCTTCTGTCACACTTTTAAACATCTTAGCAGTATGCTCTTGGCCCTCACTCTGGTTAGACTACATCTTTTCTTAAAATGCCAGGCTCAAAACCTGACCACATATTTCAGCTGAAGTCCTGTTACTTCTGCACAGGATAGAATAAAGACCTCCATCTCTAACTTATGGCATGCCACCTAGCACATTCCAGAATGACACTGGTCTTTTTACTCGATAAATGTTCAAACATATTAAGGTGTTTTAATTCATCATTGCTGCCAGGTATTTTTCTGTTCATCCATTTCACATTTTCTGTTGGTTTTCTTCCTTCCCAAGCATAGCATTCCTTAGAATTTCATATTGTTGGTTTTGGAGCATTTCAGTAGCATTTTTAGGATCGCTGTGAGTACTGATCTTGTCCTCCCAAGTGCTTGGAATCCCTCCTAGAAAGATGCCATCTGCCAGTTTTATGTGTACTCCGTAATTCATTGTCCAAGTCAGTAATGTGACTGTTCAATAGATTGGACCCAACACAAATTTGTTGTGTGAGTTTTATAGCAAACTGCTAAAACCAACAAATTTTAGAGTTTAATTTGTTTGGAATCCTCCACTCAATTAATTTGTTCATAATGGCCAATCTACCTCAACATATGAAGGTTTGCATCCTTACTCCTTTACAAAGGTCAGCATTCATAAGTTGCTGTGTCAGAAGCAATGTCTTTCATAAATTGCACATAGAAATAATAGTGCCATTGGGTTTGTTGTTTTCTTTTTTTTTCAGTTTTTCTTCAGTTCCTTACAGGAGAAAAATGCTAACTATGTAAGTTCTTTGTCATGTTCTCTTTCACCAGATTTATGACACACCTTTGCAGAGACTTGGAAATAACTTTTGGGTTTACCACTGAAATTATAGTCCATGATCTATAATTTCCTACAGCATTTCAATATGAACTGGTAAAACTGTCACTAGCAGAGTTTCTATATACTGCACAATTTTTTTTTTTCTTACATAGAGCATACAGTAATTTAAAAAAATGGAAGTGTAGATGTATGCATGACACATGTTTTGTACTTGGGATTTTCATTCAGAGAAACACATAAGATTGCTGACTCATAAAGTAGATTAATTTGGAGGCCCGCTGTTCACTAATTTCCCCCACTAATTTCCCCACTTTGACTCTAGTAAAACTGTACAGGAATAATGCACCTCATTTGTCGAGGTGTTTTTATAAATATTACTGACTGGCTGTCTCTCTGGGTGCTCAAATGCCTTTTCATATCTGGCCTCTAATAAATAATGGAATGTAGATGTTGCCCTCAGCTTACCAGTTTTGCTTTAGCATTGCCTGCATCCTCCCTGTCAACTGGATTTAGCATATTTGCATAATTATATTTCATTCATTCGCTACTGGGTTTTTTAAACAAGAAAGGGAAAACCAAACCAAACAAGGAAGCAGGGAACAGCCTATCTGCATGACGCATTTAAATGCCTCCTGCTAGGCATGTTTGAGCAGATCCTATTTATGCATTTAGTTTGAAAAAAAGTAAAACATTTAAGGTAATTAAAATAATTCTGAATTCAATTTTAAATCCTGCTGGCATTATTTAGTATTCTATGAGAACTGTCATGCAAAGTGAAAAAAAAAAAAGGAGGGTAAATAATCTTTTCCCAGTACATTGAAGTAGTCCTCCTGCTATTGAAACGTGTAACAAAACTTCTGGGGTCTTTTGGAAGAACAGCAAGTAACTTCAAGCATTTTTTGTAGGCCTGGTTCTTAAAAAAACTCACAGCAGTTCAGTGACTGAGAATCCTCTTTCACTGCCAAGTTCATGGTGACCAAAGCTGCATATAATAAAAACTTTGCTTCTGCTAACTTGAGGATCAGAAGCTGGGAACAAACATTGATATTTTCTGCAGGAACAGGATTATTTCTGTCATTGAAAACTGGTGGATTCCAATGCACAGTCAAGCAAGTATTCAGTATAACTTTGCAGGGACTCTGCAAGTGTACTCTGGAAACACACAAGAAAAAGAGAGTAGCTTTGCACAGATGTGGAAGAAAGATTACAGAGGGTTTAGTCTAGTGAGACAAAAAACATTCCATTTTCAATGGATCCAGAAGGAAAAAGCAGAAAAGAAAAAATTAAAAGGGAAGCAGGATAATGTGAAAAAAGTAAGATTTTATTTTTTTGCTTCCAACATCTTCAGGTCTAAAGCTGGTTAATTTACTCCCAGACCATAGAAAAAATAGCTATAACGGAAGCATAGAAAATAGACTTCATCATAGGATCCTGTGTTTCAGAACATCTGGTCTGTCCTTCCACCTTTCTGATGGGAGTAACTATCCATACATGAAAGCATCTTCTCAATAAATTTTTAAAAATCTTGACTGACCCATGAAATTCAACAGCTTCTCTTGGCAATATATTCTGGTGTTTCATTACTTTTATCACTAGAATTTTTTTACCAGGAATCTAAACTTAAGTTGCTCTTACTTGAAATAAATTTTTCTTTTATCTTCAGTGGACAAGAAAAGATGCTTTTCACTCCTTTATGAGTTGCCAGACTCTTACCATTTTTCTCCTGCTTAGTTTTCTTTAGCAGTTGCTTTTGACCACCACTGGCAGACTACCAGTGTTTCCTTACATCCCATGTGCACTGAGTTCCTCACAATTCTCATTGCTTCTTCCTGGCCTCCCTTCATCTGGTCTGGATCTTTCCCTACCTGTGAGGCTGGAGTATGTTCCTATATCCTGTGGCTTCTAGGTGGAAAAGAAAAGATATGGCTTCTCACACATCTTTGATTTAAACCTGAAAAATAGGAGTGATTTCCTTAAAAGTGTTAATTTCTGTCCTCACAGGAAGGTGATGTTATGCACTGTTTCACTGACATAAGGTGTGCTTTTCTTTGACTGATTGTTTGGTGTATATATATATGTCTGTCATTGTTTTACTAAAAATTTCAATGACCATTGAAGAAGTGGCCCTGACATATTCAGCAATGACAAGTTGGTTCAAAATCCAGCTACTCACTACTTTCCATATTAAACACAGCAATTCATTAATAATTTTATATGCTCCAAATAAACCAGTAAGAAAAAAATGCTGAATATGAAACTGAGATCAAATCCCTTTGGAGAAATTCAAGGAGGGTGCTTTAGGATTTCTTTAGGATTTCTAGGACTGTCATGTCTCATTTTTAGCTGTTTCTAACAATAAGTATTAAAGCAAATTTATCTTCTGAAACATGATAGGGGAAAAAAATGGTTTTGTAGGATTTCATGGGCATTGTGTCTTTGTTAATCAACAAGAAATACATTGCATTTACCAGTAAGAAATTTGAAATTAATTTATGCATATTTCTTTTTTTAATTGTCACTCTTGGAAGCTCATTATGTTTATGAAAGTCGAGCAGCTCTTTCTGGCTCACACATATCACTACCTATTACCCAGAGCAAGCAAGAATAGGTGTAAAATAGGTTCAAATGAGGTTCATCACACATACTGGAGGTAAAGAGTCTCCTGCTATAAGTTAGCTAATAATGTATTTGACAATACAGAGAGCTAAATGAATGTCTCATGTCTAACAAACAGCTGTATTTGCACTTCTACAGATAATCGGTGAGCACTCAACCACAATGAATTTATTGAAGGAGGCTGATAGTTCTTTACCGTAAGACTAAATCAGAGCAGATTAATGTAACACACATACATGTGCCCCCAAAAATGTGGGACACATGTGCCAACCATCCAGCCATGCTGATCTTTGGTACTCTGTCACCTTGCTCACAGTGGATTACTGCTGACAAGTTGTAAGTCCAGATTGGCTGGATTCTGCTATGGGATCTGATCCTTTGTGATGCTGAATATTGCTCTAAGTGATACAGACTGTAGACTGCAAGTCAGCACTTCATGGAAAATGTTCATGAAATTGCAGAAATAAGTCCAGGGGCTGCTACCCTCTGAGATGAGACAGGGAAAGCAAGAAGTTGCTCAGAATGATCCCCAACTCTCTGTTCTGATTTTCTCTAGTTGCTCTTGTCATCAAAAAATACAACCAAAAGGATGCAAAATTTGTAATTAATGGCCAAGCTATGTGGACCTCCTCCTGTGGTCCTAGGCGTGAGGTTGTTGTGGCAAAATCTAAGAAGACAGCCTTTTTTGGGATTGTTTTTTGTTTTCTCTTTGTACAAACTGGACCCAAGCACTGCAGGCTCCAGGGTCCTATTGTTCATTTTATTAGTCTTTCCCAAGAAATGTAGTTTTAACCATTGAGGAGAAAGAGGCAAATAGTTCTGTTTCTCCGGAGAAGCCAACTACATTATGATTATGAAAAAAACTGTAAGGTCTGAAAAGCTTTTCTTGTTTAACTCTTCCTTTTTACCAGCTAGGTCTACAACCCTCAAGTTCACGTTTCTGTAGGCAGGCATGCACCCACACCGCACAGCTGACTGCACACAAAACTCTTGTGCAAGGCTGGCAAAATAGCTTATTTCTATCAGCTTGTTTTTTGAAACTCACTTTTTCTGTATGCAGAACAGTTAAGAGTCTCCGGGGCAAGACTGGAGTCCCACTTGCTTTTTATCTGGATGTGGGAAGAGGGAGAAAATGCCAGGCTCTTGGGCTTGTGCCCAGTTGTCCCAGAAGACTAAAGCTTAAGCTCAGGAATTCAAATATGAAGCAACCAGAATCCTTCACATATGGATGCTTGTGTGGGAACATTTTTGGGAAGTTCAAGAGCAGGTTAAATAGTCCATTTTTATGGACTATAGACATACGCATTTTTTCAATACAAAAGTAAGGTAGCTGTCTTTTCTCTTCCAGCCTAGTGGTAAACTAGTCTTTCTGTTGGTCTTTCATGTTTTCACTGCATTTCATCAACTGGAGGCAATTTGCACAGTTTTCCTCATGTCCAGGTAAGGTAAGAAAATGGCCATTAAAGTCATAAAAATCTAGGAATGAATGAGCAGACACCAGTAGCAATTCTAGGTGGGATTACTTTACTTACTTGTGAATCAGCTATATGGTAAGATGGGAGTGCAGGAAGAGAAGCAAAGAGGACTTATTTGCTATGATTGGCCAAGTTCCCAAAAAAAAGATGTATTTTCTAAGGGGTATCAATGGGGAAGGCATAGCAAAAGTATTATGTGGTTTAGATTCAGGGAATTTGGTCATGAAAAGTGTTTTCATAGGTCACTTGTCCAGCTTGTCTGAATGGAATTTTTTTGCAAATGATCTAGTCTTGTGCATCTAAACTGAGTCTGTAGACAAGCCGACTTTTCATATCTGCACAAAAAAAGTACTATGAGTTCCAAACTGGGCTTTCTGAAACTCATTAGCCTTCATTTGCTGCCTTTAATAACGACTATATGAGACACAAAACAGATGCAGACAATTGCTAGAAAAGCTATGATCAATACTGCCATTTTGCTTGGCAAACCCAAGTAGGGTGAATTAGAGATGGACTGGACAGTAATATGGGAAATAATGGAATGTCGTTACATAAATCACTAGCAATGCCTGATCTCAGCTGTGGTATATGGTCATATACTTCAAAAGGATATTGCAGGATTAAAGAATATTTAAGAAAAAGGATCATGATAAACGAGCCTCAGGTAATTCAAACATCTAATGAGGAAATAAATTTTCCCCTTTAAAATTAGACTAGGGAATGTAGTGTATATTCATAAGAAAGGCTGGGAGGAGTTAATGTGTCTCACAGTGCAAGGAGAAGGAAGGCCCTTGTTGAACTGCAAGATAAAAAATGCACCTCAGATTGAAATGTGCCTAGGCAATGAGGCCCAGAAGACATGGAAAGTGAAGAGGAAATTTCTCTGAACAGTAATAAAAATATGCAAAACTATTTCACTTTTCTTCTGAAAGGTAGATTAAACCACACAAAGCTGGGTGTGAACATTTAATTCTTCTAACTTAGAGATCAAGATGAGAATTACTTCCATGCCAGAGAGCCAGAGAGCAGGTGCTACAATAGTTGAGCCATGGGCCTAGTCTGATCTTGTCTGGCACTTCATCCTTTTCCAAAAAACACTCTCAGTGAGGACAGAGATTTAGTCTTGCATCAGAACATTGTTGCCAGCACCAAGGAATGAAAGGGAACTGGCCAGCATCAGTGTTGGAGACTGATGAGGCCACCGATCATTCAGCAGTGGCACTGGTTCAGGATGTAGAATCACAACCATCAGGAACCTCCAAAAAATAGCCAGGTTTTGTTTTTTGCAAAATCTGGAGAGTCTAATGGCCCTTCAAGATGAGTCTCTGATTCTGGAAAGAACTGTGCAATGTGGTAGCCTGTGATGGCACTAACATAATGATTTCCAGAGCCCTGGATGCAGCCATTTCCATTTGTTCCTGCATTCACATGCCCACACATAATAGTTTGTTCCTGACTGCTACAGCTTCGAACAAAGCCCAATTTAATATTAAAGCATGATGTCAAAACTGCCCAACTCCTCTGAAGAGGCAACCATTGAAAGGCTGCTGTTATTTCAATGTTAATGGAGCATAAGAATTCAAGTACAAACCATTGTTTTGAGTACGGTTACTTACAAACACACAGTGAGATGTCATGCCTTAAAACTCAAAGCTTTTGTTTAAGTAGAACAGAAAAACTAGGGTAGAAGGAAAAACTGATGCAGAGACCACAATTGCATACTGGGGCACTGGCTGAGCCAAAAATACACCTGTCTCAACATTCAGTCCAATCTCCCTGCACTGGGCTGCCTACCAACTATTCATAGCAAGTCAACTTTTAGCCAGAAAAAGGCTGTGAAAGGACTTGCGTGTATGTGTGTTAGTGGAATATTACTACAAACAGCATTTGTAAAAATAAACCATAAAAACATATTTTGAGCTACTCTAGTTGATTTATTCAGGGTCAGAAAAAAAGAACTCCCCGTGCTGATTGCTAAAAAGGAGGGCATATGCCCCCTAATACCTTTAAATCTTATTTCTTGTGAAAAGGAGCTCTTACTATTTTTGTTTCTAATCTAGGCCGAGTTCTGAAATCCTTGTAAAAACCAAGGGCTTAATAATGAAACAAAAAATAACTGGTAGCTTTATTTTTATATCAAAAGGAGATAAGGATTAAAAATACTAACGGTGTCTAACTGAGTATATTCCAGTCGGTTTCCCCATGGAAAAAAAAAAAAAAAAAGAGTTTGTAAAGATTAGGAACAAGACTGCATTGCCTGGCACATGAGGACCTATGACCTTGACCATGGTCACAACATTCTGGCTGAGCTCCAGCTGTCCTCAGAGGGTGCCTGGCTTCAGCAGAACACGCAGAATAGGATTGGTCATTGACACAATTTAACCAGTCACTTCTTATTAGCAATTGTCTTTCATTAGAACCATATAAAACACGAAGAAATGCTTTCATCGCTGTGTCCTGAATTTACATTCTATCTATACATCTATTTTTTTCCCCAGGTTATTTCTCCCATTGCTACTACTTCTACACTAAAGGAGAAACTCCAAAGTTGCCCCAAATTTTGTAGATTATAGTTTTTAATTTTTTTTTCCAAAAATAGGCTTTCATTTCCATATAAAAATTTGCTAAGATACTGAGTATTTGGCAGATAAGGATTTTTTGCATTTTGAAAACTATTGGTCATTCCCATGGAGATGTCACATGGAGTCCCCCTTATGTATGGGTGATGCTAGTTGCCAGTATCATTTAAGAGGTACCTTTTACTTACTCTGAAAAACCACATTGCATTCAAAATCCCTACAGATCCCTATAAATAAACTCTAGAAACTTTAAAAATAATAACATTCAAAGCAGGTCTTTGCTATATCCTGATTTTTTCTGTAAAGTATGCACATTACATCATTCCATTAAGAAATTGCAAAGAAATCATATGTACAGAGAAAATTGCTTCTAGGGCATTAAAAAAAAAGGTTGGAATCTTTATTTGTGATAATCACTTGAGATTTTTTTTGTCTTGATATCATACTGAATTATTTCATCATCTTGAAAAGCCCATTCAGTGTATCCTTCTTGAAGGATACCTTATTTAAATACATGGACACAGAGACATATACACACACGTCTTGTTGCTAAATTTCATTCATATGAATGGAGGTGGCACTTTAATAAAAAAGCATTAAAAATATGTTCACCTTCACTGCATCCCTTGTATTTATTCCCCATCATTCAGAGGTGTGAGATGGATGGTAAAATGGATTTGCAAATCTGTAATTTCTCCTCAGTATTATAGCCTCAGAGCCCATTATCAGTTTCAGAAGATGAGCTAGGCTGAAGACAGACATTTTCTAATGGTCAAGAGTCAATGGCCCATTTGAGAGACAACCATGAAGACCACAGATATACTTTCCAGCATATAACACTCTTTAGTCTTTCTACCTTTTCTGGACTTGAAGCAAGCTTAACCACCAATATTTGTATAGTTTGCTATAGTTTACCTGCTGTTACTTGCATCTGTAATGCTGGGAACTATTTCTGAGTACCTTCTGCTCATCTGTCTTCCAAAAGACAATGCCACATATATCAGCTATTAATGAGATATTTTCTAGTCTCTTGCCTGCTTATGTCCTTCATCTACTATGTTCATGCATCAATCCTACCAGGTGTCAACAGATGAGGCCAGAGATGAATATTTTCATGCATGTCTCCTGCTTCTTACTGCTGACACTTCATTACCCTCCACAGAACCATTGCAGAGCTTCCATCAACGCTGCACTTTCATTGCTTGAGGTTGTGACAACGTTATGGTACAGAGCACATACCAAGGAAAATGCAAACCAATATGCTTCTAGGGGGTTCTACAAGAGCCTCTCGTTAGAGCTGGGCTGCCTGCAGGGAAGTTATGCCAAGCCCTCTGCCCTACCAGCTGTATCTGCACCCTGAATACTGTGAAAAACTACCCTCAGCGAAGAAGAGTCTGACCCGCTCCAGAAGGAAGGCTTTGATACCACAGACTCTTCCAGGAGTGATTGGAACTACTGCTTATGTACAAAATCAGCTCCAGGAAGAAAGTTTGTTCCCTTTTTTGCAATCACTTCTGTATTTACATGCAAAAGAACACCTGGGCCCAAAAGCTTTGATGCAGTGCACGGTAGATTTCAGATATACTCCCATTTAAACTCCTCTGAAGCACACAGGGATTTCTCTCCATCTGCCATCAGGATAATTTACCTGGCCTCTGCAACCTTCTCAAGTATCCTGGAAGACAGGAATGGCCAAAACAATCTCCCACTGGGTGGCTTGAGGGTGGATACTAGGATAGTAGAAGGTGAAGCGGGTAAACCTCTGAGGAACGGATTCCAAGTTCTGCTCATCTGACAGCAGGTTTCACTGGCATATCCTCTAACATTGAGTCAGAAGAAATGTTCCTGAAAAGGCCATAATTCCAAATAGTTTTATGCACCATCCTTCATTCATTCTAATGATGGAATGAAAAAGTCAAGGGCTCTGTTAATTAGTTTATTTTCTGAAATGGACTATAAATATGGTTTGAAGATTTAGAGCAGAAGAGCAAACGTAGGCCTTCTGTGAAGGAACATTAATTTTGCTGGACTAAGATTTCCAGTAGAAACAGAAAAAAATCTGGTTATCCATATTCAACTCTGGTTTCCATGATCAATGGCTCATTTTAATTAAGTTTTACACAGAGTGTTACACAATGCAGGTATTTATGATACAATACACTACAAGATGGGAGACACAAAAAAAGTTAATTAATTTGGTCTCCAATGCTTAAATATTCCTCCCGTATCTAGACACACTGCATTGGAGTGATAATGTTGAAAGAATCAGAACTACATATGTTTCTGGATTTAAAATTTTATGAAATTTGGCAACAGTCAGTTTTTAAAATTGCGAGTTTTTAGATTTGGAGGAAGGTTATTTTGATCCTGGCCTAGGTCTAGTATCAGACAAAATTCAAAACTTGAAGACTTGAGACTTTAAGCTTTGATCCATCCATTGCATAAACAGCCTGACTTGTCCCTGAAGTGGCATTTGGAAAAGGTCCTACTATACAGTGGAAAACATTCAGGTCTAAACATCACAATGAAATTTGGAAAAGTATGATATAATTTTAAACAAGTACAATTTTCTATTCTTTACCATCTCACTGTTCACTAGCAGCACTTTCTCAAATCTGTAGTGCATTTGGTATGAACATGCATTACATAAAAGCATATTAAGATGATTAAAAAACAACTATGAAATAACATATTGCTTGCTTTATTGACTTGCTTGTATACCTACTTAGTGATCCTAGCTAGTTAGCTGCTTTAAAAAACAACACACAAAACAACTACTTGTTCAAGTGGCTGCAGAATATATTAGGACACCCTTTCATATTAAGGATGACTCTTCTTGTTTCCTGCCTCCCAACAGAAAGATGACTTTGCTTCCTAGTAAAGGCAATTGCGAAACCCCCACTAGGATGACTATGATTTACATTAAGTCCTAAATGTTGAGTAGAAGCTCTTTGATCCCTTTTTGCAAATTTTGGCCAAAGCTGCCAGGCACTGACATACCTGTCTGTGGGATTCTGATGTTTTTGATGTTCATAGTCTGTGCATTGTGCTTTGATTTATGGAAGCTTAACTAAACCAGTCACAGTCTGCCAGGGACGGCAAGTTTCTGGTTAAAATACATATCTCATGACACATAAATGCTTTCTGCTGAAAATGCTTTGATTCTTTCAGGTTTTCTGAAGTGTCATCAACAGGTCTCAAAACTTGGCTAAAATTCAGGGACTGTAAGGAAAACTTCATCACACTACCAACTGTCACACAAGCTGAGGCAGCATTTGGGACAAGTAAGCAAAGGATCCTTAACCTGACCTCCATCTCTTCTGCTCATGCACATATGTTGTAATGCCTCACACTAATTGTGGGAAAACCAAAGAGGTTTGGAATAGGAAAGAGTTTACCTGAAACCTGAAGAGACTTTAGAGGGTGTCGTTTAAGGAAAGTTACTTGTTCCTGGCAGCATTGTGATCCAATGCTGAGCAGTTAAACGACCAGGTGGTCACCCTGGGCTCCCTCTGTAGTCAGCAGGCCAGTGGAAGGGAGCGTCTCTTCCCCATGGAAGAGGAGAAGGCAGATTTTGGCATCACATTGTTATGTACCACAATCATATTAGCACATTGCACAATAGTAGCACATTGGCATTGTTAGTACATTAGAATTATATCAATAAATCGTTAGCACAGCCTCTTTTTCACTCTGACCACAAGGGGTACCAGGGGTAACGACCCTCATGAAATGCCCACATTTGGAGTATAAGAATAACCAAGTGTGCTATGTGCTAAAAACGGTGTCCTGACAACTGGATGGCCCTTTCCAAAACATGTCTTATTGTACATATAGGTCTGTGGCAAGTGGCAAGGGTAGCTTAGAATATATCCTGAGCTACACTTTGCCAATGGAGATTAAACGATCAGAATGAATAGCTGCATACCTGGCATTTTTATGGATTTCAAGGCTAGCTAGTCGGTTCCCAGATCCCTAAAGATGCTGAGTGTTAAAAGTACCTCTCCAGTGGAAACCCGCTCAGGGCCACGGCAGCCCTTGCCATGTACGGACAGGCTAGGAGCTGGGCTGCACTCACTTCTTTCCAGGACAATAGCACTGTTTTCCTTCCTTTCATGCTGCAAAACAGATTCAGCCTGGTTGCATTAAATTCTTACGTTAATGTTCCATTAATTAGCTTCCCTTTCTTTATATTTGCTCTTCTTCATTGTTCTGCTTTTACTTTGTTTCACTCCCCGTGTAATTAAAATGTTTAACACTGCTCCTTCCTGTGGTCAGGACACGTTCGCTTACGCCCGTGTCGCGCCCACCCCTGGCTGAGGCCAAATGGAAGCAATTAAAGCCATGGTCCACGATGTCCCTATGCCGCCCCCCCCGCCGCCGCCCAGCCCCTAACGCGGCGGCGCCTCCGACCTTTGCCGGGCCCCGCGGCCAGGCAGAAGGGCTCGGGGGGTCGTTCTGCTGAAATAAAGTGGTGATGTATTTATTTGTTTTGGGGGATGTCCGTGTGTACGGGCAGGGCTGGGCACCCACGGCCCCACCCCCGCCCCGCCGCCCCGCTGAGGGGGCCGCTGCCGCCGCCGCCCGGTAGGTGGCGCCTCAACACCGCCCACCTACGCGGGCCCGGCCGGGCCCGGCCCGGCCTGCTCGGGAGGACGGAATAAAATAAAATATTAAAATAATAAAGCGGTGAGCAAAGCTGCCGACCGCTCCCCCTGCGCGATCTCTTCTGAAAAGCCGAGCGGCAGGATGGGCCTGCAGCCCGCTGGCGGCGTGAGGACACCAGCGCCACGGTCCGGCTTGCCCGGCTGTCCACCCCGATGGGCTTTTGGCTTACGGAAGAGCTACAAAAAAATGCGAATTAAAACCACTTTAGTCTCGGGTCAGCGGGGCCTGACAGAGCCTGCCCGGTCATTGCTGCTGTCGGTGCCCAGGCATTTCTCATCCCCTGGGATCACACGGTGGGCGCGATGGGGCTATGGTGGCACGAAGCTGGTTCAGTGGAAAGCTGAAGCGCTCCCTTTTGGGAATGAAGAGCTGCTGTACCAGGAGAGGGTGCTGGGCTGTGGGTCGCCACTTGAAACAGGGAAGAGTTAGGCAGCAGGTCAAGTTAATGTGAGCCCCTTGCACCCTCTCCCCAGAGCTCCCACCTCAGCTTCCCGACTACCTCGTCCCATGCCCCGCAGTGCATTCCTTTCACTCAGCTTATATCAGCCCCTCTCCGCGCAAATCTGGGCTGCAGCCTCCACTCAAGAAGCCAGGACCTCGTCTCTCCTACTGTTTTTTGTTCCCCGACTATAAAAAGGAGCTACTTATGTTTTGCCTTCCCCGAAGTCAAACCCATTAAATAGTATAGGACAGCCTTCTATCCTGGTGATGAGAAAAGTGAGAGAAGGAAGCAATAGATTTTTAAAAAGCTCATTTTCTTCTTTGTGTTTATTTTTAATTAAACACAGAAGTTCATTAAAATGCACTGATAAAAATCAAGAGATTTATTAAGGGGTTTCTTTGTTAGCCCATACAGTTTATACTGTATCTGCGTGGTGAAGTAGTCAGCTGCGAGATTTGTGAGGGATTTAAATCCTGAATATCCATGTTTGGGAAGCAGGCAGGAAGGAAGTGAAACAGCAAGGTGTTTTGGTGTTTTTTAAATTACATTTGACAAGAGTCACTATGCTCTTCAAAGAATTTGCAGCTCAGTGTCAAAAAATACTGTTTTGGTTCACTTCTCCTTGAAAATCCTCTCCTGCAAGCAATGCAAGCAGTTGTCCCAAAATCATAGGATATTTCTGGAAAGAGAAAAGTGTTTCTGTTGCAACATCTGTGCTTCCAACTTTGTATATTTTTACCATAATCAGCTTGGATGTTAGGAGGAGAGGATACTGGTATCACATTTTAGTTACTAGAATATTGACATCTCTTGCTTCATTGATTTTTTATTACAGTCCCAAGGTTGGAAATAATGATTGTCAGTGACAGCTTCTTTGCTGCTTGCTTCAGCTTCAAGTGGTAATTTCAAGCATATTTTATTTTAGATTATTTCTCCCTATCTAGATAAACTCCCTGCCTTTCTGTCTGCAGCAGGAATAAGTAGTTTGTGAAAAGCCACCTCTTGAAAAGTTCAGGGCTGCGACATGCCAGCATAAAAGACAACACCAAACCAAGCTGCCTTTGTCACTACTACCGCTGCTGTCTTGGCATCTGTCGACAAAGAGCTGCTCCAATCTGGGGATCCCTGCTGGGGTGAGATATGGCCACGTCTCCAGCAACGGACTGGGCGACACCAGTGCCAGAGCGCTGCGACCATCTGATGCAAGTCGCTCCTAAATGAAAGTCCAGCATGGGGCTAAATGAGTTTCCTCCTCTGCTGGGTGAGGGGCTAATGATAAAAGCCCTCCCTGGGCTCGCCACTGCTGTCAGTAGCTTTGTCGGGGCATATGGCAGTTTGCTAACTGCAGCTTGTGTGAGGTTTCCTCTCACCGTGGTACCTCTGGATTTGGCTGGCGGGCTCGGCTGAGACTCCTCTGCCTGCTGCCCGAGTGGTGTGCGAGTGCGTGGGTGCTTGCGGCGGCTGAAGGGCGGGGACTTGTGGGGTGCTATCAGTTTGGCACCCGGTGGCTGTTGCTATTGCTGCTGGAGAAGCGCGGCTCACATGAAATCTCTACCGGTTTGCTGTAGAAAAGGCTAAAATTTGCTAGTTGGTGTGGTTAGCTGTGCTCCCTTGCACACAGACACCTCTTCTGCCCGAGTTGTGTGGGCTGAGGCATTCTGCATTTTCAGTCACAGCATTCACAGGGTTGAAGTAGTAGTAGTACTAGTACTAGCAGTAGTAGTAGTAGTA